>CM074305.1:10690800-10715800 GCA_037194245.1 Opsariichthys bidens | reverse complement strand
AGATTCAAATGGTTAAAAACTGATAAAGCAGAATTAGTCAAAAAAATTCAGACAGCTAAAACATTTGAATGCAATATTAGCTGTAATGCAGTATTTTAGTATCATTGAGAAACCATTTTTAAATATGAAATATAATGAATTAGTTGTTGTGTGTATATATATATATATATATATATATATATATCATCAAAAGGTTGATTTATTTCACTAAAAAGTGAAACTTGTATATTATATTCATTCATTACACACAGACTGACATATTTCAAATGTTTATTTCTTTGATTTTGATTATAACTGACAACTAAGGAAATTCCCAAATTCACTATCTCAGAAAATTGAAGGCCTTTAAATGGTCTCACAGTCTAGTTGACTTGACAGTTGTCCAAAAGACAACCATTGACACCTTGCAAAATGGGCAAGACACAAAAGGTCATTGCAAAAGAGGCTGGCTGTTCATAGAGTTCTGTGTCCAAGCACATTAATAGAGAAGCAAAGTGAAGGAAAAGATGTGGTGGAAAAAAAAAAGTGTTAAAGCAATAGGGATAACTGCACCCTGGAGAGGATTGTGAAACAAAACCCATTCAAAAATGTGGGGGAGATTCACAAAGAGTGGACTGCAGCTGGAGTCAGTGCTTCAAGAACCACTACGCACAGACGTATGCAAGACATGGGTTTCAGCTGTTCATTCCTTGTGTTAAGCCACTCTTGAACAACAGACTGCGTCAGAAGCGTCTCGCCTGGGCTAAAGACAAAAAGGACTGGACTGCTGCTGAGAGGTCCAAAGTTATGTTCTCTGATGAAAGTAAATTTTGCATTTCCTTTGGAAATCAGGGTGGAGGAAGAGAGGAGAGGCACACAATCCATGTTGCTTGAGGTCCAGGGTAAAGTTTCCACAGTCAGTGATGGTTTGGGGTGCCATGTCATCTGCTGGTGTTGGTCCACTGTGTTTTCTGAGGTCCAAGGTCAATGCAGCCTGGATATACCAGGAAGTTTTAGAGCACTTCATGCTTCCTGCTGCTGACCAACTTTATGGAGATGCAGATTTAATTTCCCAACAGGACTTAGCACCTGCACACAGTGCCAAAGCAACCAGTACCTGGTTTAAGGACCATGGTATCCCTGTTCTTAATTGGCCAGCAAACTCGCCTGACCTTAACCCCATAGAAAATCTATGGGTATTGTGAAGAGGAAGATGCGATATGCCAGACCCAACAATCCAGAAGAGCTGAAGGCCACTATCAGAGCAACCTGGGCTCTCATAACACCTGAGCAGTGCCACAGACTGATCGACTCCATGCCACGCCGCATTGCTGCAGTAATTCAGGCAAAAGGAGCCCCAACTAAGTATTGAGTACTGTACATGCTCATACTTTTCATGTTCATACTTTTCAGTTGTCCAAGATTTTTAAAAATCCTTTCTTTGTATTGGTCTCAAGTAATATTTTAATTTTCTGATACACTGAATTTGGGAATTTTCTTAGTTGTCAGTTATAATCATCAAAATCAAAAGAAATAAACATTTGAAATTTAGGGTCCAATTCTCACTTTAAACTAACTATTAACTGTGACTTTTGCCTATTACAGTTTTTCAAAAAAATTTTTTAAAGTTTTTTTAAACCATGGCTCCATTTCTTAAAACTCTACACATAAAAACACAAAATGCAAAAATGTCACACATCTTGCTAAAGAAAACTCATTCAAAACTATTATTTTCACTACAAACAGAAATGCAAGGGGGTAATTTTTTTTCTCAAAACACTGAGTTTTGATTTCTAAGTGAACAGATTATGTTTAAGAGTTTTCATACATGGGAAAACTTGCATTTCCCAAATGAAACACAAGAGCTGTTGAAGTTTTGCACACTTGATCTAAAAATCAGGTATATGAGTTAATGGTTTCACTGAGTGGGTCTCAAGTACCACTTTTAGTGTCCAAGTAATTTTTAAAAAAATTAGGATGTAGATGTAGGCATTAATATATTCCTTATAAGTACTAATAAACAGCCAATATTATAGTAATATGCATGCTAATAAGCAACTAGTTAATAGTGGTAATTGGACCCTAAACTTAAGTGTTAGTAAATGGTTTTTTTTTAATGGTTTTAGTTAAGTGTATTAACCCTGCTGTACATGACCCATGCACTTTCAGAATACTCTTTTAGCATACTATGATTTGGGACTTAAGATAATAACTGAAATTTTGCACCTTTGATTCAACTTATTTTTTTCAAATTCTGAGAATTATTTTCTTTTCCCCAAAACATTCACTTTTGTCAACTGAGCAAAAAACACAACAATGGAGCCGCCACAGTCACGGCACAGCTCAAAATGCGTACTTTCCAGAACCATTAATGTATTTTTCTTTAATGGAACGAGATCTGAATAAGAGCTGGTTCTCAATCCTATTTGGTATACAGTAATCCCTCAAACAATATAGGACAGATACAATGTGAATTGTAATGTAGCCTTTAAACTGAAAACAAAAACTGAGTGAATCTCTGGAAGAGACTGAAGATATGATGTAATACCCTTCATAAACATCAATTAAATCTTGATCGTAATTGACTGGATTGATGTTACTCTTAAACTTCAAGACTTTTAGATCTAAAAGTCTAAAATGCATCTCCTGCAATGCTTCTACTTAATAGTCATTGACTGGTAGTGTATATCTACTAGTAGCCCAGAGCAGATGGAGTGTGTGTTTACTGACTGTGTTGGCGTGTGATGGGGACGAGCTCTTTGGTTGACGGCGAGAGGCAGTAGATTCGTGATCCGTGTATTGTTCCCTCGGTCTCCGTGTAATCCTCGAAGGAGCAATCCACTCCTGCGGAAAGATCCGGAACGTTGCGGGCTTGAAGGACCAGCTGGCAGATCAATGGAGAAAACAGACAAAGTGAAAAAGCTTGGCCCACATCCCCATATTTCATCTGCCACGACATTGAAGGAGGCTTGTTTTTAAAATACACTCTACACGGCATCTGCTGCTCCATATTGCCGCGTATCTGCTAACACTCCATAGGAACATCTATAGAAAAGTGACAGATATGAACTGATGTGCATCTAGTATCTACTGTAGTTCACACACCTGGACTTCGGCCATGGTGACGGAGATGTTGTTGGGCTGGACCGTCAGCTCCACACACTGATCCACTCTGGAAGCAAATCTCTGAGGTTCGTCTGCTCTCTCACAGCGATCACGGCGAGAACAACTGAGGCCAGAGAGAGAAAATAAACTTGCATTGCCACAAAAGTTCCAGCCTTGAGCGCTTCAGAGTATTAATAAACTAATATAATCAACACTGGGAGGAAGTCTGTGTAAACTCAAGGCTTGCACATTGTCATTAAAGCTGCTTATGGGCTAAACATTCATTTTCTCCACAGGGATTTCAAAAACATTCTTCAATAAAGAGCTTTGAATCAAACCAACCAGCTTCCAGACAAATCATAAATAAAATTTTTATTTTAAGCACATGAACTTGAGATACCGTGTACTTTCCAGACAGTAGACTATACAATTTCTGACATCTTGATTATAAAGATTATATATTTATATACTTCATAATCAATGTCAGAAATTGCATGTGTATATATATATATATATATATATATATATATATATATGTGTGTGTGTGTGTGTGTGTACTCACAAACAAACACACACGCACATTAGCATAATAAGTAATTAAATAAAAAAACTTAAATAAAATAAACAATTATACACCTGAGCACCTCCTTAAGTTGGTAGAAAGGCGATATATAATAACAAACATTATCATTATTTATTAATAAATAAATAAGCACACACACACAATACTGTACAATATAGACTATTATTATTAATATTTAATTAATATATTTATTTATATATATTTAGTTGGTAGTGCCAACTAACTCTCCCTTCAATGGGAATTCGAAAATGAATTTTTTTTTTTTAAAGATGTTGAAATAAAATTTTTACAGAAGCAAATATCACTTTGTGACCACAGCTTTCAGCCTTAAAGTGCATGTTATTGTTAAAAAAAAAACTAAATTGTGTTAAAAAGGACTATTTGCTGCTAATGTTTGCCGGCAGATTTGTCAAAACGTAATATTTTTACACAGACAGACTGAAGCTCATGTGTGCATTTATATGCAGCTCTAAAATAATCTGCGCGGGAACATGACCCGAGTGCTCAGACATGAACAGACAGACTCCATGGATCCCTAAAGGGCAAATTCAGACATCTAAAGATAAAGCTGACATCTGAATCTTCAGGGGTAATGACTGAATGTGATGTTTATAGTGGAAGAGAGAATGATGGGAGTATGTTTTGGCTTTTAATTATTTTTTTTAACCACAGTTCAGTTTGTGGCAGAAATCCAGCTAATGTTTCTCCCGTGACTGAGATCAGAGCGTCAAGGACTCATTTGTGTGAATCATAACAAATATTTTCTGTAGCCTGAGGAAGAGAATGGGTGCACTGATGTGCAAAGACACGGTAGATGGTGGTAAACCACATGCAAAAACACAGACATTCAAAAAACAAGTTCAGGACGACAAATTAACAAGTTAAGTCAAGGTGTTCATATGAAGGTGATTGTAGACATGTAACCCCTGTGATGTGCGTTTGCTTACATGTTGTGAAGGACACACCAGCCGCAGTGAGGATCTCTGGAGCTCAGACACTCATAGCAGCTTGTGTACTGAGAGCAGCTCTCCGCCGGCACACGCGTCACCTGCAGAGCAAACACACACACAATTATATCACCCACACAGATCAAATCAGACTAAAACTGCAGTAAAGCAGCACATCTGTGGTCAACCATGGACATACGCTGGAAGGTGAGAAAAGTTTGCTGCTGTCTACAAGTGTACGGTACAGTGTGTGTGTGTGTGTACATATGGAAGGTACAGAATCAGCTTATCGCACGCTGCGCCTTCTGACAGTTACCACAGAGATCAACATTTGAGTGACAGGAACCCTGAAGCTCGAAAACAGAATAACATCAGTGTGTGTGTAAGGAAAGGGAACAAGGGAAGGGAAGGAAGGGAAGGGAAGGAAAGGAAAGGGAACAAGGGAACAAGGGAAGGAAAGGAAAGCAAGGGAACAAGGGAAGGAAAGGAAAGCAAAGGGAACAAGGGAAGGAAAGGAAAGCAAAGGGAACAAGGGAGGGAACAAGGGGAGGGAAGGAAAGGAAAGCAAAGGGAACAAGGGGAGGGAAGGAAAGGAAAGCAAAGGGAACAAGGGAAGGGAAGGGAAGGAAAGGAAAGGGAACAAGGGAAGGAAAGGAAAGCAAAGGGAACAAGGGAAGCAAAGGAAAGCAAAGGGAACGAGGGAAGGAAAGGAAAGCAAAGGGAACGAGGGAAGGAAAGGAAAGCAAAGGGAACAAGGGAAGGGAAGGAAAGGAAAGCAAAGGGAACAAGGGAACAAGGGAAGGGAACAAGGGAAGGGAACAAGGGAAGGAACAAGGGAAGGAAAGGGAACAAGGGAACAGGTGTACAGGTACAGGTGTGTGTGTGTGTACATATGGAAGGCACAGAATCAGCTTATCGCACGCTGCGCCTTCTGACAGTTACCACAGAGATCAACATTTGAGTGACAGGAACCCTGAAGCTCGAAAACAGAATAACATCAGTGTGTGTGTAAGGAAAGGGAACAAGGGAAGGGAAGGGAAGGGAAGGAAAGGGAAGGGAAGGAAAGGAAAGGGAACAAGGGAAGGAAGGAAAGCAAAGGGAACAAGGGAAGGAAAGGAAAGCAAAGGGAACAAGGGAAGGAAAGGAAAGCAAAGGGAACAAGGGAAGGAAAGGAAAGCAAAGGGAACAAGGGAAGGAAAGGAAAGCAAAGGGAACGAAGGGAAGGAAAGGAAAGCAAAGGGAACAAGGGAAGGGAAGGAAAGGAAAGCAAAGGGAACAAGGGAAGGAAAGGAAAGGAAAGCAAAGGGAACAAGGGAAGGGAAGGAAGGAAAGAAAGGGAACAAGGGAAGGGAAGGGAAGGGAACGGAAGGGAACAAGGGAAGGAAGGGAAGGAAAGAAAGGGAACAAGGGAAGAGAAGGGAAGGAAAGCAAAGGGAACAAGGGAAGAGAAGGGAAGGAAAGCAAAGGGAACAAGGGAAGGAAATGGAAGGAAAGGAAAGCAAAGGGAACAAGGGAAGGAAAGGAAAGCAAAGGGAACAAGGGAAGGGAACAAGGGAAGGAAAGGGAACAAGGGAAGGAAAGGGAACAAGGGAAGGAAAGGGAACAAGGGAAGGGATGGGATGGGACGGGACGGGAAGGGAAGGAAAGGGAACAAGGGAAGGGATGGGATGGGACGGGACGGGAAGGGAAGGGAAGGGAAGGGAAGGGATGGGATGGGACGGGACGGGACGGGAAGAGACGGGAAGGGACGGGAAGGAAGGAAGAAAAAGGAAAAGCTGTCAGAATAAAAGAAAAGAGAATGAAATAAAGAAATTAAACTAATGAAACATACTAAAACGTATGCAAAAATAAAAACATGAAGAATGAAATTTAATGTAAGAAAAAAAAAACTATAAAAAGTACAAAACTATTAGAATAAATGAACAAATGAAAATGTATACAAATGTATAAAATTACATAGAAAAAAATACAAAACAAATGTATTGAAGAAAGAAATTGTGAAAATTAAACCAGGGAAGACAAAGTTGTGCTACTCTGGTACATCAGCGTGTGTTGAATGATAATAACTATACTAACTATTATTATATTAAGATATTATTAATCACTAAGGTAATACTTTTTTCTGTTTTACATGCTATATGTACTTAACACTAAATTATGCATATATAATACAAGCAACTAATCTTAACTTTAACCCTGTATTTAATAACCTAGATAATAAATATTACTCAGCACTTACTTGTGAAATTACACTAACAACACTTAATAAATAATTAATCTAAAGGCAAGTATAAACCGAGAGTGCATGATGGGAAATACCAGCCTATGAATCCACTTTAACGCACACACACACACAGAGTCAGGTGTGAGTATCAGCTTACAGAGTGAGAAACAGTGATGGAGGGATGAAGACGAGCAGATATGAAGAACAGATGGTGAGATAGTGAGGTTGGAAGGGTCAGGTGTGTGCGCGTGTGTAAGTGTACATGTTTTTTTTTTTAATCCTGGTGGGGACTGAATGCAACCTGAATGCACACAGACTCATGAGGACTCGTGTCACCGTGGAAGCCTAAATTGAGGTCCCGATGAGGAAACAAGTTTATGGTGATAAATCATAAAAAATTATCTTTTTTGAAAATGTAAAAATGCTATTTTCTTTGATGGGTAGGATTAGTGGTAGGGTTAGGGCACAGAACATACAGTTTGTAAAGTATAAAATCCATTATGTCTATGGGGAGTCCCTACAAGGATAGTGAACCAGACGTGCGTGTGTGGTCTTTGACATCAGTTTATCATATGCAGCCTGTCAGTGTGGGTGTGAAAATATACTGTTAAAAATAAAGAGACAGAATATGCAATAAAGACCACACTGTTTGACAAGCTCAATATTAATTTGTCATTTTAATACGTTGAATCTCATCATGTAACACACACGCGCTGGCGAACTGCCGTGAGCAGCATTCATCTGATTTTCAGCATGTTAAACTGCGGCCTGCAGCCAAAACACACGCAAATGAATTCAAGACAAACGACACACACACCAGCACCTGACGATATCTCAGACATGAGGAAAACTCAGCCTCGGGCTTCATACGTCAATCAAATATGAGACGCGATGATGACGCGTGTATGTGACATGAATAATGCACACATGGATGATCTCTATATCAACCACTGTACCTCAGATAAAACCTCAGAGAAAGCCAAAGCTATCAGCTGATGTGTGTGATGTTTCACAGGAGAAATGGTTGCGTTTGAGTGTTTATGCAAACTTTGACTGTCATAAAGCTGGGCGACACACAGGATTTCTGAAGGATCATGTGACACTGAAGACTGGAGTAATGATGCTGAAAATTCAGCTGATCACAGGAATACATTACATTTTACAATATATTCACATATAAAAAACTGTTTTTACTAGATTTTTGATCAAATAAATGCATCATTGGTCATCACCAAAAAAATGTACTGACCCCAAATTTTGAACGGCATGGATTATTTTGCTATAAACATGAATGTATTTTCTTTTCAAACATAATGGCTACGAAATTAATAGACTTATATTGGATCATCACTTTTGATTCAATTATGTAATTTGCAATGCTTCCCAGGAGTAGCTTGTTCCCTCATTATAAAGGCATTTTATCAAACCCTTGATTTATCCAACTGGTCAATTGTTTTAAACCAATATTGACCCAATGTGAAAGTTTTGTGTGAAATGTAAAAAAAAAAAGAAAAGAAAAGAAAAATTTGAACTTGAAAGCATGTGAGGAACACTAGTGTTACGATGTGTGTGGGCAGGCAGACGAAGACACAGAAGACTAAGGTTTCAACACTAAGTTTACATCAGATATCAATCCAAACTGGTAGCAATCCAGGTAGCAGATTAACACACATATGCATAAACGTGACTGGACAAAGAGAGCAAAAGAAGGTACCATAATCTAACAAATTCAAACAGGATAATTAAATCCAACAGCTGAAACAAACAAATAACGAAAACCAAGACAAACCAAACGTTACTGTGACAACTAGAGGAGCATGTCTTGTGTGAATGGCACTTAAGGCAGAAATGAGGGGGATCTTTCTCTTCCATACTGTCATCTCAACCAATCAAGAGGCTTTTACACACACACACACACACTTGATTACTGACCCGAGCCCCCCACACCCCACCTCCCAACCCAGAAAACTGAAGTTCTTGGAGTAAGACTGGATAATTCACTCAGTGCTGTTATGAAGGATTATGGGATTAACTTTGCTCCAGATGATCAATGATTTGATTAGACAGAACAAAAAGGTTAAGACTCTAAAATGCACAGGCTTAACCACACACTCCTGTGTGTCCATACGATAACCTCAAATCACACATTCACACCATTACATCTCCTCTTTATTAAACAATTCTTTTCATCCATTAAACAGCTCATATTCTACACCTGTAGCATTTATTTCATTCTCTGCAATCTACTTATAATGTTTGTCAATTTCATTTGTTACTGTATATGTAAATGCTCTCTAATATACGATTCATTAATATGAAAAATGCACATCCCTGCATTTTTCACACTGCTATTTATCAGCATGATAGAAATGATTCAGATATGTAATTGTGGGTGTTCAAACACTACAAAAAAATAATTTTAGTATTGAAGGGGTGGATTCTGGAATCCACTGTCACTTCAATATATATATATAAGTGATTTATCATGAGGTTATTAATCAACATTTATCTTCCTAAATATTAATTATTTGAATAAGTTCAACATATATTAAAACATTTCGCCTCGCCGCACACTTTCTCTAAGGATGCCTCTGCATTATATACAATGGAGGGACAGGTTTATCAGGCCAAGCCTCTCCACAACATGCATAAGCCTGGACCTGACCCTAAGATATTCAAAGAGCTGCGCAGTGCCATAAATTCGACCCAACGTGCTGCAAAAGCCACCACCCAATCCATTGGCCGCAGCTTTATCAGGTGATGCTCTCTCGCTCCAGCATGAGACACAGCCTGTAGCACTTCAAAACAAAATTTTTACATTTTCACAAGAAGAGCTTTCCTCCTTCCCTCGATGCAATAATGGGTACTGTGCCAGCTCCAGTGCAAGATGCAACCAGCAGCACTTCAATCATTCGCCACTCGACTCCGGGCATGGCAGGCTATCCCTGGGGTGTCGAGATGGATATTGGGGGTAACAGTACAAGGCTACTCCCTCCAATTCGCTCGCAGACAACCACGCATCATGGGCATGATTTACTCCGTCTCAGGTGATTTACTCAGTTCTCATGTGCTCTGAGCCATAGTACAGCCTCTGCTAGAAAATGGCATCGTGGAGAGAGTCCCCATGGAACACAGTGAGTTGAGACACCATTCTGGATCTGAGACGCCTGAATCACACCCTCATGAGATGGCCGATCAGAACGTTAACCCCTGGGGACTGGATTATATTAGTGAATCTGAAAGACGCTTACTTTCATATCCAGATAGCCCCCCACCACAGACAGTTCTTGAGATTCACGTTCAAGGGGGTTGCATATCAATATACAGTCCTTCCATTCGGACTCTCTCTAGCTCCGCAAGTGTGTAGACATGGCTCTCTCCCCTCTGAGGCATATGGGAATCTGCATACTCAACTATCTCCACGATTGGCTGCTTTTAGCCCAGTCGAGACAGAAGCTATGCTCTCACAGATCCCAGCTCCTCGGTCATCTGGGCAATTTGGGATTCAGAGTCAAATTTAGCATGAGCTCGCTGCTTCCCAGCCAATAGATTTTGGTCCTGTGTGTGTATTCTTTTCAGCAAAAATGCAAGCTTGGCTCTCTCAAGAACACAAGCTGAAAATCAGGGACCTGGCAGCCTCATTCAACTTGGGATCTCTTCACCCTCTTAAGGTTTTAAAAGCTGCTGGGCCTGATGGCAGCAGCTTCCTCTGTAGATCCACAAAGCCTTCTCCAAATGAAACCACTTCAGCTTTGGTTGAAAGGTAATTTTCCACTCCACGTGTGGTACACGGGCCAACACTTTTTCAGAGTGACCCATGGCTATGTCAAGACCTTGGTCCCCTGGAAATGCCCCCATTTCTAACTGAACAGGATAATGCTGGGCTCTATTTCCAGAAGGAAAGTGGCCATGACGGATGCCTCCAAGATGGGTTGGAGCACCTAATGCAAGAGCAGTATAGCCTTTGGCTAATGGGCGACTACCTTGATGAATTGGCACGTCAACAGTCTATAAATGATGGTGGTAATCTTGGGCTTCAAGGAGTTCTAGATGGATCTCAGAGGTCATCATTTCCTGGTCAGCTCGGCCAACAGGACAGTGGTTGCCTTAATAAACTACCAAGGAGGTGTCAGGTCTTACCCTCTTCACAGACTGGCAAACCGCCTTCTATGGGCACAGAAGAACCTACGCTCAATGAGAGCGATTGATGTACCAGGCTCCTTGAACATAGGAGTGGACATGCTGTCCTAAGGTGGACCAAACACCAGGGCAATGGCGACTCCATCCCCAGATGGTGAATGCAATGGCCATGCAGATGTGGAACTCTTTGTGACGGAAGAAATCTCATTGCCAGTATTTCTCAAAGGAAATGGATGTGCTGCCACAGAAATGGCCTGGCATGCATCTTTATGCCGTCACTCCAGTAGGCTGCTTCCACAGCTCAGGCAGATCAGGAAAGACAAACGTTCAGCCCTTCTGGTGGCACCACACTGGCAAAACCAGCCTTTGTTACCAGAATTGATGCAGCTGCTGTCAGCACCACCTCCTACCCAGAGTTATGGGACCTGCATGTATGGCCCATCGACGGGAGCGGTCAGGCTTCCCCCAAGGGGTTACCAGAACAATCAGAGGTGAGGGCCCACTCCACAGTGTGCTTTTACGCCAAGAAATGCTTCTCTTTTGCTGGTGCACAGCTTGGAATTTAGAGCCCACTGATAGAGCCCACATTCATGCAGGAACTGCTGAATGATGGCCGTGCCCCCTCAATGCTCAAAGTATATGTGGAAGTCATTACGGTGAACCACAATCCGATGGCTGGCCAATTGATTGGGTAACACAACCTGGTCATTAGCTTTCTCAGAGGGGCTAGGAAGTTGAACACAGATACACAGCATATATTGAGTGCTCCAGTTTCAGCAATCCGAGCAGCTGTTTGTCAGCTTCGGAGGCAGCACTAAAGGGCTGCCAGTTTCGAAGCAAAGACTTTCCAGATGGATTGTGGATGCGATAGAGTTGGCTTACAAGTTGGTGGACTTGTTGGGAGTGAGGCTCACTCCACTAGAGATATGGCCCCCTCTTGGGCTTGGCCCAGCAGAGTCTCTATTGCAGACATTTGTGTGGCGGCCGGCTGGTCCTCGCCGTCCACTTACATCAAATTTTACAATCTGGACATCCCTGCTCTTCAGGCACAGGTGTTGTCGGTCTAATATTTAAGTTGTGTGTACCCACCCTATGTAGCTCTTAGTGGGGCCCTCGTTTTGAGCGCTTCCAAACTTTCGGCTCACAGAGTATGTTGCATTATGATGCAATGCGAGTGAACTGCATCGAAAGGGAACACTCATACACAGATAATGGGAATGAGCCCATGCGGAGCTTGCCATGCTACTACTCTGACGGCATTCCCTGATGCACCATGACTCAGTGTTTTTTTTTGTTTTTTTTACCTATTATAGTAAACCTATTATTGGAGACTCCAAAACACAATTATGAACCTTTAAAATAGCATCATAGGGGCACTTTAAAATGCTGGCTCACTTAAGAGGAAGTTTTGAGTTTGATTTCTGTTCTGAGAGTCATCCAGATGTGTCTGTAATCTGGAGAGATGTAAGAGCTGAGGGTGTCCTATCGTGCGGTGGTTTGCCCGGGGCCGAGCGGAGGGGACGGCGAGAAGAGACAGGCTATCAAACACTTTTTAATTAAGTGCTGGAGAACAAGGGGCCAATGCTAAATTACTCTGTCAGGGCTTTAAATGGAGCTTGTGCTTTTGCTGAGCAGCGCCTCAGACTCTCTGCCAGACGTTTTCATTATCCTGCGAAGAAAAGTGAAGGGACAGGAAAAATAGAAACCGACAGAACACAAAGAGACAGGGAATAAAGGACTTCTTGTATTTCGTGAGTATATTCTTACTGTAGACGCCATCATTTCATCTTTGCAAATTCAAACAATGTCACTTTAGTCTCAAACACTCACATGTCAAAATTCAAAATCTTTTTTTTTTTTTTTAAAGTAGATTCTTCCTTTAAAATGAACAGTTTTTACAAAGGCTTCACCAGCTCAAACACTCCTTCCATCTGTTACTGGTCTGTCAAACAGATAGTCCTGCCCCAAACTCACATGATTGGTTGAGTCAGAAGTGGGCATGTGCATGCGTGTTTACCTACATTTCATGACTGCATTAAACATGGTTCATCAGTTCTATATTCGTTCACAGAATAGGAAACACATACTGAAAATTAAAGAGCATAGCAACACACGAATATGTATTATATCAAAGCAGATTAACTTTAAACATCTCATTTTACATAATATCATGAATTTGTGATGATTATTTTTGATGACGTGTGTTTTATCTGGATTCAGAAGTGAATGCTCAACAGAAAAGTCAATGTGGCTCATGTCTCATGTGATGTATAAAGCAGATACACACACAGCTGCATTACAAAAAACATCAATAATCAGATCAGCTGACACTGTAATGTACATCATCACATTGATCTCTTACTGTATGGTCTACATGTGTGAGAGAGACTAAAATAACTCTATACTCCAAAACACACACACATGCATGACCGATAGATCCATGAGAAAAAGCCTGACACATTAAGGACAGTGCTTGTTAAAAAAATTTTTTAAATTTTTTTTAAAAAAAAGTTCATAAATTAGGAAAATTATGTCCATTTTATATCTTATTATTTCTGTTTTGAATCACCTCACAATACAATGAACATCCTGATGCACCACGATTAAAAACACAACGCATGATTATATTATAATTGCATCAAGACTGAAACTACATCAAACAAATATGAATGAAATATAATTGTATGGGCGTTCTCAATGCAAAATACAGCACAACAGAACAGAGCAGGTTTGCTGTAAACCTCCTTTTGTGTTAGGATCAGTTTGACCCACATTGATGGACACAATGGTGTTGGGATTCAAATTGACCCCCATTTGTTTTCATTAAATTCATCAAAAAAAGGTAACACTTAACAATAAGGTTCCATTAACCAACATTAACTACAGCAACAATGAACAATTCATATGTTACAGTATTTATTAATCTTTGTTAATGTTAGCTTGTAAAAATTCAAATGTTCATTGTTAGTTCAGGTCCATTAAAGGCGCTATTTGTAGAATTCAGAAAACCTTATTATTAGCAACACCAGTGGCCGTTAAGTGAACTGCAGCCAGAACTTATTGTTTGTGCACAGTTAAAGACTGACCCTGATAGTTGGAAATAACTTTGCAGCGAATCGATATCGATAACATAAACAACAAAAACGACAGCGGCTGAGAACAGCAGTTAAGAAAGCATCTGATCATAGTGATGTGGATATGTTTGCAGAAGCTCTGTGATTCACTGGCATCAGATCGACCGTTGAGGTACTTAAAATGACTATGTTATGATAGTTTTATTATAAAGTATATTTGAAACTATATAAATCTGAGTCATGAGAGTTAAGAAAGCATCTATAAAAACTATAGCTCCAATTAAGCCCTTTTCTTTCCACGACACTAGTATAATTCTGCCTGGCAATTCATTTGTGAATCACTTTCTGAACATTTATGAATTGCAGAACGGATTTGTGGATATCTTCCTGCGGTTTGTGGATTGTGAAACAATCCTAGCGTTAAGATTGCAGACAAATCCACAAATAAGTTGACTCCACCCACTGACTACTCACACCAATCAGATAACAGCCACATTCTGCTGATGTAATCGCAGTGAGTTCTCGCTACAACCAATCAAGTTTTGCTTTACAATCGGGGCGGGAACAGATTTGCACCACTGAAATACCTGAAAGGAGCTCTGAACTATTCTATGGGCACTTTGTTCAAATTGAGCTGAAGTGCTGTTTGAGTGATTAAAACACTGAATTTTCAAAAAAGATTTTTGGAGTATTAATGTTTCTTTATATTGCAGTCTGGAACAGTGAAACAGGATAAAGGACTATGCATGAATTATGATGCTAGAATAGGGAGGGAAAAGGGACTGATATATAAACAGTGGGTACGGAAAGCATTCAAACCCCCTTAAATTGTTCACTCTTTGTTATATTGCAGCCATTTGCTAGAATCATTTAATTTAATTTTTTCCTCATTAATGTACTCCCAGCACCCCATATTGACAGAAAAACACAGAATTGTTGACATTTTTGCAGATTTATTAAAAAAAGAAAAACTGAAATATCACATGGTCCTAAGTATTCAGACCTTTTGCTGTGACACTCATATATTTAACTGAGGTGCTTTCCATTTCTTCTGATCATCCTTGAGATGGTTCTACACCATCATTTGAGTCCAGCTGTGTTTGATTACACTGATTGGACTTGATTTGGAAAGCCACACACCTGTCTATATAAGACCTTACAGCTCACAGTGCATGTCAGAGCAAATGAGAATCATGAGGTCAAAGGAACTGCCTGAAGAGCTCAGAGACAGAATTGTGGCAAAGCACAGATCTGGCCAAGATTACAAAAAAATTTGCAAGGAGGAATGGCAGAGGATCCCCAAATCCAAAAACTTGTTGCATGTTTCCCAAAAAGACTCATGGCTGTTTTAGATCAAAAGATGCTTCTACTAAATACTGAGCGAAGGGTCTGAATACTTAGGACCATGTGATATTTCAGTTTTTCTTTTTTAATAACTGTCAAAAATGTCAACAATACTGTGTTTTTCTGTCAATATGGGGTGTGCATTGAAATAAAGATGAAACTTTTTTGCACGAGCATCACCTTTGTAAAAGATTTGTGCATAACCATCATTGTTGTAATGAATGGATTATGCATAATGAACTCATTCATCTGACTCACTCAAATCTGACATTTTCCTGGCAATTAAGTACATTTTGGCATTAAACTCTCATTGCAACACCGTACTGAAAAGGATCCTTTCCAGGTAATTTTTAATTAAAATCAGCATTATGAAGCATGTAAAAGTGCGTGCCCACCTGTTTGTCGGAAAGCGTGTAGATAAACTGGAGGTCAGGGCTGAACAGCATGTCCCGTAGCACCGGACTGCCTTCGCTCACCGGGACACTCTCGTACAGCAGCGCCGGTCTGGACGGACTCACCGAATTAATCAGAATCTGACAAAACAAGAGCATCAACATCTCATTAATTTCTCATAACATGAGCGCAATCATCTCACACACAGAAACGCATGACACAAGGCCAAACGCTTTCATCGCGTGAAAACACAAACATCATTACAATAATGACATCAGACCGTCAGGACAACAAAAGCGCGCACTAATCGCCGCGAATATAATCATCTCTGCCTGCTTCTCTCAGGAGAGAATCGGCAAGAGGATGAGAGTGTTTCCATCCCTACACTGCCTGGATCAAATCCCTCATTCAGCATCAATCTCTCTGTATGACTACAAGAGGATTAGATACATTAGCAGCTAATTGAATCATACAATGAAGACAGACGCAGACCGTTACACCGACACATTTATACAGGCCTATATTGCACCGATCACAAACAATCTGCTCACTGCGCTTAAAAAAAAAAAAAAAAAAAAAAAAAAAAAAAAAAATCACACCACTAGCTAACAAACTTCAACAAATTCTGATGCAGCCTCGGTGATCATAAAGGACCAAAAAAATCATCAAACTTTTGAACAGTAGTGTACATGAAGAAGAACAGAAGCAAATTTAAGTCACTATTCACTACAAATCTCAGCAGAACAAACCTCTCAATTTGGGTTCCACAGCCAAACGTGTTTTGAACGACAGGAGGATGAATGATGACAGACTTTTCTTTCAGATACAGTGAGTATATATGAGAGTATGAATGTAACAAGACCCAGTGGAAGTATATATTACTTAAGTAAATATGATGGGACGAGGGGGAAACGTGCTGTTCTCGCATGTTTAACACATCCATCACTTCTATTGCGCTCAATAAACATGCACCATTAACTGAGCAGCATCTCTGACTGTGACGCAGTAATCGCTCTCCTGTGACACGCTCGTGTGCTTCAGCGAACAGCATATGAGGATAGAGCATCTCAGCCTGTTAATATACCAACATTTCATCTCAAACCACATAAAATCACTTACACACACACTGAGCACACATGAATGAGCAATACACATATCAAATTGAGTTTTATTGCCATTACAGACCCAATGCAAGGAAGATATTAAAATAAAGCCACCTGGGCAGCAAACGGCACAAGGAAATGACAATAACCTTAGAAAAAACTATGATAAAATCACGATAAATACAACAGAATCGAGTAAATTCAAACTTTGGTTACCCTTTATTTTAAAGTGTAATTGCACAAATTAGTTATGAGTAATACATTTAACTATACATGCAACTATAGGATTACAGTTTGCTTGTAATTTTGCATAATTTACTGTTATTGCTTAAGTAAGTTGTAATAAGCTAACTAACATGTGACTAGGTCACCTTAAGTCTTACCAATTCAAGAATTGGATGGAAGTTAGTAGTAGTAGTAGTAGTGTTAGTAGAGTTGCTGAGATGTTGAAATCAATATTTGCACTGCATGTCCCAAAAATAAATCTGGTGCATATCAGATAAACTTGCGGAATTTATGAATTTAAATGCATGTCAATCTGCTGTGTGACAACTTTCATTTGTTTCTTAATAAAGCACTTCAGCAAACGCACACCATCCGAGGTGCAGGTCAAAGATAACAAATCTGTATAAAGGAGATATGACCCAAACACTCACTTGCAAATACTTTATTTCAGCAACATTTCGGCAAAAAGTTTCATGTGTTTATAACACACGTTGCCTAAAAGAGAAGCCGATGGTTTCCAGATGATGCTCATTTTCACAGATGTGAAACTGATGTATTTGTGCTTACCAGTTTTAGTAAGTAAAATAAATGCAATATATATATATATACTGCGGGTCTAAGAGTCTGGAAAATATGCAAAGTGCATTAGACTTCATGCTAAAAGTCAGTACTGGTGAACTAAAGTCAGATTCAGAGCACATGAGGTCTTGACTCGATTTGATGTTGGTGAGGAGATACTAATCGCTGCAGATTTGTGAGCACGGTTGCCATTTTTAAGGCAAGGTTGGATGTCAGCTCACACTCAGGACTTGCTCATGCTGAACATCTTCCACTGGGTTTGATGAAGGCCATCCAGCGGCGCTGATCTCACTCCCACTGGTAACACTTTGATGAAGCTGATGCTGTTTCATGTTTCATCAGCGCATGCAGTGACGGACGAGGAGGAGCGACTGCAGACATCATGCATTTAACTTTAAACGTGCTGACTAAATTTAAAACACACATTCAACTGTACTCTCATGAAATATTAATCAGACTAAAACAGGAACAAAAATACACAAAGCCAAACCATCTGAATGTTTACACAGTCCTGTGCTGCTGCATGAAAAACACCAGTGAGAGTGTGTGTGTGAGAGTGTGTGTGTGTGTGTGTGTGTGAGTGTGTGAGTGAGTGAGAGAGAGAGAGAGAGAGAGAGAGAGAGAGAGAGACAGAGAGAGACAGAGAGAGAGAGACAGAGACAGAGACAGAGAGAGAGAGACAGAGACAGAGAGAGAGAGAGAGAGACAGAGAGAGAGAATACTAAACAGTGTTTTATTAAAAATGTAAAACTGCAGAAAGAATTCTGTGATGAGTAGGGTTAGTGTAGGGGGACAGAATGTACAGTATGAAAACCATTACACATATGGAATGTCCTCAATTTGATAGCAAAACAAACCTGTGTGTGCATACGTGTTTTTGTGATTTATGAGGACACAAATTTGTATAATGACATGGGTATTACACTGGTATTATGATGTAAACATGAAATATGAGGACATTGCGTCCTCATATTTAAAATACCTTTAAAAACATACAAAATGTTTTATTAAAAATGTAAAACTGCAGAATGTTTTCTGTGTTGGGTAGATTTAGGGGTAGTGCAGGGGATAGAACTGTATGAACAGTTTGTACAGTATAAAAACCATTATGCCTATGGAATGTCCTCATTTTGATGGCAAAACTAACCTGTGTGTGTGTGTGTGTGTACTCGTTCTGGCTATACTTGTAGGGGCCAAATGTCCTCACTAGATAAAAAGGCTTATAAAATAAGCCAAAATAGGTTTTTATTTAAATTGAATGTTTTGCACGTTTCGGTGATGGGTGGAGGAGGAGCTAGAAAATATCATTGCATAGACTTCCATTGATTTTATATTAGTTCAATGTCCTCACTAAGATACAATACAGCAATACAGATGAGTGTGAGTGTGTGTGTGTGTGTGAGAGAGCCGTGGGAGGCCGTTGGTCAGTGGACCAGGCTTGGACTTTATGTTGTTGTTTTATTGTTTATATGCAGCAGTTGTCCGTGAGAGGCAGCTGTTTTAATTTCGTTTTATTTGTTTATTTCATTTGTAATTTTTATAAAGTTTTTGCATTAAACGTTCACTCAGTTCTCCTCCTTCCATGAGCCTTTAACTTTGCTACAGTGTGTAAGTTTAATCTATAGTCACTAGAGGACTGGTCTTCCTTGGGGAGAAGCAGGCGATTACCAGAGCACCGATGCCTAAAATGAGTGTTTAAGGAAGCCAGACGTAATTAAACGATGACATATTCCACTTCCTGTCTCCGGATTTTACTGCAGTGTCCACCCACACAAATCTACTTAACATCTCTAAGGACTGGAGATGCTTTAAGAGTCAAAAACAATGCTGGAGCCGAAGTCTGCAATCTCACACACTGTCAGCCTGCCAAAAGTTATAAATCTGTCCAGCCTGTTCCTCTTAAATTCAACAAAACCACCAGAGGAAGAGGGAGGGATTTTTTTTTCCATGTTTAAAAATATTAAAATGATTCATTGTTAATCCAAATCAAATATAAACTTGTTTATAAAGCACTTTAAAAGTGTAGCAAAGTACAGTGTGAAAAAAGACAAGGCATAGTGAACTGAACTGATTCACAGTCAAACCTTGTAAAGGAAACACAAACCATCTCAGTAACATTGTGAGTGTACAGTAATGTGCCGAGCGGCAGGACACACACACTCAGCTGTGGCATGTGGCAATGGTGTGCTGACAGCTGGGTGGTCGCCAGGCAACCAGGTGGGAAACAGATGCTGCAGCTGCGGTCTGGCCTGTTGCCACGGTAACACCGGGGGCATCGACCCCTGGACGTGGCGTGTGTGTTGAAACTGAATCCGGTGCACAGCAAGTGAACTCACAGCGAGACTGTTTAAAGGTTCATCAGAGCCGACCGCGAGCCAACGTCAGCGCCGCCAATTAAGAGTGAAGTGTGTATCGATCGGTTTGTCAACAGCCGTGTGTGTGTGTGTGTGTGTGCATCTCTGTGCAAGTGTGTGTGTCTGGAAGTAAGAGAGAGAGAGTAATTAATGGCGCTCTAAGGCCGTCTGAAAGGAAGTTCTTGGGGTCAAACAGGAAGTGAACAACATGTCAATGAAGGGAGAAAGTGTCTCTCTGTGTCTCATGGCTGCATTTATCAAATTAGACGGTAAAAATATATATTCTGCTGCCAAGAGACATTTGCTCAATTTGAATTCTCAAGTCAAGTAAACAAACTTGGTTATTAACATCATTTAGACTATCTTTAGAAACAAAGTCAAAATCATATCTACAATTAATTTGGTACCACGGTTAATACCCTGGCATTATTTTGAGTGCTTTTCAGCTCCATGTAAATACTGTTCAAGTTGAGTAAAATGAAGGCAATCAAGCCCTTGATTATTAGTTAGATTCATGGACTAATGGATTCTATGCAATGCTTTACTTCAAACAATGTGAAAAAAGAATGTAAAAAAGTTTAATACAGACACAACAAAATAATAAAGAAATTAATTTAAAATATTTTCATAATTGATCCTATGGATTATATTTAAAAGTACTGCCATGTGATAAATCACCCCCGTACACTTCCGTAATGGGAGGCGACAAACTCTTCTGATCAAAACAATAGAAATGAATCATGGGAATGTTATGTTCTAGGAAAAGGAGTGTCTGCCAGTGAAAACTGCTGCCACAGAAGAATGTCTTTAAGTCGTGGCAGAGATCAGAGGACAGCAAATCTCACACACACACACACACACACACACACACACACACAGGAGGACAGGAAGGAGACGGCACTGGCTCATAAAGGCAGATGTTAATTCACTTCCACAGGTGGTTGGCACATTTCCTCTCTCAGCACTCCCCAAAGTCTCTCTTCACAGTCACAAACGAACAAAAATATAGCAAATCATAAAATCAAAAATATTAAATTACATTTAAATTAAATTGTAAATAAAAAAAATTGCTATTAAAAGTAAAACTAAATAGGAAAATTAAGACTAAATATTGGCAATAACCAGCAAATCAAACCCATAGTGATGGAGCCATTTGCTCTGTTCTGAGACCATTTAAAAGAACATTTTTTAATACATCAAAGCTGTGATCGTGACGCAAATCAGAAAAGAATATTGAAAATCGGTAGTCAATTCTCACCACCGACTGCAGTTGCTCCACTATCACAGACTAACAAACACATGCTCCTTATCAGTAAAATAAAACAAAACATAAAACGAAAGGAGTAATATTTGTTACGCTGTTAAAAGTAAAACTAAATATGAAAAATAAGACTAAATATTGGCCAAAATTGGCATATAACAATGGAGCCATTTGCTCTGTTCCAAAACCAAGAAACTCCCTATGTAGGCAGCATTTTAAGAAATCAGACATGTGCTCCTGATGGACATCAATAGTGCAAATCAATAGTGATTGAATTCTCTCGTGTGCTGCATGTGAAAGTCATTTATGTGATTCTATCTCAGTTAGGATGCTGTCTATGTAGTGATGAGCTTATATCTCACTCCACTAACTGCAAAAGATCAAGTAATGTGTGTGTTCGGAGAAATTTGTGCTGTGCTGTACTGTGTGTGTGTGTGTGTGTCTCTAACGCAACAGGTTGCTATGGTAACCCCTCCTGAAGGGTTAAGCGCTGATCGCTGCAGAACAGAGCCAATGAACAGATCAATCAAAATGATTAGCTGGAGTACAGCGGGAAGATCACAGCTAATACACACTGAGATTGATCTGCAACAATTACACAGCAGAACACGCAGATGAGTGACAGAGCAATTACTGCCGAAAACACACACACACACGCAGTCTTGTGACCAAACGCTGGTTCATCGGACGATACTTGGTCATTTTGCGATTATCGCACTGACTACAAATGCAGGTATATAAAAATGATACTATAAAGACACAGTGTTATTTTGTGTCCTCCGGGGATTCATAGCGCTTTCCTAATAAGACATCCGTCTCCTGGCAACAGTTTCTATTAGCTAATTAACAGCCTAAATGAGGACATGCTTATTTCTGGCATCAGCACACACATACAAAAGATTAAAAGGATAGTTCATCCAAAAATTAAATCCTGCCATCGTTTCCTTACCCTCACGTCATTCAAACCCCGTTTGATTTTCTCCCACAGAAAACAAAACGAGATGTTCAGACTGCTCTTTTTGCATTTACTGCAAGGATACCAGTGATACTTTTAGAATTAAAATAACATCAGCAGCATAAAATATAAGAGTAGAGTCATATATGAGTGGATGATGACTTCAATTGTGTCTGGTTTCTAACACAAAGCATCATACGAGTTCAGAATGAGTCAGATGCTTTAATGGTGCTGTTTTTTTTTTTTGTATTTCCACACAAACTCATCTCTGAATTTGGGTCACATAATACACGCCTTTGAAAATGTAAATTCACAAACCATCTTAAACTGAGAAGCAGCTGTTACTGACAAAAGAGAAGATTTAATGTTTCAAAAAGAAATTAAGACAGTTGTATTGTAAAATCGAATTTTTTTTTTCTTATTAATATCAGTGCTACCGAACAATGAATTTACATCCAACACAAAGCAATCAGAACATTCATTTGTTTAGCCCAAATCATGGGAACATTCATTTATTTCAGCAGCGTGTCATGTGACCGTTAAACAAAACCAGAGAACAATGAACAATGAGTGTGTTGATAAATTATTACTGAATCTCAGGGGTCTTCAATAAATATTTTAGCCCAAAGGGCTTTGGCTGACATAGAAAAAAAAGAAAAAGAAAAGGGAATCCCTGCATCAAAACATTACATTTATACAAAAGAGGGACGAAATCCCACATGTCCCCTATAGCATGTGCAGTTGAACAACAGATGGTTGCATGTACAACACTCCTCCATCTCACCCACACACTCCAGAAGAGCAGATGACCTGTCTCACTTCATTATACAAACACAATACAGACACAGAGACAGAGAGAGACATCTTCTTTTACTTGCTGTGAAATGTCTGTTAGCATGTTTTAGCAGTCTATATCTCATGCCATTCCCAAAAGCTCCACGCATTCATTCTTGTCCTCTGGGAGAGAGAGAAACGGTCCTGCTCAGAAGGACGAGGTCTCTCTCCTCGGGCTGTTTACAGGCCCTCTGAACTCAGTTTTTTTCTTTATGAACGCAGAGCAAACGCTTCTTCTCCACCATCTCTCAGTAGTTTAGTTAATACGATCGATGTTTCTTCCTCTCCTGAGAAACACGAGGCATCAGGAAAGCATTGTTCCCGATGGACAGATAAAGAAAGTAGAAGAGAAAAACCTCTGCTGAAATTTG
Organism: Opsariichthys bidens; assembly: GCA_037194245.1. NCBI lineage: Eukaryota > Metazoa > Chordata > Actinopteri > Cypriniformes > Xenocyprididae > Opsariichthys > Opsariichthys bidens. The sequence continues at coordinate 10,692,329 of CM074305.1, read as the reverse complement.
GGACACCATTAAAGTCTGGAAATTCAGCGTGAACCCAACTAAACATACACGACAGTAGAGCTGGATGATGGAAATAAAACCGGAATTGCGATATGGCTCGGTGCGATCATCAAACCGCAAAGGCTGCGATTTAACGAAATAAATATATGCAATTCGTGTTTCAGAGTGAAGCACAGTTCATTTACATACAGTTCACGATTCAGTGCTTTTAGTGTCGGGGCTTGTTTACAGTTGTATGGCAAAATAAAATAAAATAATTAGTTGTTTTGTTTCATATTTTATTTAGTAATTATTATTATTTTATATCCATACTGATATAATAATAAAAAAATATATAAAAAAAAAAAAAAAAAAAAAAAAAATCACAAAAACTGTGCTGCCCTACAAACAAACAAACAAACAAACAAACAGCATACTTGCATTAAAAAAAGTATTTTAAAATTAAATAATTTTTTACTTATTTTTAACAGAAAAACAGTAATGGATTTTTTTTTTCCCAAACCATGCAACTCAATATATTAGTAAAATAAGATTCACTATTTAACGCCATCAAATCGCATTCGTGGTTCAGCACTTTCAAACTTGTGGTCAAGCTCAGGTCACATGACACCAGAGCCAATGGTGTTTGTCAAATGTGGCATCAAGCATCCAAACCCACCAGCTGATTTCATTTAGCTTCAATTACAGTCACGCGTCTCTTCGTGTGACCACGTCTCTCTTGATTTTATCCATCGGGAATTGATTGGAAGGTGAAAGGGTCTTTGCACGTTATTCTTTGGTATTAATGTGCACTGATGAATCGAGCATAAATGTGTATTAAAACGCAAACAGGGTCAATTTTGAGTTCATATTGACTTTAAATATTCAGGTCGTACGACTGCTATTTGACATGATTATCATTACATTCATTGTGTTCTAGTGTACTTCATGTTTCACAGAGGCGGTCGGAACGCGCGCCTCGTACGCCAGCGGCAGTGCCAGTGATTGTAATAATCACACACACGTGTTTGGCTGCAGCTCGCCGCCGCTGAGGGGTTTGACCTCGCCTGATGGAGGGCCACAAACTATTACAAGCCTTTCAGCTAAGAGCAGAGCAATTGAAAATCCATTCATCCGACACACACACCGCCTCCATCTGCAGTTATTGGCCCACTAAACAGCACAACACACACACGTTATCACGAGAGTGACGCACACACATACGCAGAGCAATTATGACAGAAGTCAAGAGTATGTTAGAGGGACCCGACTTTACCACACACACACACACACACACACACAGTTTGAACTGCCATTGGCTGCAGTCCGAAAACTTAGGCAGCTGACTTGCTGCCTGCAAAGTCGTTGTCTCACGAGGCAGAGAGCCAAAGTTTGCGCACAAAAAACTGATTCTGAGGCAGCATAACAATTTATTTGATAATTCAATTGATAATTGCATTAAATACTGTATAGACTATGTAACAAGATAAATCAATAGAGGATTTAACATTAAAATTTAAGATCTAATGTTAAAATCCATTTTTAATGTA
>CM074305.1:10680800-10688300 GCA_037194245.1 Opsariichthys bidens | reverse complement strand
ACATATATATATATATACACACACACACAAAAACAAGGTATCGAATTTTTCTTAAATATCGTGCAGCCCAACACTACACATGAAAATCACAGACATTTAGTGCTAAAAACTGCAACTCAAATGTTTGAAAAAAAGTTTGAATATTGCAAATGACAGAGTTTTCATTTTTGGGTGAACTATTCCTTTAATCATTTAGCTTTTTTCAGTTTCGCATATTTTTTTTCTACCTTCACTCTTCAAACAGAGCCAGATGAAGAATCGCCGCCAAACGACACGCACACGCGCACACTAAATCCTCTTTTATCCCTCACTGAACTCATTCTCGGCTGGCCTTGACCGCTGCGCTCCGTCAGATGCTACTTTTGGCCCTGATGTACGGCTCCATGGGTCTGCCAGCGCAGACGGCTGCTCTCCAATGAAACTATGGATTTAACATTCAGTCAGTGCCACCGAACTGCTCCTCCTGAACACTCAAAGCACATCCATTGCCGGCGGACCCTCGATAATCACGCCAGAAAAATGAGCCCAACGCACAATGTTTGAACATGCCGAGCGTGCTTATATAGTCCTTCACGTGATGTACTGCGCTCTCGAACGGAGAGAGTCACTCAGTCACTCTCGTCAATGGACTGCATGAGTGCGCTTCATCTGAAAGAGGAGCTTCACATCCTCAACGCTTTATAAAACAGATCATTCTGCCCCAAAAATATGACTGAACGAGCCGAATTCTATGTTAATATTAATCACGGTAAAGCCATACGGTAAAACAACCTCTGTACGGCACATGCATCATTCAGAAATAAAAAGGTTGCACTATAATCCGACTGTGGTTCCGGTTTCAGATCCAGATATTGATTGCGGTGAAGCTCAGTAACACGCACACTTATACATTAATATTTAATTAAGGTTAATCCTGAAATATAAACCTCTCGCTGGGCAAGACGCATTCATTATGATTAAAAGTCAGTTCAGTGACCCGTTCCACTGCTGAGACTGCAGGTAAAGGACAGCACTCTGTTTTTATGGGACGTGAGAGAGTGTTTAGAAAGCTCTAATTCACATGCACTTGTAAAAGCGCTCTTGTATCTGTAGATCTAGTGTTTGGCTCTCAGTCTAATAAGCCCTTGCATTCAGACAGAAGCGAGTGTGACTGCAGCCCCACGAGACACACTCACACAGTCAAAAAACAAAGCCGGCGATGGTCTAATAAAACAGCACATGCGTCGCTGCTGCGGCATTTTCCCACTAAACCCCAATTTCCACACACATGCAGCTAATTAACAGGCTGGTAAAGCTGCAGTCGCTGCACTTCTGTAGCTCTCGCACACTTGAATAGCTTTATTCTGACACCGTCACAATAACACGCGCCTCAGAGAAACACCTGGACACAGTCGCACTGATTAAAATGTCAGAACAGCTGGGGAAATCTTTACATGCAATGTGTGTTATTAAACCGAGGCGAGTGTGTGTTACAGTGTGTGTGTGAGATGGGATTTCATTTCACCTGAAGAGATTGAAGACAACAAAAGAATCCCTGAAGTTACCATAGAAACACAATGATGAAGAAACGCACAGAGAGATGGACAGATGCGTAAAGGTGCGTCACGCTGCATTAAACGCAAGCCTATGACGATCTGAACATCACAGATGGACCTCAATGGACAGAATGCAAAGAAATATACAAGTATTACAGAGAGCCATGTAAATATATTCATGATTTAGAATATTTATTGATACATTTATTTATTCGAATTTATTAACGCAGGGGGTTTGTGAGTTGATGAAAAGCTACTCGTATCATAAAAATTCGAGATTAAAATGGAAAAATCAAGATAAAACACCTTTACCTTAAAGTCATGTGACCATTAACAAACATCAAACAATTATATGTGTTGCTAAATTACTGAAATATTAACTTAATATTTAATTTAAATTGGGGGGGGGGTCTAGAGCATGAAATAATGTGACATGCTTTAGTGCAACAATAAAAAGTATCTAAAAGCATCTAACAAAAAAAAACAATATATCTTTATATTAATAATGTCACTGACGAATCATTCACAATAAGAGCAGGAATTTGAATTAAGAAAGTAAATAAAGTGTGTTGACTTTTTCATGCTGACCTCGAAAAACATCTGTAAATAAACCTTAATTTAAATTAAAACACGTCTCGTTGATGAAGATCATGTGATCTACTCGGATAGGAAGTTTCCGCTTGGTTTATCAGACCTATTGCACAAAAACACCTCAAGATCCACCTGAGCATCACTGAGACAACTGTGGTATGTGTGTGTGTGTGTGTGTGTGTGAGAGATTTAAAAGCTCTCAGAGCAGCAGGTCATGAATATTTCAGCACATCAGAAAAGATGACAAGCTTTCTTTCTCCATAACTCACCCCTCCTGTCTTACTCTCTCTGACCACAGACAGAAAAACTGAATATATTTAAAGGTCAAAGAGGAATGTGTGTGTTTGTGTGGTTAGTCCTAACACAACACACACACACACACACACACACAGACAGATGTGTCTTTGTGCTCATCCTCATGTTTGTGTGTCTCTGTGTGTGTGGTAATGAACACTGTGCTCTTTGTGAGATAGTCCCGAGGCATCCATGTGTATGTTTAGGACATGACCGTGGGAATGATCTAACAGAAGCGTCCAGTGGCATACGATCACCATGTGACTGTCGTGCACACATTTACTTACACACACACACTCTCTACAGCTACATTCATAAGCATATGAAGAAAAGACAGCCGTAAGGTCTGGAAACTGCTGCGCACCAAAGCTGAAGTTGAACAGAGAAAAGATGTTTAACCAGAAGAGGATATAAAGGCACAGATTGACCTCTTTAAACTGAATTTATAGACTTAAAACCGTATGATCGGCAGGGTGCTGCATGGCCACAAATTATTTTACTCATTTTGCTGTGTGTGTGTGTGTGTGTGTGTCAATCAATGATCTGAACGTCAGTACTGGAGAAGAGACGCTATTGTGAATGAAAAGACGATCTGAGGAAACGGAGCATTAACAAGAGATGATCTTCTCATTCATTCATTCTTAAAGCTCCTCTAGTTCATGGAGTCTGTAATTGATTTACATCCTACATCATGAAACATAATCGACAGCACAATGAGCCTGACGGCTGTCGAGAGATCCAGTGGGGGAAACACTCGAGCGATTGTACTTCATTACTATATTTAAGTATTATTTTGGGCAATCTGCACTTATGAAACACAATCAACATTGAAACCGAACACTCTTGAACAGTCAAGTTCATTACCAACAAAGGGGAAAAAGAGTTTCAATTAGACATACAAAGAGCAAAGTGCCTGTTTCACAGGTCATCATGCTTTAAATCTTTCCACTTCTCCCATATTATTCAGCTAAAAAGCTAATCACATTTCACTGGCATTTGAACTATTCTGACATTCATATCACTTCAGTTAAAAGTAATTCACCACAACGACGTCTATAAGTGAAAGCATAAAGGTCACATAAAACTGGAATAGGTTCATCAGAGAGTCTCTTCATGAGACTGACAGCTGGTCAATATTCACAGGTTCCCAGGCATGTAAATCACATAGAAGTCATCGCAAGTGTGCCAGAAGTCTGTTTGCAATGGGATTTCCTTTAGGGTCAGTAAGATTAAGACTTTTGGAAAAAAAGACTTAATCTGTGCTCACCAAGGCTGCATTTATTTGATTAAGAATACAGTAAAATGGCACTATTGTAAAATATTATTACAATTTGAAAAAAAAAAAAAAAAAAAAAAAATCGAGTGTGAATATATTATAAACTGTCATTTATTCCTGTGATCAAAGCTGAATTTTCAGCATCATTACTCCAGTCTTCAGTGTCACATGATTCTTTAAAAATCATTCTAATATGCCGATTTGCTGCTCAAGAAAAGTATTCACGGAAAGTATTCACAATGCTTCACTTTTTCCACATTTTCCATGCCTTATTCCAAAAGATATTTCATTCATTTTCCTCAAAATTCTACAAACAATACCCCATAAATGACAATGTGAATGTTTGTTTGAAATCTTTGCAAATGTATTAAAAATAAAAAACAAAACAAATATCACTTATTCAAAGCCTTTGCGCAATACTTTGCTGAAGCACCTTTGGCACCAATTACAGCCTCAAGTCTTTTTGACACCTATTTTTGGGCCACTCAAGGACATTCACAGTTGGCCACTCCTTTGTTATCTTAGCTGTGTGCTTAGGGTCATTGTCCTGTTGGATTATGAAGCTTCGCCCAAGTCTAAGGTCCAGAGCGCTCTGGAGCAGGTTTTCTTCGAACCTAACTAGTCTCCCAGTTCCTGGCACTGAAAAACATTCCCACAGCATGATGCTGCCACCACCATGCTTCACTGTTGGCATGGTATTGGCCAGGTGATGAGCTTTGACTGGTTTCCTCCAGACATGATGCTTGCTATTCAGGCCAAAGAGTTCAATCTTTGTTTCATCAGACCAGAGAATTTTGTTTCTCATGGTCTGACAGTCTTTCGGGTGCCTTTTGGCAAACTCCAGTTGGGCTGTCAAGTGCCTTTTACTGAGGAAAAGCCATTCTACCATACAGGCCTGATTGGTGGAATGCTGCAGAGATGGTTGTTCTTCTGGAAGGTTCTCCTCTCTCCACAGAGAAATCCTGGAGCTCTGTCGGAGTGACCATCAGGTTCTTGGTCACCACCAATCCCCTGATCACTAAATTTGGCCGGGCAGCACGTTCTGAGTACTGGTGGTTCCAAACTTCTTCCGTTTACGTGTGATGGAAGCCACTGTGCTCATTGGGACCATCAATGGTGTAGAAATTTTTCGGTACCTTTCCTCAGATCCGTGCCTGAATACAATCCTGTCTCTGAGGTCTTGGACTTCATGGCTTGGTTTGTGCTCTGACATGCACTGCTAACTGTGGGACCTTTATATAGTCAGTTGCAGGAACACCTCAAGGATGATCAGTGGAAACAGGATGCACCTGAGCTCAATTTTGAGCAAAGGCTGTGAATACTTATGTACTTAGGTTATTTTTTCGTTTTTTATTTTTAATAAATTTGCAAAGATTTCGAACAAACTTTCATTCACATTGTCATTATGGGGTATTGCTTGTAGAATTTTGAGGAAAATAATGAATTTAATCCCTTTTGGAATAAGGCTGTAACATAAAATGTGGAAAAGGTGAAGTGCTATATTATAAATGCTTCAGATTTTTTCAGGATTCTTTGGTAAAGAAGTTCAAAAGAAGAGTATTTGAATTAGAAAATTTTGCAACATTATAAATGTCTTTGTCACTTTTGCTCAACTTAATGTATTCTTGCTGAATAAAAGAATTGATTTATTTAAAAATAAATAATCTTACTGACCCCAGGCATTTGAACGGTATAATTTAATGGCCAACACACACATCCACAAAAACACTGCCAAACAACAGATGAACAGACGCTGATTGTCACAACACACCCAGTGCCATCTGTAATAATCAGTCCACATCTAATCTACACTGATGAATCTGAGAAGTATTAATCAATAATAATCATTCAATGGGAATCGTGTCAGAGTGAACAGGCATGTTCATGATGGAGTGTGTGTGCGTTCTCTGCCAGATCTCATGCTGAGACACTAATTACAGACATGTAGAGCTCAGCATAACACACGCAACAACCAGCAGCGCTGCGATGCGCACACGCGTGTGTGTAATTAACCTGCGCGGCTCGAATCACAGCCAATGCTTTGAACTCCATGTAAGAGGAGGGATAACACAGAATTCCTGTGGGTGCATGAGAGTGAGAGAGTGATTGAGTGTGAAAGAGAGGGAGAGAGTATGTGAATGAATGTGAATGACAGAGAGAGACAGTGACAGAAAGAATGAGTGAGAGAGAGATTGAGTGTGAAAGAAAGAGAGAGTGTGTGTGTGTGTGTGTGTGTGAGAGAGAGAGTGAGACGGTGAGAGAGCGTGACAGTGAGAGTGAGAGAGTGTGTGAGTGAGTGAGAAAGAGAGAGTTTGTATGTGTGTGAGAATGACTGAGAGAGAGAGTGTGTGTATGTGTGAGTGAGTGGGTGAAAGAGTGAGTGAGTGTGTGAGTGGGTGACAGACAGAGACAGAGAGAGAGAGAGAGTGAGTGAGTTAGAGTGTGAGAGACTGTGAGAGAGTGACAGTGAGAGTGTGTGAGTGAGTGAGAAAGAGAGTTTGTGTGTGTGTGAGTGAGTGAGAGAGTGAGTGTGTGAGAGAGAGTGTGTGTGTGAGAGTGAAAGAGTGAGTGAGAGAGTGTGTGAGTGACAGACAGAGAGAGTGTGTGTGAGTGAGAGAGTGAGTGACAGAGAGAGAGAGTGTGTGTGAGAGTGAAAGAGTGAGTGAGAGAGTGTGTGAGTGACAGACAGAGAGAGTGTGTGAGTGAGTGAGTGTGAAAGAGAGAGAGTTTGTTTGTGTGTGTGTGTGTGAGTGAGAGAGTGAGTGACAGAGAGAGTGTGTATGTGTGAGTGAGTGAGAGAGTGAGTGAGTGTGTGAGTGGGTGACAGACAGAGACAGAGAGAGAGAGAGAGTGTGTGTGAGAGAGTGAGTGACAGAAAGAGAGAGAGTGTGTGTGTGTGTGTGTGTGTGAGTTAGTGAAAGAGTGAATGAGAGAGTGAATGAGTGTGAAAGAGAGAGTTTGTATGTGTGTGAGAGAGAGAATGACTCAGAGAGAGTGTGTGTGTATGTGTGAGTGAGTGAGTGAAAGAGGGAGTGAGTGAGAGAGTGTGTGAGTGACAGACAGAGACAGAGAGAGAGTGTGTGTGTGTGTGTTTGTGAGAGAGTGAGTGAGTTAGTGAGAGACGGTGAGAGTGGCAGTGAGAGAGTGTGTGAGTGAGAGAGTGTGTGAGTGAAAGTGTGTGAGTGAGTGAGAGAGTGTGTGAGTGTGTGAGTGAGAGAGTGTGTGAGTGAGAGAGTGTGTGAGTGAGAGAGTGTGTGAGTGAGAGAGTGTGTGAGTGAGAGAGTGAGAGAGTGTGTGAGTGAGAGAGTGTGTGTGTGTGAGTGAGAGTGTGACAGAGAGAGAGTGTGTGAGTGACAGACAGAGACAGAGAGAGAGAGAGTGTGTGTGTGTGAGAGAGTGAGTGAGTTAGAGTGTGAGAGACGGTGAGAGTGACAGTGAGAGAGTGTGTGAGTGAGTGTGAAAGAGAGAGAGAGTTTGTTTGTGTGTGTGTGAGTGAGAGAGTGTGTGAGTGTGTGAGTGAGAGAGTGTGAGTGTGTGAGTGAGAGAGTGTGAGTGTGTGAGTGAGAGAGTGTGTGAGTGAGTGTGAAAGAGAGAGAGAGTTTGTTTGTGTGTGTGTGTGAGTGAGAGAGTGTGTGAGTGTGTGAGTGAGAGAGTGTGAGTGTGTGAGTGTGTGAGTGAGAGAGTGTGAGTGTGTGAGTGTGTGAGTGTGTGAGTGAGAGTGTGAGTGAGAGAGTGAGTGAGAGTGTGACAGTGAGTGAGAGTGTGACAGTGAGAGTGTGACAGTGAGAGTGTGACAGTGAGAGA
>CM074305.1:10610800-10675800 GCA_037194245.1 Opsariichthys bidens | reverse complement strand
ATGAAAAGAAAGTAAAGTAGTTTGAGAAGCAGAGCAATAACACTGAAAAATGAAACAATCTTTCTTTTTCTTTGGAATAATGTAGTGCTGCAACGACGCGTCAACGTCATCGATTACGTCGACACGTCACACTGTTTACGTTCATCTGGCGTAACGGCGGCTTCTGCTCCTGGGAACGGAGAAAGTTCCATTCTATCACAAAAACCCGGACCACGAAGATCAAAAGTATGGGAATACTTTAAACAGAGGCCGAATAAAACGGTCCTTTGTTCCCTTTGCAGAACCGAAATGGCGTACCACCTGTGGAATTGGATCTCTGCCAAATTTTCGCGCACGCAAGATCCTATTTTGAGCGTGCAAAAGGGCATTTCGCGCGTGAACTGAGTTGAGGAGAAAGTCTTCGTCTCGAAAATAAGAAAATATGTCCAGCGAACGAAAATCAGTTTTGCATTTCAAAGAAGTTTATTTGGATGTGCGCGGACGTTCTCTTTCGCACACGCTCGCTAAGCGCCGACCGCGCGCCTGCTCTACACAAACCAGCGCTACAATGTGAGAAAATTCCAGCCAATCAGAATTTAGAAGCCTCATCTCCCTTGACAACCAATCACATGACTCCCTGCTTTCCAAGAGGAAAAACACACGGTTCAGGAGACGTTTGTTCAGTGGCTTGAACACTATCAAAGTTCCTTTAAGACTGTAGAGAAAGTCTTCGTGTAAAAGTTCAAATGTCTTCCACTGGACGAACACACATAAATGACTTATTTTTAATCAAAATCAAATGGTATTATTACATAATGGCATGTCCCAGTGTTTCTACACCTCAATGAACTGCTAAATTAGATCTAACTTCTTACGTAAAAAAAGATCACTAGATTAATAAAAAAAAAAAAAAGTAATAAAAGTAATCGTTAGTCGACTAATCGGAAAAATAATCGTTAGATTAGTCGACAGAAAAAAAATCATTAGTTGCAGCTCTAGAATAATGTCAACCGAAAGCATTCATAATATGACCAGGAACATGCATTAAGAAACTAAACAGGATAAGTTTTGATTTGTTTGATGGTTTCCATTTCTTTTCCCTCATCAAAGCAACTTAAAATCTAGAACTGCATGACTCTTACCTTCTTCATTCGGCCATTGCGTGTTCCTGCGAAAACCACCGTGTTGCCGCGATAATCGTAAGCAGCTACCGAAGTCATTCCATCATCTTTGTCTATGAAGAGCGGAATACCCTCGATAGTGCTGGTGCCCCCTAGAGGCTGGTTAAAATCCTGCCCGCAGAAGTTATCGTCGATCTGGAGAGGCTGAAACAGACGAACGGAGGGAGAGTTAGAGAAAGGGACAAAAAGGTCAATGGCTGGGTAAGACAAGCTGTCAGGCTGGGTTTTCCTAAAAACATTATCAGCTGAAGTCTTTTACACACACACACACACATAAGGCCATTTATTACATGGATGCCAAAACGGAAAAGGAAGGTCACTGTATTTCAGGAAACCCTGGAAGGGTGATGGAAGGACACGAAAGTTAGTGAGTGGGAAAAGCATAAAGCACATTTACAATACTTATGAAAAACAATTTACCGTTTTTGTAATTTTCCAACAGAATGTCATCTAAAAGTAACTGTTAGTCATGTGATATATATGCTACCAATCAATGTTGAAAACAGTTGAGATGCTCAATAGACTCGTGGAAACCATGACACATTTTAAATACAGCATTCTCTGAAGTTCAAAAGAACAGCATTTATTTATAATAGAATTCTTTTGAAACATTATAAATATTTTACGGTCACTTTTGATCAAACTAACGCATCTTTGCTGAATAAAAGTATTAATCCCTTTCAAAAATAAAAATCTTACTGATCCCAAATTTTTAAACCGTCTGGAAGTATTTCTCTATTAATCTTCAAAGATTTAAAGATATTCTTTAATAAAGTACAAAAGGTGGTATTAGTAAAGTATTGTTTTAAATGAATAAATCGCTCAGGGAAAAGACGGACCTGGTTGTCCCGTGAGGACAGACTCCGCTCGCACTGCATCCTGGGAGGGACGGAGACGGAGCAGCCCAAAATACCAAGAAATCAGAGACCGCTACTACCCCAAAATTAATCAAATATTTCCCTAATTTAACACATGTAGCCCAACTCAAATGCTCTGTTACTTTCTCGGAGAAGAAACCAAATGTACCAAAATAGCTGCAAGATCTTGCCATCTCCTGAGGGACAACCAGAAAAAAAAAAAAAAAAAAAAAAAACATGCATGCATATAATATTCAAATTCTAAGTTCAGCTGTTACATGATTTCGAGAGAGAGAGAGAGAGAGAGCGAGAGAGGGAGAGAGAGAGAGCGAGAGAGGAGAGAGAGAGAGAGAGAGAGAGAGAGAGAGAGAGAGAGAGAATATGAATGTGTGAGACACAGAGAGAGGGAGAGAGGGAGAGAGAGAGAGAGAGAGAGAGAGAGGGAGAGAGAGAGAGCGAGAGAGAGAGAGAGAGAGAGAGAGAATATGAATGTGTGAGAGTGTGTTCTAAAGCTGCCCAGGCACACATCAATAACCTTCCTTTCTTTCTTTCTCTGTTCAACTCCCCTTTTTGCTTGTTTTTCTTTCTGTCTTAATCCATTCAGAAGAGTCTCTACCTCACAGCAGGAAGAAAGGAAACAGAAGAAAAGGAGGAGGAAGGAGTCAGACGGGCATCAATTCACTTAGCAAACTCACCTTTTCTCCTCTGAGCTAAAAACCTGATGTCAAGCAGTCAGACACTTCAGACACTCTCTCTCTCACACACACAGAGAGAGGGAGAGAGGGAGAGAGAGAGAGAGAGAGAGACTGACTGGAGGATTTATTGCTTTGAAAACATCAAAAGTAATTTAATTCAACATCTTTATGCCATCATGAGCTGAGCTTATTTAAATATCAGCCTTGTGTAGTCAGACTTTTAACTATTAGCATAAAGGCAATCCCTGTGAATGGCTGTGCAGAAAACCCCAGAACACAAAAACTAGAGGAAATTGGTATTGGATATATTTTAAATTTGAAGCAATGCATTATGGGACTCTCTTCTGTAAAGAGAAGTACACAACATTCCACAAGTTTTTTTTTTTTTTTTTTTGGATGTTTTTGAAAGAAGTCTCTTCTACTCACCAAGGCTGTATTTTTTTGATCAAAAATACAGTAAAAACAGTAATTTTGTGAAATATTATTACAATTTAATTTCCTGTGCTCAAAGCGGAATTTTCAGCATCATTACTCCAGTCTTCAGAGTCACATGATCCTTCAGAAACCATTCACACAGAATTGCTTCAAGAAACATTTCTGATTATCATCAATGATGAAAACAGTTGTGCTGCTTATTACACTTTGGAAACTGATACTTTTTTCAGGATTCTTTGAAGAATTTAACATTCAAAAGAGCAGCATTTTTTGAAATGAAAATCTTTTCTAGCATTATAAATGTCTTTACTGTGACTTTTAATTAATTTCATGTGTCCCTGATAAAAAAAACAAGTATCAATTTCTTTCAAAAAATATTGTACTGGCCCCAAACTTTTGCATCAGAGCTCTAGTCCCACTGCTATTTCACACTTGATTGATGGCTGATGTGATGCCGTATTCTCTCAATACTCATGGGTCACACAGAGAAGATGAGCATTACGTTCACTCAGAGTGTGTGTGCTGAAGTAATTACATTCTCTCACACACACAAATCCACATTCACACGTTACTAGTGAGGTGAAAACTAATGCAGGACTAAACCGATTGCAGAAATACCAAAACACACACACAACTCCACAACAATGGGGGTGTGTGTGTGTGTGTGTTCAGACTGCTGATTATGTGTCTGCCCAGGGCAGAGGCGAAACCAAACAACACACCACATTCCAGAGGGAGAGAGACATGTGACTTCATATAAACTACATTCAAAAAGTTTAATGTTAAACGACTTGCATAAAACAAACACACTGGCCTGATCTGATAAGTGTGAATCATTTGAGCAGCACCAGATTTTCAACATTCTATTTCGATGAGATTTAAACGGCTGATTTCTGTGTTCCTGTGAGTAAACGTACTCAAGCGCTGTGCTTCTGTCAGACATTAAAACAGCATTAAATAGGTTAATTCGTAGTGTACTTGATCCCTGACGTCAAGAAGGACGCCAACAACAACAATATAATTATTATTTTTGCTATTATGAATCTGATAAAGACTATATAAAATGAAAAGAACATGTTTTTTTTTAAACATGAATATTTTTATATAGAAGTCATGTTTAAAAATACACTTTTTTTCTAGATATATTTGGAGTCAGTTGTGTAAAAGCCAGGTTTATTCATTATTAAAAATGGCCATGAGATAGAGTCTAAAAAATTCAGTGATAACCACAGTGTGAATAAAAAAGAAAACTCGAAGAGTTCTGAACGAATTCTAATGTTGAAGTATTTAGACGTCACACGTTCAGCCGCTCTGTATCTTTTTTTTCTTCCAAAAAATGTCTTTCATTCTCTATTAATCCATCCGCTTAGAGCTCTACCGATAGACTTTAAATATAAAGAAAGGGAAAAAAGATCAAACCGATTTGGAATGAGCCAGAAAAATAAAAATGGGGATCTTTATCTCTTGAGTGCTTGGTTAAATGAAAGCCATTCTTTGCCACTGAAAGCCCAAGAAAGACAGAGCGAGTGAGACGAACGGAGACGAATGAGGAGAGAGAGATTAAGAGCGAACGAACGAGAGGACGAAAAGCAAGCCCTGGTCCCAGAGGACCGTGATGGCAGAGAAGATGGGATCAAGCCTCGCTAAACGAATTAGAAAGCATGAGCGAGAGAGCAACTCATGAAATTTACTCAACTCCCCTAATGATGTTCCTGTCTGACTGAATAATGGAAGCACTTGGGAGAAAGACAGCGAGAGAGAATGGACGCAAAAGGAAACAGGAGGTGGGTGACAGGAAGAGTGCTTGTGATATTTATATTCTACAACATTTTAATGAAGTTAGACTATTAGGCACAGTTAGACAAGCTAATTGTGTAGTCAAGGTTCTTGACAATAATTGTACTGTAGTCTTATGCAGCGTCGCCCTTTAATTTGCATCCCAGCCCAATAAGTAGACTCGACAGTGTTTCTCAACTCCAGTCCTACCACCTCTCAGTTTTATATGCCTCCATTTTCAATACACTAAGACGCTGATGAGTTAAATCTCGCAGGGAGACATCTAAAACATTCAAATTGGTGGGTCTCCAGGAGTGGAGTTGTGAAAATCCACCGCTATAGAGGACTTTACTAGGCCACTCCTCAATGTTCCCTGTTGTCCTAGCCTGACGACCCTAGTCTGATCTACAATTTCTCCACTTATATCTAATCACAATCACCCTTTGCACCAAGATAATGGAATCTGAACTCTAGCAGGGGACATTACTGAAGCACACCCATTCATCCAACCCAACAAATCAATCGTCGTAACCATGCAGTGTGTCTTAATGGCCTGCCATCAGGGACTTACCGAGTTGATGCATGGTAGCTCCTTGTTGAGTAGCCAGGGCAAAGACAGCTTGCCCTCTCCTCTATAGCACGATTGAATCCTTTCCTTGATCTTCTCCTTTATTTTGGTTAGCGTGAACAGGCAGAGTGCTGACTCTTTTGGGGGTTTGGCCCGGTTTTTCTGGCCTTGGGAGAAGACCGTAAACAATATGTCCTCTTGCTCAGACACTCCCAAAGAGTTAGCAAGCTGCCTTCCGGGTTTGCTCAAGTAGGCGTCCTGAATCAGTCGATACTCTACACCATCTTTGGTGCATCCAATTGGGAATTCCACATAGGAATAGAACCTGGGATCATCGATACAAAGTCGGACGATCTTAGAGGTGAAGAACTGTTCCCCACTGGCATCAGGAGAAGTTAGTTGGGTATCCAGCTGCAAGGTCAAGTAGTAGACAAACTGTTCACTGCTAAAGCTGTATATGTAGTAGATGTCAAATGCTGGGAATTTGGACAGCGTATCTGAGGGGATCTTTAGCTGGGACGAGACAAACTCATCCTGGTGGACAAAGCTGAATATGTCAGCATCCTCCTCATTGGCCATCAACTTACGGCTGGAAAGTGTTGGGAAGTACTCCGATTTCCCGTCGATGGGCGTTCCAATGAACAGCTTGCTGATGTGACCCTCAGAGATGATGACGCCGGACATGGTTCCTGACTCAGCGACGCTGGAGAGGTAGTGTTCCTTACGGTGGTGTGGCTCACCAAGCTTGAAAAGGTCATCCAGGCGCAGAAACTGACAGACACCTTGCCAGGTGCTTCCACAAGCAATGAGTCGGTTTTGGGGATAGTCTATTAGCAGCAGCTTGTTCACATTACTATTTGGGTAAAGGTCATGGGGGCATAACTGTACACTCGGAGGTGGGTAGCATTTCTCGTTGTCCACAACTGGACCAGTCTCATGACTCCTCAACTTGGTCAAGTTGCTAGAGAGCTTGTAGATCCAGTTTACCGCACCAATGTACACATCTCCTGTCTTGTTATGGATGGCTAAATGCGTCAGACCCCAGTCAGGGGGCGAGAAGGACTTAAATGGCTCCGGTGCTCCTCCAGAAAGGTGAGGGGAAATGCATATAACCAGCAGCCCAAGGAGCATTACAGTCCTTGGGCTAATAATGCATTGCGGCCCCTGTGGAGGCCACATATCTGCGCTGGTCCTCGCAAGTGAAGGATGTGGTGGTGGTCCACGCTATTAGTCTTCAATCTGGGACTTTTAAAGGAACTCAACAAATAAGAAAAGGAGGCAGCACAAGCCTTATCGGTTCAACGCTTCCTTGCCTTCTAACACAACAGTCATCCACTCCAACATCCACCTCAATTCCTCGTCCGGGGCTCCTGCAGGGCAAAAAAAAAAAACACATCGTGAGTTCAAATGGAACATAGCCTATCTGATTCATTATGCATCATTTCTCAAAGTCAAACAGTGGGGAAAGCGTTTCAAGACAATATCTTTCGGTTTGCAACAAACAATTTAGAACAGTGTGGTTGAATGAGGTGAACCGTGTCAACTTTTAATTACTAAGACTGATAGCTCTAAGGGTGAAGATGGATTGGAGATGCACTGCAAACAAACTGTTCACTAAACATCCCCACAGCTGCAGAGTTGAACCCGCTGCAGTGGAGGCATAAGACATCCATCATCACAAAGTGTCTGACAGCAGCTTTGTGTACAGTAAGTATGCAAGTAGAGAACAGTGTCCCTTTAAAAGAGCCCAGAAAAACAAGTCTAAAATTAGTTGAGGTCTGAGATGCTTGAAGTTGCTCTAAACTTTACAAGGACAAGAAAATTACATTGTCCTGTTCTAAAAATACAGTAATTCTAATTAAATTGAAGAATAAAACCAATAGGTGCTCCGTAACGCATTATAACGGTTGTATCTGTACCACATGATTATATTGTCCAAAATTCTGTTGAAATGTTGACAAACCATTAAGTAAACTGTGATAACCTGTAATAAAGTATCCTATACAACAATTATTTGTAGTAACTGGGCCCCAAGTTTAGACCGAGATTCCTCAAATACAGGTCTGCAGTGACACTTCCCTAATCAAAGTCAAGCTAATTAAGGTCTTCGGAGTTTCTAGAAAATTACAAGAAAGGTGTGTTTGATGATCAGGGTTGGAGCTAAACTCTGCAGGCAGTGGCTTCAAATCCAATTCTAGTTTCGATGTTGCCATTTAAGTCCACAGATCAACCAAACCAGGACTGACATCACAGTGAGATCTGGATCTGGACAGGTAACTCAAAAGGGAAACCATAAACCATAGGTTACTCCAGAAGAACTATACCTGTAAATGTTTTGGATAAAAGCAATTGATAAAAATGACTGCCTAATTAATTGTTAGAGAAACACATTGCATGCAATTGACGGCAGAAAATACACCCAAACAAACAAATCTGAGTTCACCACCATTTCCACTGGAAAAAAATTGCAACAGAACTACAAAAACAGGAAAATCTCAGCAACAGGAGAAAGCCAGGGGCAAGCGAAAACTGTGAAAGATAAAGGAAATAAAAAGAGGAGATACAGCAGAGGGAAAATAGGAAGAATGTTTTCCTTTCTCCATCTTTTCTTTGCCCATTTCTTATCTCCATTGCTTTTTTCCTGTTCGGGTGACTGAAGGCCTTCTTATCTGTCCATCATTCCCCAAGGACGAGATGATGGGAAGTGGCGTCATTCCACACATCTCCAGAAACATGCGCAAAAATGGAGCAGGGAATGGAAAGTAATTCTCTATCAACTAAAATCAACTCAATTCCAGAGATGAGCTATTTTGTACAGAAAAGTTAAAGTTACAAAAGCCCTACAATCATTGTTACTACTGTAAAACCAAGTATATTAATTTAGCTCCCAATCAAAAAGCATAAAGAAGCTTTCAGAACCTGTTAGTTCATGGGCACAGAAAACGCAGAGTAAAATGCTTTTAATAAAACTTACATGCATCCCCCGCACTTTTTTCAAATCTAGATTTAAATTAAAAGGGACAAGATAGTCTGATCTAAACGTTATGGAGAGCGTGAGCTTGTGTAATATCTTTCATTCTTACTTGAAGCCAGAGGGCGCTCTCTCGCAGAAAGTCCAAAATGGATTTATAGAAGTAATTCAGCTATTCGATCACTGAAAAATCTTTTAAAATATATTTACCCCTATGATGCAAAGTTGAATTTTCAGCATCATTACTCCAGTCTTCAGAGACTCTACATGATCCTACAGAAATCTTTCTAATATGATTTGCGGCTCAAGAAACATTTATGATTATTATCGATGTTGAAAACAGTTGCTTAAAATAGATCACAGGAATCAATTACACTTTACTATACTATATATTCACATAGAAAACAGCTGTTTTAAATTGTAATACTACTTCACAATATTACTGTTTTTATTCCATTTTAGATTAAATAAATCCACCCTTGGTGAGCAGAAGGGACTTCTTTCAAAAACATTAATTAAACTTTTGACAGGTACTGCATATTTTCTGCTTTCTTCTATAATATTTTTTAATTATATAAAATCCATGAGGACTTAATGCACAAATACATTGTACAATAATAAAATTGGAAAAATTGTTATTGTTCAGCAGTGTATTTGATTTCTTATTGAAAGCAAAGTGATTTTTAATTAAAAGTAATAAAATAAGAAATAAGAAATAAAATCTGTCAATTAAGACAGGTCAGATTAAACGTCCCCCTCACTTCTGGAATGATGGCTACACCCCCTGTGTTAGTTTTTGTTTTGATGATAGTGGTAGAGGCTAATAGCTAGTGGTTATTTTATTACTGTATTCATAATTTTTATAGGAAGCAATAAAAGATAGAGCCAGTTGGCTCTTCAACAATAACTAAAATGTACCATAGTTTCCTACTACAACATTTTTGGACATGTGTCATAGTACCATTGTGTATTTCTCGAAAGTGCAACAGAGTACATGAATATAGAAAACCATTCACCATGCTATTACCACCACTGAACTGTAAGGGAAGTCATAAGATGTCTCTATTGAGTTACAATTTGTGCATGAGCGTGCAACACAGAACAAAAAGAAAAGAGGCAGAAAACTGTACAAGATTCCCCAACCTCATTTCTCTTCATTTGAGCAGATCTGTCGTGACAGAGTCAACCATAAATATCAAACCAAATTGCATCTGTGTGTCCTCGTACTGTTATCTAGGAATGGCATGGTTAAAACAGTCTACACCAAAGTATTTGTAATGAGTTTAGAGATAAGGAATAAGAATGAAAGCGAATGAACATGAAAATATAAATGACAAAATGTATGCCAGAAAGGACTGACAACTTAAGAGAATCATCACTGTCGTCAAGAGATAAAAGAAATTCCTGCCTAACATCCCTGAATGCTTTCTTTCATCTTGTGTTCTCATCTTCCACTTTTAGATTCGCCAGTTTCCCACGAGTACCTGCACTTCAGACGATCAGTAAGTGCTTAAATGATGCCAATCAATGAATCTGCAAGTGCCAGAATCAGCCACTTAATATTTATCTGTCTGTGCATGCTGCTGTTATCATATCATATCATTGTTTATATCACAGAACTCAGCCTACTTCAATATTATCAGTGGCATCAGTTACTGGTGTCAAATGAGCCGCTTGCACACATCCTGCCTAAAAACCGCAGACTATCGTGCAAACTTATTACAATCCTAGAGCCTGTATTTACTGGCACATCTACCACAATAAGTCTACCACATAAAGCATCCAAAAACAATATGCAGAAACTTTTTTTAAAATTAATTAATTAACACCACCATGGAATGAAATGTAATGCAAAGTAATGCAAAAATGTCTTTGTTTGCAGTGCAATGGAAAAAATGGTTCATTCTTAATTTTTCTGTAAGTAAAATATAAAATGTTTTTTTTTTTTTTTTTGCTTTTGCTTTGGGCAAAAAATGTTCCCGGCGAGATTCACCCTTAGAAACCACCACGCTCAAACGAAACAAGCGCTGGAGTACATTTCAGCATAAGGAACATGAGACAGAGTTAATATGGAAGTCAATTCATTCTCCATTTTTCCCGCAGCTGCCCGAGGACACGTTCTTCAGCGAGTCGTCTCACAACCCCTCTGCTTTAGAAAACAGAGCGTAAATTCACATACACACACTGCGGACAGACCTCTAAACCCGTCTCCTCAGATAATGGCGAGGGGTGGCAGGCGGCCGGCTGATTTATTACTTGTGGCATATCAATTACAGAACTCGCCTCTCAGATGGAGCGCGAATACACACAATACACGCTGTAAAAGACGAGATGTGTACAAAATACACAAAAGCACTATACTCATATAAACAAGTAGTCTCCGATAGAAAAAGCACACAAACTATATGGCAAACTCTTAAAAAAAAAAGTACTATACAATATGCATTCTGTGCACGATATGCATAGCGGAATAATGTTCTGTATTTGCCAAGGTGTGCAGAACAGAGCGCACCATGGATACTGAATTCCACAGTGTAATGTGCTTGACATGGCTTTCCATTTGCAGTGTGACTAACTAACTAGAGGGCACTCGTGGTTTTAAACAACTAAGTTTAACAACTACAGTTAAAAATGTTTATTACGGCGTACAGAACACTATTTAGGATGGTTTTAGTGCATAATATTTGGGTGACTCTTCACTTTAGTTTCGATTGCTTGAATAATGACATTTCTGATATGTTAAACTCTGAACGATGGAGGATGGGAAGGAAAACACGGGTTCACAGGAAGTGGCCAGTCAGCAATGACATGGTCATTTCACAGCTCATTATCCCACTAATTAAACAGTAAATAAGCCTCAGACAAACGAACTGCATGCAAAAGTCAACATGTGTATTTATTCACCAGTACACAGATGACACAGCACTGGCCTGTGACTATAACAATGCACACAATGATCCAACACTTATGAATCGAATGCATAACATATAACCATATTTTCCCCCAAAATACCACAGTTACTTGCACTACAATCATATATGAAAATAATCATCAAACACTGTAAGTCACTTTAGAATCTAAAACCATGCAAGCACAGTTTTACTGTAGAAATACATGAAGCAAGGCGGGGGAATAAACAGATGTTGTTTACACTCGTCCCTTTAATGCCTGACCCCATCCAGACCTCTCACCACCCCCATCCCCAAGATTACTGCACTCATGTGACAGAGCAAACAGACATGAGACATCTACCACATTTGTGCTAAAAAAATACATACCTATAAAAGTATTATATGATCCCATTATCTGATCTAAACATCTTTGAATAAGAAGGAAACCACCCAGCAACCACCCAGAACACCCTAGCAACCAAACAAAACACTGCAGCAACAAAATAGCAATATTTTGTATTAAAATGAAAATAAAAGTTGAAAGAAAGGTTTGGCAGAGATAGTATATTGTGTCATCTGAAGTTATTTTATGAGATAATTATTTACATTAAGCATGTTTTGACTTTTAGTTTTTGTTCAGCAGGGTTGGTTCTGGAAGTATTTTTCCAATAAGGATTTTAAGATCGAGTTAAAAGCCATGAACCAAACCGATCAGCTACGAGGTGAATCACAACATTACACACTTTGGTTTGTAGCAAAAAAGTACTTAAAATTTGGACAAAAAACAGGTATATGACAGTGAACTTAAAGGCTTTATTGATGGAAAAAAAACTACAAATCAAATTAAAATTAAATAAAAATATATATATATATATATATTTTAAGTGCTTAGGGAGTGTATGAAAATTGATCACACCATTTGCAGTACTTCACGGCAGTGGGCGGGGCTAAAGTGTTATTTTGGTGTGATTTGCTTGTCACGGTTCTGATTGGTAGAGATTTCTTTTCAGAATCATGGGTAGTGTAGTTTTCTCCAGGAATTTTGTAGTTTTTAAAACAAAAGCACATACGATTAATTATCAACCTCAGAGCTCACAGCTCCAGTTTTATAAGGGCGTTTTCACGCCTATGGATCATTTTTTGTTGTTGTTCCGAAATGGGGAATACATTTTTTTACGATGTTGCATTTTCCATTTTTCCTTTTAACAAGGCGACATTACAAAGCGTACCAAAATGCGTTTATGCAAGTCACATGCAAGTACAACTGTCATCTTATTGGTCAGTTTTCTCAGCATCGTCCATCAAAATGATTGACAAGTTAGCTCCATGAGCTTATTGTGGCTTTATTTGTAACTATCAAGACACACAAACACTATACGAATGTAGCCGTCATTCCCGCTGTTAAATTATATACTACATCCGTATTAATACAAATTGAAACGCGGTCTACCTGAAACTCCCAGCTCTGTCTAGGCCAACTGTGTTGAAACTATATGTGAATGGTGAATGACTGGTGGCTTCGTCGCGACAGCATTCTTACATGAAGCACAACTCAACATTTTAAGATGAAGAGGTGCTCTTTGGTTTTCAACTACGGTAACTAATCTGCTCACTTACAGAATCAGACACTACCGCTATTTATGTAACACATTTCCCGTTATGAACTATGATATTGTTTGGTTCATTGGTCCGTTGGGTCGGATTGCTTTCACATCTCAAGAGAAACGCTCCAGAGTTCGTTTGAAAGCGTACGAAGCAGGTCTTGGTGCACTTGTTTGGTCTGCTTTTGTTGCGCGAGTGCGATTGCTGCAATTCAATCGAACTAAATGAGGCAGGTGTGAAAGCACCTCAAGTTAACAGAAAAAAAAAAAATCTATTCTATTTGGAGAAAAAAAGAATGGCATTTCGGCTTCCAGAACCTAACCATTGCGCTCTATAGCCGCATTTCCACTGTCAGGCCAGGCACGTTTCCACTGTCACTTTTGGACCCTGATCAGGCCTCCTTGGGTCTTTGGCCAGTTGAATACCAAGGTCCAAAGCAGGCCAACTGGGGCTTGAGTAGTGGTCATGAACAAAGGCTCAGAGTTGATCTGATTCAGGATGGGGTCAACACCACTGCTCATTTCTCAAGTTCTCATACCAGGCTACAAACTAACCTCAACATTTTAGGCATTTAAAGCCATTTTAAGCTCAAAACACACTTTCAGACACCTCTTTGTTTTAAAGTATTCAGCTATTGACCTTTCCATTTTTATAAGGCTTGATTCCTAAATTTCCTGAATTCCTAATTGGCGCGTTTCATCATCATTGTGCAATGCGCGTGTACGTTCGCTCTCTAGGGTTAATGAATAGAACTGCATGTGCGGAAGAACATTGTAGCCGGAACTACTTCTCTCTGTTTGTCTATGACGAGTCACGCAGGTACTGTGATACTCCGCAGCGCAGCTGAGCCCGGTCTGAAATAGTCCAAATATAAACACTTATTATAGGCGCACCGTAGTGATTCAGGATAAGACAAAAACACGGTTTGGAAAATGGATTCATGATGAACTCGTTCATTATATAAATTTTGTTAATTTTGGAAACAAAACAGTTACTGACGGCAGCAGCAGCCGATACCTCGTTCTGTTAAACACGCGAATAACATGATCATGCACTAGCACAAATGCGACTACATAAAATATTAACTCGCACATCCTCAAATAATGATCGCAAATGCGCCCATTTTAGTCGCAGTCTGGAACCCTGGCAACTATAATCGTGTAGTTATTTGGTTTCATGTTTCACCTGTCTCTTCTCTGTGCCTTTGTTGATACCGGACTAATGCATCCACATATATCATAAATGAACCTTTCTCTGATTAACTCGGGTAACTTTGCTCGTGAGCTCCCTCTGTTGATCTGGCTGAAAGAATAACAGTATAGTGAGATGGGAGAGGTCGCTCAAACATCCTTCCTCGGATCACAATTTCATTGAAAATGAATAGAACTGCTCATTTTTTTATAAAGAAATGTCATATTAGCACAATATTTTACTAAATGTGTTTGTTTATTAAGGTTTTATCACATCATTTACAAAACACAAAGGTCAATATCATAATCCATAAAATGTACATTATTATATAAAACATTTCAACTTGACATCACATAGAATATCAAATACATTCATGTGATACGTTTTTAAATATTCTTTCTAAAAATGTAAGCCTTTGAACTTAATTCTTAACGGAGTTGTTTTATGCATTCCTGTGATCACAAATAAATGAAAGCAGGCTGTGTGTGTGTGTGTTCCCTAAATATGAGCAAATGATAAATAGTTTGATTCAGCATGATTGATTGACTCCTGAGTCCTGATAAATTTTTTAATTACTCACTGTAAAAAGTTTTTTATTGTAAATCATTGGTCAAATATCTATGTAGGAGTCTCAAGTCTTTAAGTAAAGACCAAACGCTTGCTTTTGTCATGCTCATTTTGCGATCTAACTAGTTTTCAATCAGCTAGCCCCATGCTGGTCAAATAGAGGCATGTCAAGGGTGGGTTTTAGGGTAGAGCTGCGGGGCAACTGGAAAGACAGTGAAAAGCAGCTTATGAACAAACTTTGACTGTTTTGGTAAACAGACGTGACGCTATGTAAAGTGTGAGTGATTGTTGAACATCCCTCAGCCTTTATTTAATATTGGTCTTCATGCAAGTCCTTCACAGCAGAGTGGTTTGTCTAGGACTGAGAATCGAAAGCATTCATGGACGTTCTCTCATTAAAATCATCAAACAACAGACCATGAAAGAGAAAACCAGTTGTCTCAAATTTACTTCAAAACAGACCAAGATGACCAAAAACCTTCCGTGACATCACCTCACTAGTGGGATTACGAGACTGTTCCCCACAATCCCCTACCCCGATGACTCGTGCTTCCGTTTGCCGTGAGGGTTCAGTCTGTTAACACTCCAAAGGAAAAGAGAGGATACGAAAAACGAGTGAAGCAGCAGCATGTGAACCCTGTGTGTCCTTCTCTCTTTCCTGCCGTCTTTCCAGTTTCCTGCTTTTCACATGGTCAGTGAAGCATAAGATACAGCACGGCATGTGTGTGTTTGAGAGATAAAACACAAGCTCTCTCACAGAAAAACTCTGCAAGTTCTTTAAATCACACAGGTTCGGCGGAAAGTAATGAGAGAGGCATGCAGTCTGTGAGGAGACGGGAATGAAAACATCTGAGCAGTCAAACTCGGAATCACGTGATGATGTGCACATACACGCGTGCCTATTTGCATACATGCATATGCATGACAAACAGAGAATGAATGATTAACTAGTAAAACAGGCTAAATATTGCCTTGACTCACCCATCTCTCTCTCTCTCTCTCTCTCTCTCCCTGATCTACATAGACCTGTCGCGATTATTACATCATATCCATTGCGCTTTTTGCCAATGACTGATTATGGTGCACTTTAAATTCCAGTCACATGCTGTTACGCAAATAAGGAAATGAAGTAAATTTAGAAACACGTGAATTGCTTTGGGTGAAACAGTGCATTATGTGAGTGCTTCAAATGAACTCAGATGCACGAAGAAAAGGTGAACACCTCCTGAACTACTATCAAAAATGCTAACTACACTACAAAAACCAGTGCTCTAGTTCACACTTTACTATAATATCAGCTTACAAAGCCTTAAATCATTATGTGATAAATAAAATATAAACTCAGAAAGCGAATGATTTCCATTGCTTTCCTGTCTGTCTCTCTTGGCTGTGTTATGTAAGCTCTCTCAGCACTAGAGAACAGTTTTAGAACAGGCGAACAGTGACATTTTCCATTCAATTTGTTTTCTTGCCATCTCAACTCTTAATTTGTGACCTTTACAGACAGATAATTCTATTCTGTCTTGCGTCTCATTTGCTGTAGATTCATGCACGGGTGTGTGTGTGTGTGTGTGTGTGTGTGTGGTGTGTGTGTGTGTGTGTGTTGACACGATTACTGTGAGCTAATGAATGAGTGTGTGAGCGCTCTGGACTCCCTCCTCTCTGCTTAGCATTCTCATTATCAGAAAGGATACATTTGCATCTTAAACACAAATTAAACTGTTGCAAATTGAATTGCAGATTTGTGCCATTGCACAGAGAGAGAGACAGAGAGAAAGAGACAGAGACACAGACAGAGAGAGAGACAGAGAGAGAGACAGAGAGAGAGAGAGAGAGAGAGAGAGAGAGACAGAGAGAGAGAGAGACAGAGACAGAGACAGAGAGAGAGAGAGAGAGAGAGAGAGAGAGACAGAGACAGAGAGAGAGAGAGAGAGAGAGAGAGAGAGAGAGACAGAGAGACCGAGACACAGAGACAGACAGACAGAGAAACAGAGAGAGACAGAGAGAGAGAGAGACAGAGAGACAGAGAGAGAGAGACAGAGACAGAGAGAGAGAGAGAGAGAGAGAGAGAGAGAGACAGAGAGAGAGAGAGAGAGAGAGACAGAGAGAGAGAGAGAGAGAGAGAGAGAGAGAGAGAGACAGAGAGAGAGAGACAGAGAGACCGAGAGAGAGAGACAGAGACAGAGAGAGAGAGAGAGAGAGACAGAGACAGAGACAGAGACAGAGAGAGACAGAGAGAGAGAGAGAGAGAGAGAGAGAGAGAGAGAGAGAGAGAGAGAGAGAGAGAGAGAGAGAGAGAGAGAGAGAGAGAGAGACAGCGAGAGGTTTGTGTTTAAAACAGGTGCTGATTGCAAGAATCTGTGTAAGGCGATGATGTCACACAATTAGATGCTTAAGAACGTTAAAAATGGAAAATGAAGATTGAGATTCAAGTAAAAAAAAAAAAAAAAAATGGTGTTATTACAAACACATCTGAATCATCTTACAATGATGCCATAGTACTAGAACCACCCATGACCAAAAACAACCTTCATTTTTAAAAGTGTACTTTTGTAATAACATGACACAAAAAGTACGTTTCTGGAAAAGTATGGTCATTTTGAGAATTTGCCTTTTGGATAATTGTTTGCAGGACGACACACACATGCTGAACTTTTAGAATTGGTGTAAGAGAAGTTTAACCACATCATGAGAAAGAGTGTCCGTATACCACAGATCTGTGTGGTTTATAGTCATCAAACTTCAACCTGCAGCTCAGTAAGAGACAAAACCACCTGTGATAAACCAACCGGTTCAAAAACCTCCAAACAGTGACTCAACCAGACAGACCAGCTTGACTTCTTTACCGCTGACAAGCGCACACACATGCACCATGGGAGTTTGAGGAGGGTTTTTATCTTTTTTTATTTACAGGAATGACAGTGTGTGGTTTTCTCTCAAACCTCAACATTTGCATAAGACACAGGTAAGGGGTAAACATACAGGGCTGGGAGATATACTGAAGCTCTGAGATATAGTTTGTATACTTTCTCAAACTAGAAGCCACTCTTAAAACAAAAGTTATCCATGCTACAAACAACTAACAAAAAGTGGCTAACTAAGCCAAAGCAACTCAGTCAACAATATGCTGTCAAATATATAAATACATATGTATATATATATATTTTTTGGCACAAGACAGTGGATATATACGGTTTTACTGTATTTTTGAGCAGTCTTGATGAGCAGAAGAGACTTTTTTTCCAAAACATTAAATCTTACAGACCAAACTTTATCTATTGTGATAAAAAAAAAAAAAAAAAATTCCTGACTGATTTGATTACACTGTTGAGAGTTAAGATACACAACATTGAGATAATGTAGAACGAGGCTTGATTTTATCATAATATTATTGCTTAATCCTCCACCCACATCGCTTTGGTAGCAGGCACAAAAAATAAACTTCAGATCGATTTTGTTTTTCGATAACCCTTCTTTCTTCTCTCATCCTCCCTGTCTGCTTATATCCTTCAATCAGACGCATTTGTGATCAGAGTCTGCAGCGTGTCTCGTTCTTCCATAAGCGTCTCAGCGTGACACGCGTGTGCACAGGACAATCAGTTGTCTGATGCCAGCGCAATCAAGACGCTGATTTCTCATCGAAACCTCCAGCGGTGAAATCAAGTCGGCTGCGATGTGATTGGCTGACACCTTGCGATCAGAAAAACTTGTGCAACCAATACAAAGTAACTGTACAAGCGCAATCTGGAGATTGTGAGAGATGTAGCTGAATGAGCACTGAATAAACTGCTTAAACCTAAAAAGCCTAGTTTTCACATTTGATATTTGAAGACATGTCTTCTGTTGTCTGATTGTATACTGTTATAAAGACTGACATTACAAGCTAACAATTTAACTTTGCTTTTTGGCCATATTTATATGCATATACAAAGTTAAATTCCCTGTAATCTTTCCTCCGAAACCGATCACGGTAGCTCCGATACAAACAGAGCCAAACTCTCAAATCACACTGCTGACAAAAAACCCACAGCTCCTGCCAAAGTCCACACCTCTGAGTGCTGGCGGAAGGTGTAAGCGCTCGCCGCCGTGGGCCACAGACACACACAGACGACACACACAGACACACACAGACCCCTGAGCGCAGTAGCTCACACCTCAAACACCAGCAGGGCTGCCACTGCGTTTGCTGTCATGGATGTAAAGGGTTTCGGGATAACAGTTTGAAACGTGTGTTGTAACAATTCTCAAATTGCTAGAACAATGCTTGATGTTAACTACTATACACAGTGGCGGTTCTAGACAATTTTTACTAGGGGGGCCAAGGAGGGGCACTTTAAAAATGGTAACAAATTATATTTAAAGATTATAAACTACTTTACTTTACAATCATATAAACATTTACTACAACATTGTAAAACATTTGTACAAGAGTGAGTACAGGTGCAAAAAAGGTAGGTTCATCAATGCTGAAGATTATTATCAGTGATTTGTGAAGGATCATGTGACACTGAAGACTGGAGTAATGATGATAAATTCAGCTTTGATCACAGGATATAAATTACACGTTACTATATATTCATATAGAAAACAGTTATTTCACATTTTAATAATATCTCACAATTTTAGAGGGTTTTTTTGTATTTTTAATAACATAAATGCAGCCTTGGTGAGCAGAAGAGACTTCTTTCAAAAACAACCAAAATAGTAGCTTCCAAACTTTTGATTGGTAGTGCACATCTGCATGTTCTGCATGCATTTCAAAATGTAGGCCTAGTATTTACAGTAGGCCAACAATGAAATTATAATTGAACTGCTTTGCAAATAGTAATAACCTTCTTCACCACAATCCTGATGGTGCAGTACTTGATTCACATGGATCCACTTTCTGTCCCTCTGGCTGTTCCTCTCTCTGTCCCTGTATGTTTTCTTCCTCCTCACCCTCTTCTTCATGCTCCTCACCCCCTGGAATTTCCCTCTTTGTGTCAGAGTCCTCACTCTCTCCAGCCTCCACTGACTCCTCTGGCTCTCTCTCCTTCTGCTCCTCAATTCTCTCAATACCTTGATTCGTTTCTCTCACTTTTTTGTTTACTAAAAAAAAAGGACACTATGTCCCTTCCTCGTTTCATGATAACTATCGGAAGAAAAAAAACGTGCATTACATTTCGTTGCCTAACCATCCCTCCATACTTAACACGGACAGATATCCTGTTGATCACTTTGGTTAACATCACAACATTGTGCAAGAGCAACAAGTCACTTACGCGGCCGGTGCCGCTCTAATTTACCCGTGCAGAACGTTCAGTTGCGTTTTTGGTGCTCGCGTGTAAAATCATAATAAATTAATAATTATTTTTTTTTTTTTTGGTCAGCACAGGGGTGCCACAGGGGTGGCCAGGGACATGTCTACAGAGGTACGGGCCTCCCTAGGCCTCCGTGTAGAACCGCCACTGACTATACAAGCCATTCAATTAATGGATGCTCAACTACACATTTCAACTGTTTCTGAAGCAGCAAATCCGCATATTAGAATTATTTCTGAATGATCATGTGACACTGAAGACTGGAGTAATGAGGTTGAAAATTCAGCTTTGATCACAGGAATAAATTACATTTTAAAAAATATTCACACAGAAAACAGCAATGACTCACAATTTTCTGTATTTTTGATCAAATAAACAGCCTTGGTGAGCAGGCCTTTTAAACATAAAAAATCTAATTTATTGGAAATCTTTTAATGGAAGTGTATGAAAAAGTTACTTTATTTATTTATTATTTTTTACAAAATATTAGCATTTCTGTAGCTTAAACAGCAGAATATAGTGCTAATAATAACAACACTATCATCATGGCTTTGATCCAGAGAATGCATGATTGAATACTTGATTGAAATGTTGATGCAATTCAATTTGCAATTCAATATGCGATCCGTATTAGTGATGTAAAGGATCACAAAACTTTTAAATTGGTAAGACTTTCACTATATATTAGGTAAATGCAGTTAATCCACGAATCACATGCATTCCGAACCATGGTGCCTGGTTCGTACGGATCAGCCGTGATCCGTAACACCCCAAATTGTATAAACCCATAAATGTAAATACATCCCAAAAAAAAAAAAAAAAAAAATGTTATCCAAATATATCAGACACAAAACTCTCATTGTAATCTGTGCATGTTAGTCATTTATAATAAATACTGCAATAAATGGATTAAAACAAGAATTTCACATTTTGATTTAATGGTGACTTTAACCACTAAGTTCACACTTGTCATGTTTGGTTCGATTAAAACGAACCCTAGTGCAATTGCTCTGTTAGTGCCTCGACTCATTTTGACACACCGATCTTTCCGCGTCGTCAAATCAACAGACTTGTGGCGTCGCGTCTTGTGACATAACGTCCTGTTTTTGGTTCGTTTACACGTCTTAGGTCCGTGTTGCGTTCATATATCCAACGAACCGCACCAGAGTTCGATTGGAAACGGACCGAGACCCATCTTTTGAGACCAAAGACATGTAAACGAACCAAAAACGGGATGTGATGTCACAAGACGCGACGCCACAAGTCACTGATTTGACGACGCGGAAAGATCGGTGTATCAAAATGAGTCGAGGGCAAACGTGGAGCAACGAGGAGGTGAAGCGCCTCAGCAATATTTGTGACTGCATACAACGGAGGAAATCCTGCTGCTGTTTTGAACGCTTTGAACATTTTATGAGCTCTTCGTGATTCTCAGCTGGTAAAAATAAAGCATATATACGCGCATAAAATGATCACGTTTAATCCAGTGCACAGCATTGTTTTGAATGTTCGGTAAGCGAACTATTAGTGCACATCACCACCTATTTGGTGGTTGTGTAATCATTTTTTCAATCTTTTTATCGAATAAGTAATCTTTATTCACTGAGAATAAGAAATATAATGTTTGTTTGACGTTAAATATTTAATAAGATATCACATATGTATTTATTATGGAAATTATAGTATAGAAAATGTCCTGTAATAAAAAGGAAAAAAGCACATCTTATTTTGTATTTTAAATAAATCCATGTATTAGAATTAAATACACATTTAAACATTATATATTATTATATGTATAATATAATATTGTATATAAAATGAAATAGAACAATATTTATAAACTAAATACAACTATATAACAAATTTAGTAACTATATTAATTAAATAACACATCTGAATACCTCTTGAGAAAACTTACCCTCAAACATAACCTATTCTGGGGAATGTTATGTTCAGAGAGTAAGTTGCTACTTACATACCCTGAAAGTTACCTCCGTTTTGGAACCGAAAGTTCAGGTTATGTGCCTACTCCCACTTAAACATACCTGGGTATGTCACATGACCTGCTTTCTGGAATACCCCGCAGGACTATATGTTTTGTTTTAGTTTTTTGGTCCGGACCAAACGAACCAAACCAACCGAACTACAAGTGTGAACGCACCCTAAAGCTAAACTGTCTGGATAGAAGAAAACTGCAGCCAAAGTCAGTTTATTCAGAATCAATAATAAGCTTATCTCACTATATGTAAACACCCACAGGATTGTTGACCGAGACTGCAGCTAGACTAGTTTCCCAGTCGCGTTTCTGTGGGTGTGTTTGTGTGTTTGTAGAGCAGCTGGCAATGACAGACAGATTTGGCTTGGTTCTTCCGTTTCCATCTGGCATGGCCCGTTTATCCAATCTCCTGTACGCCGACCAAACGCCTGCCTATAAACCCGCTAGATGAGAGCTGAAGGGCGCGAGAGGGAGCGACCAGGTCACAGGGAGAGAAATGTGCACCGATGTAAACCAGGACAATCCCACATCAGATCATCCGACCGGATGTACAACATTCCCCGGCAGAGTGAGAGAAAACAACAGGGCGGAAGAGCTTTCTGTTAACGCTCATTCATTCTCTAGTTCCTTGTGTGTAATATGCAGAATGAAATTTGATTACTCATCAATGATTTGGACAACAGAGTTGGAGAGAAAACAACTGTGACCAATCAAATTCCATCATAATCCATGTCATCATTATTACCACGACACCCGCTTTCTGAAGCAGAGACTTTAAAAGTTTTTTTTTTTTTTTTTTAAAGTTTAGATTAAATTTAAATGCAATGATTACACTTAAAACAATTTAGCATATTTAATAATTCTATAAACACTAAATTACGAAAATTTAATTTAATACAAAAGTCATTTAAATCAAAGAAATATATTTTTAAATTAAGATTTAAACAAAGTAAAATAATAAATAAATAAAAAAAACAATAAGATTTTAATTAAATATCATCCCCAAAAAAAAACATTAGGCTGTAATAATAAACTAATTCTTCTTTAATAAATGTTTTCGGTCTCATTGTGAATGACTCAGTCAGTGAATGTTACGCTAAAAAGAAAGAAAAGCATTTACATCTTTTTTTATATTTTAATTTTTTTTTTCCTATTTTTTCTTTTTGATTTTTATTTCATTTTACCAGTTAAAAAAAAAAAAATAATAATAATTCGCACCTGATGATGAGCAACTGTCCACCAACATCCCATTTCCAACAAAAACCACAATAACGAACAAATTTCCATGAACCTCATTGACGAGATGAACAACCTTTCACATCCAGCTAAACGGTTTAAGCCCAAATGAACACCGTTGTCGTAGTGTGACCTCTGCGTTCATTTGCATCAGCCACTTGTGTGGGATAAATATTTTCCCTTCGGCGTATGTCACGAACCGACCCCAAGAGTACAACGACACTACATTTCACTTGCAACAAACAATGCACCGACGCCTCATCACCGCTGACTCTCTGGACCTTTGAGAAACAAAAGCAGCGAAGACAAAGAGTGAGCGAGAGATAGATAGATGGATGAAAGTGGGGCTTTTGAAGGGGTCGGGCGGATGGAGGGGTGGCGTGGTCGTGTGGGTGACGCCACATTCCTGATGGATTTCACGCATCGCTGACCAGTGCCATGGAAACACATACAGCGTTAAGCAGTATGATGGCAATTTAGTTTACCACAATATAAATATGGCAAAAAATGTACAAATCCAATACCAAGAAGAAATACATACACTATTAGAAGAAAAGCTTCTAGCTTCTGTTTTGTGACATTAAAAAGTGCATTTTATAGTTGAATTTCTAGCAGCCGTAACCATGTCATGATGTGTGGGTTTTGAACCTGACTGGTCAAACACGTACCTGCCTGTTTCAGCGTCACATGCTGCTGGAATGTTGTAATGTGAAATCAGGCCCCTTAAAAGAGCAATGGAGTGTGAAATGACAACATTAGCACAGAACTATTACACTATCAACACAGAGAACAGCCTCTCTGATATCTGATACACTCATTGAAGGATTATAGGAAAATAGCATGAATGCAATACTGTAATCTAAGTTTGGCCTTCACATACACACACACAACGAAACGGCGAGTTGTGTTGTCAGTTGCCGAGGCAGCACTTCAAGTGTTTATAGGTGCACTAGATTCCAATGAGGTAGGCAGAACATTTCTAAGGAGCTTCACATGGATCGTTCACAAAGCAGGCGATCCTTAAAAACACTGTGGGGGAAAAACATCCGTCAATAGTGGTGGACAAAGTGATAGAAATTAAATACAATTCATTCAATGCCAATAAAACTATTTTACCCAATATTTGCATGTGATGTATTTTTATGCTGGCTAGAGAAACACATTCCCTGTAGGGTTGGGCAATAAGAGCAAAATCTTAGTAATTTTATATCACGATAATGATATATATCACGATATAGTAATATTTCCTTTAAATAAAATTTGTATATCAATCTAATTAAAGCAACAAAAAGCAAGCAATGAGAGATTTTCCTCTCTTTTTGTTGATTGTTAGCATTAACAATGACAGCAGGTACATTTGGATGCTGTTGTTTTAAGACTCAAGCCTTGTCTAAACTGTGCCTTCACTTGACATAAATGGCTCGTTTACTTGCAAATACATGGTCACTTTGACACGTGTGTATTTTTCCCGTTCAATCCCAATCAATTGCAAAATGCACTCAGTTCCGTCCTCACACGCTCTAAGAGCAGCGGCTTCATCTCTCAGAAACAGTCTCTCAGAGAGCACGCATATGCTGAAATTAGGGGTGTGCGATATTGACAAAAAATGATCTCTCGATATTTTCTAAGATTTTTCCGATATTTTGCATCATTCAAAAATGTTTTATTTGGCAATGTAATTGGTGACTGCGTTTGTTATATCTCTCCATCTCTCTCTTTTTCTGTCATAAGGAACTTTCTTCCTAAATGATTCGCCCATGTTTGTAGCGTGTTTTTGATTTTGCTCTGTGTGCTCCAGACGTGCCGTGTTCAGCTGACTCCTGAAGCTTTTCATAATCCTCATATTAGGGCTTCGCGATTTATCGTGTTTAAATCACACGTGATTTGGCAAAGGCTATGATTATTTAATGCGCAGCTTGTCAGAGCTGTACGGCTCTGTGATCAGATTCTTCATCTGAACGCCAGAGGGCGCTCAAAATATGCCCTGCGCACAGTGAGCCAAGTAGTATGTCCGAATACATAGTATTCATTCATTAACATAAGTGTGCATAACATGGACACTTTACAATCCCATGAGGCCACGGGAGAGGATTTGTGAATGGCAGTGTAGCGACGCAACTGATGCCATTGGTCCATGTCCAAATTTCATTGATGGTATTACATTTAGACCAAATGTAGTACATAATACAGTGTGTGATTTTGGATGCACCAATTGTTTGTTTCGCGTCATGTGAACAAAATCATATGAAAGTCATGTCTTTACATACATTTCCCATGAGGAATGTAATTTCTCATTCTAGTTAAAATGTGTCTTAAAACCAACTAGCAAGGCTGTAGACAGCACACTAGGTTGTGGAACATAGCTGACCAAATAAATAAATGAAGATAAAGCAGCTCACACACAAAATCGACAGCCAAAACAGCATTAATACAATTATGTGCATTTACAATCCTCAGTGCTCCTTTCAGGTCTCAAGCAGCAGCACACGTGTAACTTTCTCGCAAAGCAGCAAAAGAATAGTGTTAAAGTTTCGGTGTCATTTTTGGAGCTTGGCATGAACATTCCTTGTATGGAAAACAGAAGCTCGTACATTCTAAAATCTCCTATTGGCAAAAAGAAAATAATATGGGGGATTTACATTTTTGGGTGAATTATCGCAAAGCGGTTGGGGCTGAATTAATTGCAGAAACAAAAAAGGAATTTGGATACAGTGCTACCTTGCAAGCCCTGTAATAAAGCACCACTAGATATACAACCACTTAGTGCAATCAAACAAGACGAGCACAGTGTGGAGAGCACAAACGCAACGGCTCACGGGAAGAAAACTGTTTGAGCAATGCCATAACTCAGCGAAGGAAATAAATCTCATTAGCTCTCACTGGAGCACGTTATAATTAAAACTATGTGTTGCAGTGAGTGTACATGTGTCATTTATAATTGAAACATTCGCATTAGGTTTGTTTCATGCTTTTTTGCAATTATAAATGCACTGAGTAGAATTAAATTAAACCGAGTTTGCTGCAGTGCAATATGTGGGCTCGCATTATTTACAAGCTGAGCTTAAGATACTGAATTATTTAAACGTCTGTGCAGTTAAAACTGCAGGAGGAGAGTAGCCACAATACAGAGGAAAAAAAAGTGTTTGAGTGAATGCATGCATGTGTGTGTGTGCAACATGCAGAGAAAGCAATGCCGCAGAGCTGTGTGAAATCACAGGGGAGAACAGTGCAGCGATTGTGATTCTAGTGCCATGGTTCTCAACCGGTTCTGCTTCAGGACGCTGATTTTGCATTGAACATCAAAAGGTAAACATCTTTAAAGAAGTTAAATGCATCCATTTTTCCATGAAATGCAGAGGCCAGACAATAAAAAAAACCCTTTTAAACATGAAATAGGCTCAATGGTTTCATCATGCAGTCCACAACCACAAACCATATACACTTAGGGGTGTGCAATATATATCGTGTGCGATAATATCTTAAATGATGTTTTAACGATATGCAAAATCATACTATAGAGTATTTCACTCATTTTTAGAAACCAATCAAAACACTGCATGATGTAGCTAAGTATATAACGCACTAAGTAGGCTACTATTGCATATTCAGAGTGGAGTTTGACAGAAGTTAAAATGAGTGAACTGTGAGAGAACACCAACCTCAAAATTCACACTAGATTTAATTCCAAAACGTGTCATCATCACTAGCATGGAGGTGGTTTGGTTTTGAAAGATCAGGGACCTGATTTATAAAACTTTGCGTATAAACCTTACTAAAAGTGAACGTACGACCTAAATCTGAAAATGGTGTACGCAAAAAAAAGTAGCACATCCACTATCTAAATCCATATCATTTTTGCTTATCTTCTGCGTAATGACTTTATATCATTTTAGGGCTTATTGCCATTAATAAAAGTTTAATATTAATGTAAATGTGAATACCAGAGTTTAAAATCCTTCCATTTACTTCATTACTTTTCTCACCCTAGTAAGTGTTCGTACGCATGGGTCAGAGTTTACATGAAGGTGCGCACATTTTCCTGTGTAAGAAATAACGTACGCCTCTTTCAGGGCATGTTTTGTGTGTACGCAACGGTTATAAATGAGGCCCCAGATGTTAGACAAAAGAAGCCGATCTGCACATGAGTTTGCTTGTCAATGAATTATGGCTCCAAATGTTAACCCATCTGAAAGCACCGCGAGTTTGAGTCACTTATAATGTACATTCAAAAAAGCAACAACGTCCTTCCAGACACGAGAAGCATTTATTAACATCTTGGTCAACAAAAGACAACATTCAATAACTCACTTCATAACGACAGTTGAGCATCCATCAGTGAGATGATGTGATTCTTACACAGAATAAGGCAGTCGTGTGTTTATTAGTCATGTTTAATCAGTTAAAGCGTTTCAATCTTCTGTTTATTCGGCGATACGACGCGTTTTCTTCTGCTTCAGGGCATGTTTTGAGCTTCTGGCTTTCAGATGGAGAAGCACTTACTACTGATCACAGAGCCGTACAGCTCTGACAAGCTGCGCATTAAATAATCACAGCCTTTGCCAAATCACGTGTGATCTAAACACGATAAATCGCGAAGCCCTAATATGAGGATTATGAAAAGCTTCAGGAGGAGAGCAGGCAGAGCAAAATCAAAAACACACACGTAACAAATCATTCAGGAAGAAAGTTCCTTACGACAGAAAAAGAGACAGATGGACAGATATAACAAACGCAGTCACCAATTACACTGCCAGAGCTAATACAATAAAACATTTTTGAATGATGCAAAATATCGTCTGATTATTGTTATCGGAAAAATCCGATGCACAGCCCTATACACACTCCTAAAAAAGGTTCTTGATAGGCATTGATGACTCCACCAATGGAACTTTTCCGTTGCACAAAAGGTTCTATAAAGTGGAAAACGTGGAGACAAGATAAAAATGGTTCTTTTAAGAATCGCTCAATCTGAAAGGCTCTTTAGGGAAACATAAATGGTTCCTCTATGGCGACACTGTGAAAATCCCCTTTTGGAAGCTTTATTTATTAGAGTGTACAGGTCACAACACACTAGTTGAGAACCACTGAATTTGTGATCAGTCGCAGATTGAAATTCCCTCAATTCAGTCAACAACCTGCACTAAGAACCATTACACTGCAAAAACAAGCAGAAAATACTGAGTAAAAAAGAAAAAATCTTGGAGAGGTCAGACCTCCTGATTGCTGCTTTAGCCGCTGTCTGCATTTAAAAGGAAAAACATATCAGATTGGGGCTGGACCCAGGCCATTTACCAGGAACACATCCAAACACTGACACACATGCACAGCAGATGAACAATGTGAGGAGTGATGAAGAAAGCAAGGGGGAGAAAAAGCAGAGCGAGTGGGAGTGATGAGAGAAGTCGAGTTGACAGAGAGACAGAGAAAAACATGTAGCATCAGCCGTATTGACGCATGATCGTTTCCTATAAAGTCAAAAATGACTCACACATCACTGGATTTCGGTCCAAACAACACAAAAAAGTATCACCACGTTGCATGGTGCAAAACACAAACACGAATTCAGAGCATGGGGATTCATTCATTAATTCAGATTTTGCTCCCTTTTCATTCTAACCTCTGTTCGAACACACTTGAAAAGTCTCAACTCTATACGACATATTTTAAAGCTGTTAAAGCACTTCAATTCCAGCTTAATATACAGAGACAACTTAAAGTAAACCATTTGATTTGATTTCCCTGAAAAAGTGTAAACACGGTGGCGCCACTCTGAATGTTTGAGCCGCCCATCCAGCCTGACACAGCAACACTGACTCAACCAATGGCGTGAATATCTGATTGAAAACGTTCATTACTTTGCGATTCCGTTTGGTGGAGCAGAAGTCACACACTTCAGCTTTATGTTTGCAACTACTCTAAACGCAAATAGCAGGAGACTCACTGCATGAGCCAGAGATCACAGATGCTACAAAACTAATCTCTCAGATGTGTGCACTATCAACAAGAAAAGAAAGCAGCAATGAGCAACTGCCAATGAAAGAGTGTGAGGAGGGGGGAGGCTGGAGCCAAAATACAAACAAACAAATCAACAAGCCAAAGTGGCAATGAGCTGCTTCCCACGTCTTTTCAACCACTGTCTCATCTGTAATTTTGTTGGCTCTTTTTCTATACGGCGCAGAACCGACTGCACGTCCTTCCTCTAAGTTGTTGACATGCAGTGATGAATAAATTCTCGAATAGCATAAGATTATGCAAGAACGGAATTTCAGTCGGAGAGGAGGATAATCTTGTCACTGATGCACCTACTCTACGATTAACAGTAAGAACTTGTGCTCCAAGTCGACAACATTACAAATATGAAACCGAGTTTTGCACAGGGCAACAAGCTTCTGTCCTAAGAGGATAGAGGAACCCGTTCACATAAATTATATGCATTCAAGTACAGTATAATCAGGAAAGTTTGCTCGCAGGGTGTAAACGCAGCAATTGTCGGCCATTCCTGATAAACAACTCATCCTAAATAACAGATGTCACACAGAAGAGACAGAGGGGGGGGGAGATGAAAGTGTAGCAGATGAAAATAAAACTGGAAAAAGCTGGATATTAATAATTTATGAAAGCCAACTCAAAGTGTTCAGATGCCATCCACAGAAAAACCACATCCCGCTGAAGGCTAGTGTCTGTTGCAGAGTTTTACTAAAGGTGGTACAATTTTCGAAAACTATTGAAACTTTGAAATGCATGTTTATCTTGTTCTTGATCGGATTCTTGATTCAAAGCACTTTGAAAAGTAACGTAAATGCACTTCAAAGCAAGGGCCACATATCACCAGAATTCAAATGGTATGAGTAATTCACAAAAACAGACTGAATGCTCATGCAAAGGTCACAATGAATGTTTGTTGTGACTACCCTGAGTCTTGCCTGAAGTTTGAGGAACATTTGTCTGCATTCTAAAAGCATGATATCAGTATTCTGAGAGTCTCCAGTCTGTGTTGACTAGTGGGCGACCAATATGGGATGATAACTAGAGAATGAGGCAGTGACTGTCAACAAGTAAGAAGCAGAAATTCACTCAAAATTCACTAATATTATTTGAAAACAGAAATTGGCCATTATCCATCAACAAATCTAGTGGGTAAAGCCAAGTGGGTAAATGTTAATCATTTCAAAATGAGCAAATATCATCCAATTTATCAGTCTATCAGTAGTATTGATGCAAGAGAACATGTCATTTCATGGGAGGTCAAACTGTGCGTGGACTGCCTGAAGCTTGAACAGAGTTAGCCGTGTGTGTGTGTGAAGAAGACCTCTCACTGTTTGCTCTTTAACAAACAGAGTAACAGCCAGACCTCTTAAATGCTTTTTAATATCACCACTGGCCTTAGGACGAGAGAGAGAGAGAGAGAGAGAGAGAGAGAGAGAGACGCATGTACTTCCTTTTAAATAAACATAAATAAAACGAATTTGACAATTGACTTAAGGAAGCCTTGTATTTTACCCAACCGAAAACCAGCAAACCTAATATATATAAACAAACTTAACCGATAAAGTTTACTTTGATTTGCTTGAGAGCATTGATATGTCTCTTGAGTCACATTCTCTGATCAGAGATAATATTTTTACTGTACACTAAGATTATACCTTTTCTACTATAGATCATAATGAGACATAGGCTGCATTTACATTACATTTACATTCAAGTGACCCAATTCTGATTTTTTTCCTCCCATGTGGCACAGATCAGATAAAAAAAAAAAAAAGCATATGGATTCCGATATTTTCAGATTGGTTTCAGGCCTCATCCATATGTGGAAATGAATCTGGCGCCATGTAAGAGGACAGATCGAATACTCCCGTCAATGCGAGTGTACGTCAATGAAAAAGCGTCAGTGGCGAATGACGTCAACTCAGGTGGACACTAACTGCCATCACATGACTCTTTTCAATGTGCTCTTATTTTTTCTCTGCCTTAAGAGACCTTGTACAAAAGCTTGTATTATCATTTTGTCTGCGTCCATTACAAATCGAGTAGTACCGAGTCAGTACGTCCATCTTGGAGTGTATAATGTAAAGGAAGACATCAGATATGGGTCACTTTTAAAAGATGTAACCTGGTTGTCAAAACATTTGTCAACAAATCAGATCTGGGCATCAACACCTGCAGTGTAAATGAGGCCATAAGAGACTTCTTTCAGTCAGATTTTAGGGCTTGAAACCTTTGAGTGATAGACTGGCAAGGCAGGACACAAATGTTTACCCAGTACCATGTGAGAGACTCGCAGAGAGAGAGATTATAAATAGAAGTCAAACAGAGGGTGAGCTATGGGCCAGAGAATACCACAATTATGAGCTCTCATGCAGCAGCCTGACAGGAAGAGCACAAAATACTAAGAAGAGTCTCTTGTAGTTGAAAACCAGCCACCAACACAAATAATGCATGGTACTGTCATTGGTTATGGGGCCTCTGACTGTATTATCCATGTAAATACCATGAATATTTGCCCAGTACCTTTTGATACGATCACAGTACCGTGGTAGTGTAAATTGTATATGTGATACCAGCAGTCTTGTCGAGAAGACTTATCTCTCTCGCTCACACATTTATTAATCTTCTCCATTTGGCCAAATTTATTTCACAACTCCACTCATCTCATATTAATCTATAACAAAAACAATAGCCTGATTCTCTCCCTTTGTGCCCAATTTACTGCAGCGCTAGTATCTTTCTTTTCATAATTATCTCCC
Source organism: Opsariichthys bidens (assembly GCA_037194245.1). Classification (NCBI taxonomy): domain Eukaryota; kingdom Metazoa; phylum Chordata; class Actinopteri; order Cypriniformes; family Xenocyprididae; genus Opsariichthys; species Opsariichthys bidens. The sequence goes on along the minus strand of CM074305.1, from coordinate 10,643,808 downwards.
CCGCTCACGCGATTTATTTCCAATCATTTTTGTCTTGCTGAGATCAATTATTTTGTTAAAGGAGCTAATCTTGGGCATTATTTCGCTGTGGGTCTGAGCAAAACCAGTCACGCCAGTGAGGAGGGGAAGCCCACGCGCATGCGCACATCTGCGGTTCTACAGCAGCACGCGGGCTGGTTCGCATTCCAAACTCCACACATCACAAATGTTCCCGGCAAGAATCTGTGTAACGGATTTTTCACGGTAAAAAACAGACACGTTGCAGTGTTACAGGTCTTACTTCTTAGGTAAAGTTTGCTGGGCGCTACAACAGGTTTATATTGTAGGCTGTGTGTGGTCCAAGAGACCGCAAACTCTAGCTGATTTTATGGGAATTGCTCACTTGATGATAACACGTTTCAAAGTCCTCCATTACACAGTGGACGTTTTGAAATAATTTACGATCTGGGACAACAATAGTTGGGTAGTTGTCAACTCAACCTCAGCATGACGGTGTGAATTTTATCATAATACATGCACAACAAGAGGGAGATGGCTTTAACTCGCTGACCCACGGGCCCTTAAGTTGTTGTTTTTTTCATAGGCAAACTGTGAGATTATTCCCGTTAGGGTTGTGTTGGGAGCCGTCCCTCTTTCTAAACAAACGATTCCCTCACGCCTGAGGAAACACATTCCCAATTTCCATCTGAATGTCCGTCACGCTCCTAACCGTCACGTCGTGATAACAATGGGAAAGACAGGGACCATGAATGGTCGTCTGAGATGTCGAGACCAATCGTTTTTCTAAGGTCTATTTTAAACCCCGAAAAACCATCAGTAACCAAAATCCCACCAGTCCTCGATCATTAAAAAGCCTGCGCGAGCTCAATGGTCATGTAGGGGCAGCTGACGCGGTCACGTCCGTCAACTTCTGAGAACCCTCGCAAATGGCTTACATATGGTTTTCACGCAGCGAACAGGACTGCACTGGATCACATACACGCAAACCCACTGAAGAGCAAGAAAATGAATAGTATGTAGGCGCGTGCACACACCCACGGACAGGCAGAAGCTCCAGATGCACCGCAGCAACAGCTTCCATAACCAGTTCTGCTGTTAACGCCCTTTCAACGCAACACACCGACACTAATCATTTAGAAATCAATTAGAGTCCATCGATTTTTACCAAAAGCAACATGTGGTCCTCTGAGATGAGGGTGCCTCTTAGAGCTGGATGGAGAAACAGGAGGGGTGGTTTAAAAATAGCCCGTTTTCAAATCGGAGTGTTCATTAACAACATTCTTGCCACGCGAATTCCTCAAAACGATTTCGGAATGTCAGTTCCTTATCGGTCTCGGTAACTTTGACCTAACCCTACCAGCACAACCCGTCACCTTTCTGTTGTTCTTCTCTGGGATCTAAACGCGTTGACTGAAAGCAGTTAACCACGACCTCGGGTTTGTTTAACTCTACAACGTGTTTGGGAAGTACACAACCCGGATCAAGCGCACAAATCCGATACATTCGATACTGTAACTTCCATTCAGCCGGAGCGCTCGAGGAAATGTAAATGGTAACAATGTCCCAGCTTTACGTTCCACGATAGGCGCTTGGAAAACGGATCGTGTGTAGATACACTTCCAGAAGCCCGCAAACCAGAGCTCGGAATGTTTGCAAAGTCACTAAATGTGATTGATCCTCAAAAATCGAATCTCTGAGAGAAACAAGTGGAACGCCGGGTTCCTAAAGTTTCATACGTGGTGTTCGGATAGTATAAAAGCCAACTGCTGGTTTCCACACTTGAACAGCAGAGCAATGCTTAAATTACACACTACACGAGTCTAGTCTCGATGCAGCGCTATGCTCCAAGATCCTGCTTTACAAAACTAATGCCGCGAAGATATTTGCTCACATTTCTAGCCATTTTAACGTAGACAGTTTAGCGGTACTTACACGTTCGAGTGATCCTTGGATGGCATGTCCTAGGCATAGTTAAATTCCCAAACTCCTTGAAATATCCCGTTCCGTGGCGCGACAGGAATGCGGGTTGGTGTTCAGAGCGCGAGCAGCCTCGATCTGAGCAGCGCGAGGACGGACTGCGCTGGAAACTATCAATCACGCGCGGAGTGCGCGCCCCGGCGCTACTCTAGCGCGCCACCTCGCGGCGTGTATAAACTTTCTTGTTAAGTTTATTCGCCAAATCAGTTTGATCTCAAAATTAAGCAGAACAGAGTATACAGTGCAGTACACTATAAAACGCAGTATACAGTTGAGTAAAATGCAATACACACCATGTTTTATAAATAATTCTCATAATATAAACATTACAAAAGCACAAAACTCAATTACAATTACTTTGAGGTTAAATTTCTTAAAAAAAAGCAGTTTTTGCATTTTTTGAAAAAGCAGTTTTTGTTTCACTTTACAAGAATCTTTACAGGACAGCAATCGTATTGATCCTTCTATTATCTAATCAGTGGCATAAAACCATAGGAAACTCAACTCAAGCTGAAAGCATTAACATAACACATATTTAGCATTAATGTTATGGAGTTACGTACAGAATGGTGTGTTTGTGTGAGCATGTGATTACTTAAATAGAGAGAACAAAAGCTCTCTCAGGCCACAGAGTCGATTGATCCGCTGGTGGTGACATCTCTTCACTCCACGGACTCACCAACATTGTGTGAATGCAAGCAAGCATGCAAATATAAGCATTTGTCAATAGAAGTAGTTCATACAAAACAAATATATCATACAAATGCTACAAAAGGAGCTGCAACGAACCCAGATCTTTATCAATATCACCTTTCATGTGATTAATGTCATCCTGTCTTTTATTCTTTTATGTCTTTAAAAAAAAAAAAACTCTCGTCAAACCACATCAAAGCCTCTGTGTTCACATCGGCCAGAAAAAGGAAATCGCTTAATGGCGTGTCTTAGTGTACAGGTCATATCTGGCCACCATCTGGTTCTCGGTCAGTGGTGCTCATATTTCATAATCACTTAATTAAACAACACTACTATTCTGCATGACTTTATTTAATTAGGTCACTTGTTAAAAGACTGCATAGCAACAGTTTATTTTTTTATTATTTTGTAAGCACTGGTCATCACTCACTAAAGTGTTCACCCTCTGTTCTTCTGAATCCTGTTAGAGGCGAAGCCACATGGCAAGGATGGGCAACCCTGCTGGGATGAGATTAGACAAGCTATTAAAACACACACACACACACCAGACCATGTTAGTAACCAGGCACCACATTCCTCTACTTAAAGACTGCAGTCATAAGGAGATTAACAACTCTGTTTTCTGCACAGGTGTCATATGGACATCCACACACCAACAGAGGAACAAGCAGCATTTATTTGCCATGGCCAATCCTGTCCCCTCCACTCTATGAAATAGCTCAGGGCAAGGATGAATCTAATACAGAAGAGGATCTTCAGTTCTTCTAGTGTGTTACAGTGAGTGGCACTGGAATTATTTTTATATGTTTAGCTGAGTGGTTGTTGCAGACAGCAACAGCAGCATGTTTTCTCACACAGCATTCTGGCTCACACTACAATATAGGCTAATAAGGGTTTATATATATATATATATATATATATATATTTTTTTTTTTTTTTTTTCGTTCTGTCTGTTCACAGAACAAAATGCAAATTCCATGTATACATCCACTGACATAGTGGATTATTAAAATTATTAGGCTTATATTAGGCTTCACTGCAACCTGAAACCCCTCATATTCAAAGCAACGAAAACATTCCCACTCGACCAACCTGTCATAATGGACCTTTAACTGCTGATCCATGTCTTGGGATTAAAGGGAGTTAAAGGGACAGTTTACCCAAAAATGAAAATTCTATGATCATTTGCTCACCCTCTAGTTGTTCCAGACCTGTATAAATTTCTTTGTTCTGCTGTACACAAAGGAAGATATTTGGAAGAATGTTTGTATGCAAGCAGATCTCGCTCGCCCATTGACTACCATAGTATTTATTGCATTAGTTTACTATTAGACAATAATGATTGTTTCCTAAAATTGCTTTGAAAATGGTTTAAATGATTTTTGGAAGCCAATTCTTATTTATTTATGTATCATAACACTACACGGTCATGTTCAATTATATGTTCAAAACCTAATTCATGGCCCGGTTTCACAGGCAGGGCTTAGACGAAGACAGGATTAGGCCTTAGTTCAATTAGGTATTTAAGTAGCTTTTAAAAACGTATCCTTGAAAAAATAAAAAACATTACTGTTGTGCATGTTGACACAAAACAATGGCACTATCATATTTTAGGATATGTCAGTAAAAGTTGCTTTCAGTTAAAACAGCTCAAACATGCATTTTAGTCTGGGACTAGCTTTATCCAAATGTGCTAAATGTTCTCTATTTCAGCTACCAGGACATCTGTCCACCAAACTTTTTTTTTTAAAGCAAACTGATGCTCAGCTCACCTGTTTCTTGCGATTTCACCTGTTAAATTCTTTGCATGTCTCTCTTATGCACCGTGAAGTCATGTATGCAAACTGCAATATGAAGCCTTCTTTTTCTGGTTTGAGGGTCGTTGTGCTTGCGTTCTTGGTTTCAGATTACATTCAGCCTCTTGTCTCTCTGGAATTTGAATTGGCTATTTTGGCTTTGACCTCGGCCACTTTAATATTTACGGTCTTTGCATTATGGCTGAAGTTGAGCTTGTTAAAGAGTCCAAGGCATTTGTTTAACCTTGTAATTGTCCTTAAAGCTTATAAAAGACCTTATAAAAAAGTTTGCCATATCCATACACACACTGAATCGCTGTTATACTGGCTGAGACATTTAAACCTCAGTCACTAAATGTAAATCTGTGATGGCTTCCTTTGAGACTCTTTACAATCACATCTAATTCCATCAGCTGAGCTGAGGAGGCAACATACTCGACTCGAGTAACAGAGCTTTTGATCACAGCTACAGCTCCCCATATTAAGTTTATCATGAGTCTATTTTGGAGTCTCATACAGTATAAGGTTTTGTTTTGAAGTCACATATTTGAATCTTATTATTCAGGGTTATTGTTTGGATTTTGGAGTCTTATATTTTTTGTAACTATTTATCTGAAAGGAGAAAGATTTTTGCTCAACCTATGTTGCTTTTCCTTTAAACAGCTGCTTTTCCGAGAACAACTTCTGTTGTGTCTCATGATGACTTTTTTTTCCGATTCCCATTCATTCAGCGTTTTCCTGTTGAGCTTTGGTTTTTCTCACCACTAACCCTGTGCGAGGCCACAGACTGCTTGTTCATTTGGATGTCTTTACTTGCATAAACCCAAAGTGAAACAGTTACTGTGGTTTGAGAAACATTATGAATTCATCTTAATTTAATAAATCCTTATCAAATGACTGCAGAACAGAAGACGGCTGATGCTTTGAAACAAATGAATATTTCTGAGCTTTTCTCCTCGGATGTCTTCTCATTTTCACTGATTAAAAGATCTCGGATATTAAACCCTACTAAAACCAGCTGGTGTGAGAGAGACACGTTCAATAGTTCTGATATTCAAACCACAACTGATGATTCACTGAGATATTTTTGTACAGTTTGGTGCTTATCCTATAATTTGACGTGCTGTTCAGACTAGTCCATTGATGATTAATGGCAATGAAAAGCTCAACGAAGCTGAAAGAAAAACATGCATGTTGTTTTTACACCCGCATTTGTTAAAGAAGATCTGAAAGCAGGAACAGTTGGTCACAGCAATGAACATAACTGTTCCCGAACTTCTCATAAGTCTCATAAAATGCCTACTTGCATAATTGGATACCGCAACTGTAGCAAAGAGGAAGTCCAGTAATGACTGCAGATGTTTAAAATGTGGTCTATGAAATACACAGTGTGAAAATGTGAAAGCTACTGAGACTGATCTCAGAAATCAATCATAGTCCTTCAGATGAAAATTTAAGAGTTTTTAAAACACTAGTGATCTTTCTCTTCTGGGATGGAGTCTAACATGACCCTTATCTGACTGAAATATAACCTTTTTCCTCTCAAATCAGCAGTAATTTTTGTAAAAACCATAAAGCCAGAATAGTTTTTTGTTTTGGATATAATCTGATCATAGATTCTCTGAACACATTTGAACTGTAGGGTCAGACTCTGACTCTTGACTGATTTGTTTTAGGATCAGATCTCGGAGGAGCTGCGCTCAGTAAATGTGAATAATAAACATGAGCCAAAGATTTACAGTTGCACTGGGATCAGTCAGACATGTTGAATAATGCTTAGAATCTTCAGCTCACACTGCTAAGTGTGCAAAGTGTGTGTGTGTGTGTGTACTTGTAGACACTCTTAAAAAATAAAGGTTCTTGACTGGCATCAATGGTTCCATGAAGAACTTTTAAAATCCATGGAAACTTTCCATTCCACAAAAGGTTCTTTATGCAGGAAAATGTTCTTTTCCTGCTTAGAATCTAAATGTACAGTACCATTACAACATTTAGACACATGCACCTACTAATTTTTCCTACTATTTTTCATATTTCAGGATAAAGCTAAAGTCATCAAATGGATGAAACAGTTTGTAAATTATGCGATAAAACCAGATTTCATCTTACCTTAAATTTTTTTCAAAGTTGCCACTCTGCCTGGATTACAGCTTTGTAAAATCTGCTGTGCTGTAGTTGTTTGTTTGTTTGTGTGAACTCGATGTCACACGAAAATCCACAGATGTTTAGCACCATGAGAATGAGCACATGGCTGGGACTTGAAAACAGCTGAGGGAAAGTCATCAGGATATTGCTTGGCTTCTAATCACTGGATTTGGCAAAGATTGTGACATGTTTCTGAACATTCAGCACTGTTGCGCTATTATTTGATGCAGAGTTAAATTCCATCTATTATTTTACCGTTTTCATTTTCAGATTTACTGAGCCCTAAATGACACATAAAAACAATGCCAACATAGAGAGGTTGCATGACGTCAATGTTTGATTTTTGTTACTTTTGCACAATCAATGATTTTGTTCAAATTGTGTTCCAATTCAAAACTGGTTAAGGACAACTTTAGATCATTCTGAAAATTAAGGGTTAGTTTACCCAAAAATGAAAATTCTGTCTTTAATTACTGACCCTCATGTCATTCCAAGCCCGTAAGAACTTCATTCATCTTCGGAACACAAATCAAGATATTTTGATGAAATCCGTGAGCCTTCTGGCTTCCGATAGACTGCAACACTATTACCACTTTCTAGGCCCAGAAAGGTAGTAAAGAGATTGTTCAAATCGTCTTCAAAATAGTCCGTAACAATGTCAACTATTTTTACTACGTTGATCACAATACAGTCGGGCGTTTCCGGGTTCTATGTCAGAACGCAGGAGCCGGCCAATACTAAGTTGGCGTTCTGATGTAGAACCCAGGAGCGCTGCACTGTGTGTATGTCACGATTGTCAGCTGGAGTGCCCGGAAAATCCACTAGAGGGCACTCCACTCTGGACTCTTTTCACTCACTCTCACTCTCATTAACTCATACAGGACTACATTTCCCACAAACCCCGTACCCATTCACTGATTACCTCACCAGCTGCACCTCATCACCCACACCATATATAAACACCATTCACACATCACTCCCCACAAACTCTTGATTTACTTTCAGTAGTCATTTCTGAGCGTTCTCCCCCGTGTCTTGTTTTCCTGGTTCTGTATTCTGCCTGTTTCCCGTTCTTGATTGTTCTCTGCCTGCCCCTTTGGATTATTGCATTGTGTTATTGGACTATTGCTCTCTTGCTGCCTGCCTCGATCCTGTTTGCCTATCTAACGGTTACGACTCTGCCTTCCCTCTGACATTCCTGTTCGCTGGTGTTTGACCCTGCCTGTACGACTACCCTGTTTGTTAATAAAGCTTGCAATTGGATCCCATTCTGTTGACCATCCATATCATTACAGTGTACTACATGGTCAACGTAAGAGACTGACAGGGAAGAGACACAAAAAGCACAAAAATTATTCTTGTCGTTTCATAACATTAAGGTTGAACCACTGTAGTTGTGACACCCTGTATGTGTAGTCACAGGAATATTTTGTTTTTTGTCCTAGGTATTTGATTGTTTATAATATTGTTGCAATTACTTTCATGTTTAATGGTGATGTGTAGCACTCTCAGTGGACAGTAGGGGGAGACGCTGTGCTGATTGTGTGGTTAACGGTGAGTCGTGAAGAAGATTCCATCGCAAGAGCGACTCCATAGCTGTGTCCGAAACCGTCCACTCGTTCACTCATTCACTAACCCCTATGTAGTGCATGGCAGTTGAGCGCACTATATCAGCAAAGAGTGAACGAACATGAGTGAGCGAATTCGGACGCTGACGTTAATAGCATGCGCCAGACAATTTCATCATTAACATTTCCTATACCCATCTGTAATATGTCCCGTTTAGCTTAATGAATTGTATATTACTGTTGATTGCGAATAAAGAGAGAATAAAAACACCCGTGTCATGCTATTTAGTAAGTTTATATTTTAAAATAACAGAACAAAAACACTACACTGTCACATTTGTTTATAAAAAATATAACGGTAAATAAATACAATATAAACAACAGTATACAATGTACAACAGTTCACTAACATGTGAGAAAAATCGACCAAATTATCATATGATAATAAGTATATATATTATGATATAAATCTGTATCATTTCGCTTCAAAATATCTTCACAAAGATGTTCTAATTAATAAAAAATGACACTAACATTTGTAGAAATTGCCGCTTCCCGTATTGCCGTCCGCCATATTTATTTTTCTTTCGCGCTCGATCGTCTTATCGCGTTGGATTTTGGGTAACGGCGCTTTAACGAGTGTACATCGAATGCACGCTCAAAATCAGAGAGGATTGTGGGTAAAAGTAGTGAACGAATGTAGGGAATGAAGTCGTTCACTCAGAATTCGGACAGCACTACAAAATGGCCCGATATAGTGCACTATATAGTGGATAGGGAGCGGTTTCGGACACAGCTAATGATTGGAAACAGCACAATTGTGTCTCTATATATATACTTGTTAAACGTACACTTGATGTTTGGGTTTTATATTATGTGTTAATGATTCTCTGAAGTACATTCGTTGTGTACAGTAATTCAGTTTATATTGTTTCTATATTGGAATATGGTTTGCTCAACTATTTTGTTATACAGAGATTGTAATGCATTTGAGGTAAAAGAAGCATTGAGTTATATAAGAGACAAATGTAGAAATACTTATTGAGTATGAGTCACATACACGTGGCATAAGGCTTTGTGATTTTATTATACAATATATATATATAGAATCTGTGAACTATTGTAGTAAAGATTACAAGAGCGACTCCACGATTGGAAACAGCACAATTGTGTCTCTCTTTGTTTATTCAAACAGAAAACATACTGCAGCACCGCCAGTCGGACAGTGGGCGTGCTACATAGTCACTTGGACCATTTTAACGATAACCTTTCTGGGCCTTGAAAGTGCTAATTGTGCTGCAGTCTATCAGAGGCCAGGAGTAAATATTTCATCAAAAAAATCTTTATTTGTGTTCCGAAGATGAACGAAGGTCTTACGGGATAGGAAGGACATGTGGGTGAGTAATTAATGATAGAATTTTCATTTTAGGGTGAATTAACTCTTCAGGTGTTCATCTACCATGTATGATCCATAAAATAAAGCTTATTTAGCAAATGTAACAATATATATTGCTTAAATACAAATGCATTTCAAACACTTGTGGTGCCTCAATTCATTTTCTGTTCTGAATGACAAACAATCTTTGGTTGCTCATTAACACTTATCTCCTGCTTGGCACACCATCACTTGCAGTGACACATGAGATCACTTCAACCTTCTTTAAACACACTCCTCCACAAACAAACCATCAGAGCCATTCATCTCTGTCATATAACAGTGACAGAAATACAATCTAGAGAGGGGCGTAGAGAAACATCCCACACACAAACACAGACACTGTCCATGTGCTTCTAAATTGGACCTATTTTGCTATTTTACATCAATTTGAGCATGAACAAGGTCTCCAAAGTTCCAACGCACAAAGTCCCTCTGAAGGGAGTTTTTCTTCAGTGCACACTGTTTCTGAACTCCCTGAAACGACTCCATTGTAGTCTTGGCTTTTCTTCCGGGAATAAACTTGACAAAAATCCTGCCCAAGGCATACAAAGAATAAAGCATGGGGCCTGGTAGGCTGGGAATACTCTGTGCGATTTTCATACGATTTTGAGCTCAATACTGACTCGCGCCACCGATTTTCAGCTTTGTTGTGCGTCATTTGTCATGCAGTGTACTGGGGGGAACCGAGAGGCGATAAAACTCTCCTGGCTAACAATTTTGGTCACCCCTTGTGAGGGTACCGCACAGTTGAAACGGAGCTACAAACGATTACCCTAAACTCAGTGTTTTTTTCTTCACTGCGCGAAAACAGAAGCCTTGTCGGGCGAAGATATGCTTTTTTTTGGGCATTAAATAATGGTGCAGATACCAGTAAATTGACGAGCGTAAACATTAGTGTAATGAAAGGGCGAGTCAGCGAATGAGATCCACGTGCAGCTTTATTAACAAACAGGGTAGTCATACAGGCAGGGTCAAACACAAGCGAACAGGAATGTCAGAGGGAAGGCAGAGTCGTATTCGTTAGACAGGCTAACAGGATAGAGGCGGGCAGCAAGAATCAAACAGTCCAATGATACCAGGCAATAAGTCCAGCGATCAGAAAACGGGAAAAAAAAACAGGCAGAATCAAAAACAAGGAACCCAAACACAGAATAGTAGATCAAGACCTCACAATGTATACGAGGCTGAATGTCCTTTAAATGGTCTGGGTGATGAGCTGCAGCTGGTTGAGGTAATCAGTGATTGGTACGGGGCTTCTGGGAAATGTAGTTTGCATTTAATGGTTGACTGAGTGAGTGAGTGGTGTAGAGTCCGTGATGAAGTGTCCTCTTGAGGTTATAGCGGTCACTTCAACTGATGATCGTGACAATTAGTAAATCACGTTGCATTCTTCATTTAAATACTCTCCTCCCATAAATTTTGTGTCTGAAAGGGAAATTCCTACAAATGCATATACAATAAGGTCAGCCGCAAAAAAACCCTCAGTCCATGCCTTTTCAGTGCTAATTTTGCACTGAGTGTCTTTTTTAAATGCCAAAAGAGGGTTTAGTAAATCTGGCCCTTAATAGCTAATTTTAATCATAGGCCTAATGAGGAGTAAACTAATCTATCTACATTTACATTTATTCATTTGGCAGATGCTTTTAGCCAAATAGACACAAGAAGTGCTCACAACACAAGTTTCCGACATTGCTCAGAGTAGCATGAGCTAGAATAGGGAGCGATTAAAGAAAATGAAAGGATAGGAGTTATTTGTTTGTTTTGTTCTTTTTTAAGATGAGGTTAAGTGCTAAAGAAAGATGAGTTTTCAGCTGTCTTTTGAATATTGCCAGGGATTCTGCATTCCAGATGAAAGCATTGTTCCATCAGCATGGAGCAGTGAACGAAAATGTTCTGGAGAGTGATTTTATGCCTCTCTGTAATGTTACCACAAGCCTTTGCTCCTTTAGTGATTGCAGGCTTCTGGTAGGGATGTAGACTCAAAAAACATTCAGTGAAAGTCGGAGGTTGCAGAGCCTGTGGTAGATCTGTAAGCAAGCGTCAGCGCCTCGAACTTGATGTGAGCAGCAAGTGGTAGGCAGTTCTGAGAGATGAAGAGAGGCGTGACGTGGGCCCTTTCTGAATCATTTGTAGAGGTTTGATTGCTCATGATGGCAGTCCAGCCAGAGAAGCTTTGCAGTAATCAAGCCTAGAAATGACCAGGGCCTGGACGAGAACTTGTGTTGCATGCTCTGATAGAGAAGACCTGATTTTCCTGATGTTGTGTAGTGCAAATTACCGAGCTGTCTTTGTAATGTGGTCAGTTAAAGATTACTCCAAGATTTTTGGCCGAATTTGATGGGGTAATTGATTATGTACCTTGCTGGATGGTGAAATTGTGCTGTTGGAGTGGCAGTGAAGACAAGAAGCTCAGTCTTTGCCAGCTTGAGCTGCAGGTGATGTTCTTTCATCCATGCCAAGATGTCCGCCAAACAGCTTGAGATTCGTACAGCTACTGTGGGATCATCTGGCTGGAATGAAAGGTAGAGCTGTGTGTCATCAGTATAGCAATGGAAGGAGAAACCATGGAGAAAATGGAGAATAGCTCTTATAACCGCAACAGTTATGCAGTAATGCGGTATGATTATTGCGGGGCAAGTTAATTGTAATATCAATTTAATATTAAAAGTAGGCCTAAATAATAATAATAATAATAGACATAAATTGGAAATGCTAAATCCTTTTGATCTTGACAATTGCTCTGGATACATGATATCATGGTCTATAAGGAGCAACCTGACACGGGGGTTTATCGTGCTTATTTCACGCGTATAGTGTGAGCAGACAAGTCGTAGAACGATGATCAGACTGTATAGCATGAGCACATAAAATTGGGAGGTTTGGATTTACATCGCATGCAATCTACTCTTACAGTGTGATGCCTAGTTCAGACTACAGGACTTTAAACATCGGCAGATGGTTGTGCTTTCAGACATGACTTGTCTGATGTTGCTGCTACTGTTTTTCTTCCAGTGACCTCAATGCATGCCTTGTTCTCTCATTGGCTGTAGTTCGTCGCGACACTTGACATCACAGGATGTCGGCCGACAGCTCCAGATATTTATCGTGCTAGATATCTCTCTGGTGTCGGTGAGGCCTCTTTGATGCTTCTTCTGATGTGTAGTTCACACATAAAGATTGGCGAGTGCTGATCACCCACTGATTTGCCCCCCATCACAGTCCAACTTTCATTTTCATTTCTAATCATTTAGCAGACGCTTTTATCCAAAGCGACTTACAAGGAGAGCAATTAGGAGTTAGGTGTCTTGCTCAAGGGCACTTTAGTCATGGTATTGAAGGTGGAGAGAGAGCTGTTTATTCACAATCCCCACTTTCAATTCCTGCCGGCGTGGGAATTGAACCAGCAACCTTCAGATTACAAGCCCGACTCCCTCACCACTAGGCCACAACTACCCCAGACTTGTCGGTGAGCTCGTTGACTTGCAAATTTGGGCTTAAAATCTGGTAGTGTGACCTTGACATGAGTTGGTAACCATACTGAAATTACACAGTGTATACCTGCCTTGATGTTATGGTAAAGGGCAGTCCATTTCCCTAACATCCTCGAAGCGCTTGACCAATCACAACACTCTGGTCCATTCGACCAATAAGAGCACATTGTGCTTTTAAGAAGGAGGGACGTTTATAGAGACAGGAACTAAACTGAGTGTTACTGACAGACTGGGAAAAGAGGAGCTGCGACAATGTCAAATGGGAAAAAATGTGTTATTTGAACATAGAAGCATGAAAACCTGTTCCAGTAGAGCCCAAAAGTCAAGACTTTGAAAAGGGCATAATATGGCCTCTTTAATAATCTTTCATAGCTCACGGTGGCTCTTATGAGGCTCTTACCCCAGCAACATGAGCCCTACCTGGGGTTCAGCTCTGAGAACGGCATCTGTTTACACCTGGAGGTGTGGAGATGATCCTCAAATAACTTATTAAAGTGATAGAAGCGCAGCAGAGATCTGGTTTCTGTGTTTAACAGTCCTGAGGCAGTTTAATCAGGACAACAACTGAGTCAGATGAATGCAAATACAAACCTGCAGTGAAACTCAGTTATTACTGGAGTATTCAAATATTGTGTGAATGAAGAAGACTCAGAAATGCAAACATTCTTTAACACGTTTTTGTGTAATGTTACCTTAAACCACACACTGCTGGGAGTCTCAGGTAAACCTGTTTTCCACGCTTCTCGTCTCCCCAGAGCTCTTCATGCGAAATGACACTCAATCTCAAATGTTACCCTCAGGCCACCGTACAGCTACATGAAGCGTTTTCACATACGTGCGCAATTTCACAAGTTTCTTTTCCTCAGCTATAATTGAAGTATTTCTGTCTACTTGTATGTTTTGCTGCTTTGTCAAGCCATCAAACTTTTATGACAAATGGCAATCCCAAATAAGGAGTGGAGTTCAAGACCTTTATTGATTAGTGGCATCACAGTAACCTAACGTTGACCGTTGACCTTATTGCCTGCAGCTTTTCATCAATTACCAGCATTTGTGACGAGCATTCAACCTCATTTGAATTTGTGATGAGTGAAGGACACACACATGACACATCCAAAGTGGAAGAACAAAAGCTCATGCATTCTGTTTATCGTATAAAGCAATTATATCTATTCACAAGCCTTGGATTAAGACGTCTAACCAAAGTCTTATGGGTTTGGAGTGATGTGTGCGAGCAAATGATGATGAATTCTCATTTTAGGGTGATCTTTTGCCATTGATTGTGTGCTGAATTTAACAACCGCTGAAACACGTATACGTATTTCCAAATTTTGATTTAATACCATTCTACTTCTATCTGTATATATCTTGAGCAGAAACATTTTAAACTACATTTTAATGTTCCATTTTTAGATCTTTATTTGAGCAGTGCTTCATAGTTTATATGCATAAGATAATGACAGCCCGGCTATAATTGCCTAATCATAATGATCGTTGGCATGAAAGTATGTTGCGGTTTGGCATCTACTATATGGAAAACTGTGATTAAGGATGATATTTCCCTGCAGATTACAGTTCGACGAGTCTCAAACTGTTTTCCTCCAGTCGTGCAACAACCCAAACTATTCACCATCAAATACTCGTTATTGCAAAGAATTGGATTCAATTATTTGACGTTATACTAAAGCAAGTAAACAGCGTCATAATGAGAGCAGAACATGGAGCTCGATGGAAATTACGACAGAGAGGCTTTATTTTCATGAATATGCGTCCACGAGTGTTAAATGAGCTGTGAAATGAGATTCCGTCGCATACACACAGTGTTTAAAAAAAGTGTTAGAGTGTTTAAAAGGAACATTGAAAGAAAGTAAAAAGCCAATCTCATTGTCAGGAGGAAATCTGGGATCATTACATTGACTTTTGGAAGACATCAGAGGAATTTGATTTTCTAATGGCGTAATGAATACGATGTGTGGATAAGCATGCTTATATATGCAAATGCAAGACACGCTCACTCACTCACTCGCTCGCACACACACCTGGTACTGCCGCTGTCAGCTCACACCAGAACTTCTAACAGAAGCTTATTGAGAGATTTACAGATTCAGACACCGTCGTTATGTGTGTCTCTGCGTGTGCGCGCGTAGATCTACAACAGCTCAGTTTTTGCGTTTTCTCATGGTTTGAAGGCATTTTGCACCTGTTGTGGAGAAACTTTCACTGAACTCATTTGCATTTGTTCACTTTGCGTCAGGCTGTGAATGAATTCGATCTCTTCAGCAACACATGACGTGTGAGACGTAAGTGCAAAAAATTTTAATCAAAATCCCATATTAAATCGAAACCCGTTGAAATGACAATTTCACCGATAATACTGAGAATAATAAACGTCCTCCTCTGCTCAAATGGTATTTTGGATGAGATAAACAGGACCTCCCTTTATGATATATGAATATCTCCAGCAAAACAGCTGTCTCTCTCAAATGTCACATATTACATCAACGTGTTTAATCCAAATGCCATTTCAATGCAGATACAGTCTATAAGCTGAAGAAACTGATGCTGTGAATCAGTAATATATTCTCATAACTCATGTTCATTGACTACCATAATGAATAGCATGCTGCACTTTACTGAGTGATTACATGAATTTTACGATCACATAATGATGGTAAAAATGAGTGAGACTCTGATACTGTATATTTATATTCTAAGTGCATACTATTCACATTAGTGGTTGCCAATTGCCACGACAGGTTTTTCAACGGGCGAATTTTACCTCCATTTGTAAGTATACGGTACGGTATAATAACAGAGCCTTGTCTCGTTTAGCTACTTCAAACAAGACACTACCCTGGTATTATTTTAATACGGACTCAACAAACATAATAAACCACTGTGCTATTCAGTGTCAGAGATGCAGACGGCACATGAACTACATTTGTGTCGCCGGCGTGTTTGAATCGATGTTTAACACTTTCTTTCTGTGATTCACACATGGATGTTTAGTGATGGGAGATCAATACGGCACATCGAGAACGCAAGATTTCCATTTTCTGACCTGTTATCTTCATCCATCTCCACCAGCGTTGCCATGACTACAACCAACAGAGGCCACCGGTGTGAGTTTGAGAGAAGCAATGCATGAAAATCCAGACTCTATAGATCCCTGAGGGATCATTTACTCCGAAACAGATGCTGATTTCACCTCTCGCAGAATATGCATCTATTTCTGAACTTCGTGAACTCACTTATCAAAGCACATGGATGTGTCATGCTCCACTGGAGCTCTTAGACGCTTTTCTCAACTTATCGATGGAGAATGTCCAAAAATCTAACCTGTTTGTGCAGGTCGGAAAAGTTCAAAGTATAAAAAGCAACCAAAGGAGAGAAAAACATGCTCGATTCATGCTAATCTAAATTGAAGTGATGCAAAGATTGTTAAATGTTCTTTAAGCCAATGCTAATATATCACACTACTCTCACATAGCTGTAATTTCAAATAGAGCTAGTCATTGGCTATGTTTCCATCCACCTATTTTTATGCAAATGTTGAGATATCACATTAAATGGATGGAAAACACAAAGATAAATTCTAAAAATGTTCATTAAAAACTTAAATGCTCAGCTGATGTGGATATTTTTTTATCAATGGATAAATCCCTTGATGAGCAACAATAAACTCAGGTCACTTTGCCTCAGCAGAGGTTGTGATTGAAAACTGGACTAACCAGCAGACCAAATCGCATCTCAAATATTGGTTTGGTGGTTCTGAAACGCCTAAATCAAAGTCTGATATCAGAATGATTTAATTCCTTCCCAGAAGCGTCCCTAAACACCAGCGTCTGAACGCAAGAGAACATGATAGTGTGTATTGTGTTTCGTCTGCTGCTCTGAGACACAAGTCATTTATGATAGAGGAAAAAAGAGCCACAGTTTCTTCCCCGATTGCAGCAACTTCCATTTTTATTGCAGATATTTTGCACCAATTTCCCAGGAAGTGACAATTTCGTTCTCTTGAACACACGGGATGGAAACGTTACTGTACGCAAATGTTTTATACCATATTCCAATTTTGTGCACAAGTTAAATGAACAACTTTGGATGGAAACACAGCCAATGACAGTGGAGCAAAGCACACAATTTCAAATCATGCACTGATATAGTGAAATATTAGTGATTTTTGAAAAAAAAAAAAAAAAAAAAAAAAAAAAAAGCATTTCCTTAGAATTCACAGCCAAGAAGAAACATGCTTTTTGCCTCCATCGTATATAGTTACATCATATTCATCTGCCCAGACCTTCAGAAAATACAGTTTCAGAACACTCTTGACATTTACTGTTTGGAAAGCTAACAGAGCAATGAAAGACTGAAGAGATAAACAGAGCGCTGAAGAGACTTTATTTGCTCACAGTAAATGAAGATCAGCTCAACAAACCAACACAATCCTGATAACACAGACACACACACACACACAAATGCTGGATGGACATCTTCTCACGCTCCATCAACCATCCTCTTTATCCGTGATTCACCAGCAAGTTCTGCAGAGAATAAATAAACCGACATGTCAACAAGTGCTTATTTTCATAATAAACATCCTTCATCAATTCAAACGTTCATGTCTCTCACCTCTTCTAACTTTAGTTTGAGTTATCCTATAACCAGCTCTAGTCAAACTCTCCCACGCACACACACACTCACACGCATACGCACACACACACACATTGCTTTCATAATATTAGTAAGGTCCTCATATAGACGCAATGGTTTCTATGGTGCTGATAATATTTGCTACAGGTGAACCCGACAGTCCAAACAATAGAGCTCTTCAAAAGCCACTTTTCAATATTCAACATAAGGACATTTTAAAGAATTTAACCCTTGCAAGTATGTCACTATAGTGTTTTATGGTTGTATATGGTTGAATCTGTACATTTAGAACACTATTGATTAAACACTAATAGAAGTATTATTGAATAATGAAAAAAAAAGATATCTACAATTCAAAAGATTAAATTCAGTTGGTAATGTCTCTACTGGGACCATGGTTCAGTTTAGTCAGCGCTTTTTTGTATTCAAGTTTTTTTTCTGATTTCATACTAAAATAGCATATGGATTTTACTGCATTACTTAAAGTGAACTATTTTAACGAATTTAATTACGCCATTACTTTATAAGGAAAATAATATCACACGTCCAGGATGAAGTAATTCTATAGACTTAAATGACATTATATATATATTAGCATTCAGAGATCAGACAATATTCACACTAGAGCAACACCTGAGCTCTGCGCTGTAGTTTGATGCATGCCTTTTTTTTTTTTTTTCAGTAGACGTTGTAACAAAGCCGCACATCTTCAATCCTCAGCGCAGACGACACGCAGCCTTCAGCCTGACAACACCGAGCCAAACGGGCCACAGCTGGAACGAGGCGTCCCAATCAAGCCAAAGGAGCGTAAAATGAAGATGCCAGCCTGAGCTGAGGAGCGCCGCGGGCATCACAAACCACTAAGCAGCTTCCCTCCTGTCCCTGACTGCAGATTGCGCTGTAGATTAATGAGTCGGCCGGCGGCTTCATCAGTGAGCAGCTTCACCTTCTGACTCTCTGAACAAGCACACGAGTCAAAGCTCACACTGAAGACCCGCCGCCTCACTTTATCATGACACACAGCACCCTGCGGCCGTCTGAATGACCATCATTACTGTCCTGGACAGATAATGGGACTCGCTCAAAGAGGCTCAAAAAAATAATAGACACTTTATACAGTGTGACGACAGAAATGATTCAACCGATTATTGTTTTATAACACATATCAGTGGACGGGACTGCTGTATGTTATGCTGCCTTCACATGCTATGGGCAATTCGATAAGTCCCATTTCTGAAGTTGTGATTACAAGCTCATCGCATTCGAACTGGGCGTTTGCGAGCAATTTTTACCAAGGAAACTCGTATTTACAATAATTCTGAGATCATGTGAAGGCAGTTTTATTTACAAATGAGAGCGATATATATATATATATATATATATATGATCACGATCCGGCATAATATTAGGACCACCTTCCTAATATTGTGTTGGTCCCCCTTTTGCTGTCAAAACAGCCTTGACCCGTCGAAGCATGGACTCCACTAGACCCCTGAAGGTGTGCTGTGATATCTGGCACCAAAATGTTAGCAGAAGATCCTTTAAGTCCTGTAAGTTGCGAGGTGGGGCATCCATCAATTGGACTTGCTTGTTTAGCACATCCCACAGATGCATGATTGGATTGAGATCTGGGGAATTTGGAGGCCAAGTCAACACCTCAAACTCGTTGTTGTGCTCCTCAAAGCATTCCTGAATCATTTTTGCTTTGTGGCAGGGCGTATTATCCTGCTGAAAGAGGCCATAGTCACCAGGGAATACCGTTTCCATGAAAGGGTGTGCATGGTCCGCAACAATGCTTGGGTAAGTAGTATGTGTCAAAGTAACATCCACAAGGATGGCAGGACCCAAGGTTTCCCAGCAGAACATTGCCCAAAGCATCCCACTCCCTCCGCCGGCTTGCATTCTTCTCTTTGTGGATTCAGGCGCCATGTGTTCCCCAGGTAAGCGACACACACTCACCCGGCCATCCACGTGATTCATCAGACCCAGCCACCTTCTTCTATTGCACCGTGGTCCAGTTCTGATGCTCACGTGCTGTTGACGCTTTCGGCAGTGGACAGGGGTCAGCATGGGCACCCTGACTGGTCTGCGGCTATGCAGCCCCATACGCAAGAAACTGCGATACACTGTGTACTGACACCTTTCTATCAGAACCAGCATTAACTTCTTGAGCAGTCTGAGCTACAGTAGCTCATCTGTTGGATCAGACCACACGGACCAGCCTTCGCTCCCCACGTGCATCAATGAGCCTTGGCCGCCCATGACCCTGTCAATACTGGAACATCCCACAAGAGCTGGAGTTTTGGAGATGCTCCGACCCAGTTGTCTAGCAATCATAATTTGACCCTGGTCAAACTGGTGTGAGTATATATATAAAATTCAGCTTTGATCAAATTACATTTTAACATATTAACATAGAAAACAATTATTTAAATAGTAATTTATTTTAAATATATATAATTTATTGCATTTCCTTCTATACTTTGAAATATACCATTAGTATCAGATAAAATTACTTTTTTTCCAAGCAAAACATTTGACAAAAAGACATTTATTGGGTCTGAAAAGTGTCTGAGAGAATAAGAAAGACTACATATACAGGCAGACAAGAAGAGATGAAACGAATGAAAATACAAAGACACTCGAGTCATGTGGCATTTCTCATCCAGTACGGTTAGTGAAATCATCCGACATGAAATCCTGGAATATCCAGAACGAGGCGTTCGTTTGCCACATTTAGCTTCAGATGTCAGTAGGTTCAGTGTGAAAGCCTTATGAATATGACGGTCTGCTGTCTGCTAGAGATATAAACATATACCACAACCATCACGGTCAGGAAGAAACAATGTCTGTCAGTTTCATTATCTGAATCAATCACACAGACAGTCTTAGAACTGCAGGACGGCACATGAGAAATGTCAGAAGCGTTCATGATCTCAGGATCGTTTCATTATCAGCACTCTTTCAATCAGCCAGCGGAGCGAGACCTCTAACGTGCCACTAAACCGGGCTGATCTGCTCCAAAACACTGAACCTGGACAGGAAGATCCTGAAGCAGATACGTAGATGTTCTCTCAATTGGAGATATCAGGATGTGAAACTGACTTCTTGTTTGAGGCAGAATATCATATCAGGTTGTGTGTTACAGTGATCTTACCACAGTAAAGTGCTATGGTTATGCCTCCCTTAACCATTATAAAATACCTGTAAAGGCCTGGCCGCCGCTGATGAACTGCTTTTAACAGCAAAAACAAAAATACGCTACAAAAAGGGCTTTCACTGGTGTGTTTCTAATGCTGGGTTCAGACTGCACCATATCAGCCGGATTTTAGCATGGTTCGATTGACGTAGGGGGTCATGGAGATTCGTAAGAGACAATTTTTAATGTGATAATTCTTTCTCATTTCATGATTCTCTTCAAATAAAAGGAACAACTGTCCAAAAACTAAATGTCGTTCTACCGCAGATTATGAGCGTTATATGGAGACGGTCTGTGCTTGTATGAATCTAGTATTTAGCAGTGAGTCAGACTGCTCTTCCAATATTTGCAGACGATTCTTTTGAATGTAAATGTCTTTCATTAGCACGGTTTCACTTCAGTAGCAGTGTGGCATCGTGCCCGCTCTAGTTGGCATACGGCCACTTCGCCAGCTTCACCCCCTCAGTTACTGAGACAGAACACACACACAAACACACACACACATACACAGAGAGAGAAACCAACTTAATAAAGGCTGTTGTTATCTGTGTATGTGTGTGTTTGAATGATCCGGTATTAAAATGAGCTGCTCACACACACACACAGAGATCTGAGATGAGACACGGCAGTGGTCGCCACTTCTTATTTCCTGCCGAGAAAATGACACTGGCATGTTTTAATATGAACCAGCTCTCCGTTACACAATGGAGGGGAAAAATGATTAGAAATATCAGTATCGGCCAGTATTAACATATTGTTTTATTATCAGTATGGGTCTGATTGGACTAAAATTGGCAATATCGTCAAGGCTGATTTCTTTCATTTCAAACGGGCAACATTTTTGGTAACACCGTCTCGTTTGCTGAAATTAGATGATGTTAGTTATGTTCATGTTGCATTAACTAAGAATAACAGATCTTAAACAAGTATTAATGTTGACATTAACATTAACTGAGATAAATAAATGCTGTAGAAGTTTTTTGGTAATACTTTACAATAAGATTCATTAGTTCACATTAATTAACTACATTAGTTAATTATTAATTAGTTTTTTATTAATCTTTGTTCATGTTAATTTCAATATTTACTGATATATTATTAAAATCAAAAGTTAGCTTTAGTTAATGCTCTGGGAACGAACATGAACAAACAATGAACAACTGTATTTTCATTAACTGATGTTAACGAATATTAGTAAATACAGTAACAAATGTATTGCTCATGATTAGTTCATGTTGGGTAATACATTAACTAACGTTTAACCAATGAACCTTATGTGTTACCAGTATTGTTTATTCTTAGTTCATGTTAACAAATGTAGCCTCATTGTAAAGTGTTATCACCTTTTTTCTATGGCCAGTTAAAAAAAATGACTATCTTGTATGGTACATTACAGATGTTATTTACAGTTTTTTACAATCACTTTGCTACTATGTTCAGAACCTTGATGTCATTTTTCACAACTCTAGACACAAAACTCACAACCAATGATCAAAAAGCACATTTTTCAAAACTCTAACCCTTTTTTCAATTGCTTGGATACAATACACATAAAACTTCATCATTTGTTCATTGAACATTCAATATGACACAACTTGACATCAAAGTGCTACTGTTTCAAAAGGCAATTCACACATTACATTTTTTTCAAACGAGCGTCTATTCATTTCCTAACAATGATCTAACTATCAATTGATACAACTGCTCAAAATGATGAGTAACTGTTGCATTACTCTTAATACAGACAAACAATCTTCCATGTTTACTGTAAATCATGGAAGTTTCAAGATAACGAGATTTATTGTCACCAAATAGCGTGGAGCATGAACCAATTAGACTACAATATCCAAGGATGACATCCCAGCAGACCAGTGTCCGGCATGGATTTTTGGAAAACATCCATTGTGATGTAAATGAGAACCTGTGGCCAAATCCACAACACAGAGTTGATGACAATGTAGAAGTACAGTAATCAGTACAGTAAAGTTGAGTATTGATGTTTTACAGTACTGTCTTTTCTTTTCTATTTCATAGCTAATTATTTTTTGCTTTGATTCAAATAAACCTATGTTGTGATTGTACTGTAGTGTTTTGCATCAATATATTACAAACTTTGTTCAATGATTCCACTGTGTCTGTAGTTTTCTCTCTACTACTGCAATACTTTTACAGAGATGTGTTTATTGTACATGTAGTACCATAACGAAACCTGTATCTCCTATTTTGTTCTACAATATTTAAGGATTGTACGAACAATGACACAGTGAAACTCTCGGTTGCTTGTGTGAGGGTGATCTATAGTTGTGTTTCAATGGTATTTCACAGTAATATTTATGTTTTGAACCAATGATTGTGCAAGTGCAAGATTTCTTTAAAGTTGTGAACGCACTGTCGAACATTAGACATCCTGTGTTACAAGTGATAACAAGTTTTGAGTTTTGTGTCTAGAGTTTTGAAAAATGACATCAAGGTTCTGAAAATAGAAGCAAAGTGATTGTAAAAAACTGTATTACACAGTGCTCTAGAATACTTGATTCTGACTGGTCAGTGGTGACACGTTTATTTTTCATGACTGGTTGACTGTGCTTTGTCTATTTTTCGGTATATACAGTAAGTATAATAATAATAATAATAGTAAGTTGAAATACTGTGCATCCCTGATAAAAACACACAAACCCCAAATGTACCTTTTTGGAGGTGTTGATGCAGTTCATGTAGTCTCTGGCCAGCTGTGAGCAGTGCAGAGTCTGCTGTCCGTTCAGCCTGTAGCAGTTCAACACCTGCGACTGCAGCTCAGGGCAGATGGGACTCACGTGACGAGGCCTGATGACCAAGAAACACTCTTACAAATACATATACACAGGCTTTACAGAACATACTGGCGGACGAGCTATATATATATCAACAGGGTTGGGGAGTAACGAAATACAAGTAACTTAGTGGCGTATTTAAAATACAAAATGTGAGTAACTGTGTTTCATTACAGTTACATTTGAAATGGGTGGTAATCAGATTACAGTTACATCTGAAAAGTGTTTTAGATTACCAAAGTGATTACTTTGAGTTTTAATGTCATTTAAACAGCGATTGGTGATTCTCTGACTCTGACCGTCTGAAAAAGCCGAGTTAAGTTTCATGTTTTCCACTGTTTTCATGTTTTGTGATAGTTGTTTGTGAGTCATTTTATAATTGTAAAAAAGGTCACTGCAACTTTTCCTCACAATTTGTTTTTTTTCCCCTCACAAACTTCTTTTTCTCAGTATTGCGAGATTTAAACTCACAATTGCAAGTTATAAAGTCAGAATTGGGAGATATAAAGTTGCAATACTAATTTTTTTTCTTGCAATTGTGAATTTAGTATGTGAGTTTACATGTCATAGTTCAGACTTTTCTCAATATTGTGAGTTTATCATAATTTTGACTTTTCTCAATATTGTGAGTTTATATCTCATAATTCTGACTTTATAACTCGCAATTGCTACTTTATATCACGGAATTCTGAGGGAAAAAGTCAGAATTGTGAGATAAAAACTTGTTCCACACTTATTAGTGTTCTAAAGTATTTAGATTAAGTTACTAAACTCGAGTAATGTAAAGAAATACGTTACAAATGACTTTTTAAAGCATGTATTTTGTAATCTGTAGTGAAATACATTTTAAAAGTAACCCACCCAGTCCTGTATATCAATCACCAAAACAAAAAGTTTACTTTATGTCAAAATAAACAAACATGGAATCACCTTAGTGCCAATATTATACTTTTTCAGATATGACCTTTCATGGAGTCTGTGAATGTTAAAGGTCTGCAAAGTTTCAAAGATCAAAGTGCAGATAAAGCGATTCTGAACTGCCTGAAACGAGTCGTCCGTAATTTCAGTCTAATAATTTCAGTCACTAATAATGCCAGACTATGGTCTACATAGGCTTTTCATCTCACAATTCTGACTTTTAGAATTAACTTGAGAGAGAATTGTGAGATTTTTTATTTTCTATTCATGACAGAAATAAGCTTTCGTGGCTTCCACGTGTGTAAGGGGAAAAAAAAAAAAAAACACAGAGATGCACAATCTCCCTTAACTCTTCTTCTCCCTTGCCTTGATCCAAATACTCCACTCCCTCACCCAGACATTTTTTTCAATGAAAAGAACTTCAACACCTGACTACGCCTCTGACCGAGATTGGAATCTGCCATTTCTAATTATTTCAGTGATCTGCTATGATTATCAGTTGTTTCAGTATTTGTTTTATATATATTTTTTCATTAATTCTGAGCTGCTGTTGTTGCAGAAGTAGAGGTTTTATACTATATTTAATGATTGGAACATTAGGTCTTCATTTCTGACAAGCTGTGGTAAAGCATTTGCAAATAAGATCAGAAAGGTCCACGAATTTGGTAAATTGTGAACACTTTAGAAACATGTTAATCGACTGCATTTTGAGTGAAACCGACATGAATTGTGTTAATGGTATGGTCACAACCGACAGATGTTGTGCTAATTGTGTTTAGAGTTTTGAAAATGTGACTTCAGATTGGACAAATGTATGTTAGCAACTGAAAAAAAACTAATTGCTGAGGAAGAGCTGAAATTCAGATATGAATCTGACCAATCAGAGTAGAGCAGCTCTCAGAAAGGAGGGGTTTAAAAACACTGAATCCTTTATCCTACCATTTCAGACAGAAATAAGGTTTTGTACATGAAAATTTAGTGTTTACTATTTTAGGAGACTCCAAAACAGAATTAGGAACCTTTAAAGTAGCAACATAGCAGCACTTAAACTGACAAATGATTTGTTCTGTAGTGCTCTTGAGTTGGTATTTAAGACAAAGACTGACAGACACAAAACAGTAGTAGTACTGCTGCCACCTAGTGGCCCACTGAAATATAGTGGTGAAATTTGCTGATTTTTATGATTTTTGTCCGTTTCTCACAAAGCATTATGGTCCTTATAAGATGAAGTCACTGATATTAAGCAGACATGTCTGTGAAGCAGATTTATGCTCTTTCAATGAAAAAAATGAGTTATTAGAGGCTAAAATGTTCTTAGTAAATTATTTTGTTCTGACATCTGAAAAAACTGTTATTATAGCTAAAAAAAAAAAAAGGTACTGAAATAAACGTAAAAATATTTCAGCAATTTTCTCAATTTCATTTTGTTTAGCTTGATGTACAACAGTAAATAAATAAAAAAGACATTTTTATTAAAACGCTAATAAAAAAAACCCCACAACGAAATGACTAAAACTTAAATAAAAATATTAATAAAAACTAATACTATGATACTAAACCAGGGTTATGACAGCTAACTAAAACTAAAATCATAACATTTTATGATTTTTTAAACCGAAATAAATATGAAAAAACCTTTATTTCAAACAGTCAACAAAATTACTACAACTTCAATTCAATTTAAAAAGGAAAACGGACTATATGATGCAAAAACAGCACAATGATATTTGCACTCACTTCACCGCGGCCTCAGCTTTAACCGCCTCTTGCGTGTACATGTGCAGACTCTGTTGATAGTAGTCAGTATTCTACAGAAACACACAGAGTTCAGTCATGTGAAGCAGCATTCATTCACGTAAAACGCAAGACAGTTCAAATCTTTGTGAAATATTGTATTTGTTTTCCTCCATTTACAATGAGCAAATGTTGTTTTACAGTCCCAAACAGAAGCATTCATAACCTTTCTGCCACATTTATCATGCAATAAGCACTCAAAACCATGTGTACGGAGCATTGTGAGGTTAACGGTGCCTCACAGGTTCAATTAAAGCCGCGTCATTATTTTTCTTACCCTGTCAGCACATCTCTCAGCCAGTGGACGGCGAGTGAAGCGTCGTAACGTTTTATTTAATGAGTTTCTGGGCATTTACACAGCAATTACCACAGTTACAAAACACAGCAGCGCTGAACATTTGGCCACATTTGCACGGCTGACTTCGTTTGTTTTGGTGTAAGAAACCTTGATTGGCATTATATGGCATGTTGAGTTTTATCATTGCAATAGCAGCTCCTTCCTTCAGCTCTGAGCTGTTAAATTCAGCAAGACACAAAAACAATACGCTCTAAGTGATTATAATCTATCAATGTAATTACAATCTCACAGTCTCAGCTGGAGTAATTAGACACCGTTATCTTATTAAATCTACAAATCCTGATGAAGACAAAAAAAAAAAGAGGTAGAAAGAAACAGGACGGACACAAAAAGCATTGGAAATGATCTGTGTGTAATTAACAGAATTGCCATTTTTAGGTGAACTATCCCTTTATGGAGTTTGTTCAAATCACTAACTAACAGTGTAATGATGGTTGCCTTATCAAACACCTTTACTAATAATAGACGTGAAGTTTCACAAATCCCATAATTCCTTCCTCAGAGTCTAATGGGATAAACAGCAAATAACTAAAGCTCGGCTCGTGTTCTGCAGATAACGTTTATGTCATTTTCCTCCACGGTTTCACGCCCGCTTTCTCTCTCAATCGCTCCATCTTTTGATTCTCAGCTCATTTTCTCGTTTCTCGCTTCATTAATACCTGATTCGCAGCTCCGTCGAAGCGTATCTGTGTATTTTCATCTCTGTCTTTCTGCTCTGGAATGTTTTTCCAAGTCAAATTTATTTATATATACAATTTTAACAATACAAATTTGTTTCAAATCAGCTTTACAGAAAATCATCATGTTAATGTTTATAATCTTATACCGTAGTCACTTTTAGCAGATTACAGTTGGGCGATAATATAGTTTAAACCAAACCAACCAGCTACGAGATGAATTGCAACATGACAAACATGGATTTGAACCAGAGTATCTGACAAAGAGCAAGATGGTGTTCATAAGATTTAATGAGGGAAAGAACTACAATCCCATGAAGTAGTGCGAATGATAAATCAAAATCAAAAATAATGGATGAAAAATTTGTTTACTGCAAAATATGCATATATATATATATATATATATATATATATATATATATATATTTATATATATATAATTTATATATATATATATATATATACATATATATTATATTATTTTATATATATATATATATATATATATATATTATATTATTTAAATATATATATATATATATATACATATATATTATATTATTTTATATATATATATATATATATATATATATATATATATATATATATATATATATATATAATATTATATATATTTAAATTGTATATATATATATATATATATATTATATTATATTATTTAAATATATATATATATATATACATATATATTATATTATTTTATATATATATATATTATATATATATATATATATAATATTATATATATTTAAATTGTATATATATATATATATACAGTACTGTGCAAAAGTTTTAGGCAGGTGTGAAAAAATGCTGTAAAGTAAGAATGCTTTCAAAAATAAACTTGGTAATAGATTATATTTATCAATTAACAAAATGCAAAGTGAGTGAACAGAAGAAAAATCTAAATCAAATCCATATTTGGTGTGACCACCCTTTACCTTCAAAACAGCATCAATTCTTCAAGGTACACTTGCACAAAGTCAGGGATTTTGTAGGCATATAGTTAGGTGTATGATTAAACAATTATACCAAACAGGTGCTAATGATCATCAATTCAATATGTAGGTTGAAACACAATCATTAACTGAAACAGAAACAGCTGTGTAGGAGGAATAAAACTGGGTGAGGAACAGCCAAACTCAGCTAACAAGGTGAGGTTGCTGAAGACAGTTTACTGTCAAAAGTCATACACCATGGCAAGACTGAGCACAGCAACAAGACACAAGGTAGTTATACTGCATCAGCAAGGTCTCTCCCAGGCAGAAATTTCAAGGCAGACAGGGGTTTCCAGATGTGCTGTCCAAGCTCTTTTGAAGAAGCACAAAGAAACAGGCAACGTTGAGGACCGTAGACGCAGTGGTCGGCCAAGGAAACTTACTGCAGCAGATGAAAGACACATCATGCTTACTTCCCTTCGCAATCGGAAGATGTCGAGCAGTGCCATTAGCTCACAATTGGCAGAAAACAGTGGGACCCTGGTACACCCATCTACTGTCCGGAGAAGTCTGGTCAGAAGTGGCCTTCATGG
The DNA here is from genome assembly GCA_037194245.1 of Opsariichthys bidens. Classification (NCBI taxonomy): domain Eukaryota; kingdom Metazoa; phylum Chordata; class Actinopteri; order Cypriniformes; family Xenocyprididae; genus Opsariichthys; species Opsariichthys bidens. The sequence goes on along the minus strand of CM074305.1, from coordinate 10,614,739 downwards.
AAGACTTGCGGCCAAAAAGCCATACCTCCGACGTGGAAACAAGGCCAAGCGACTCAACTATGCACGAAAACACAGGAACTGGGGTGCAGAAAAATGGCAGCAGGTGCTCTGGACTGATGAGTCAAAATTTGAAATATTTGGCTGTAGCAGAAGGCAGTTTGTTCGCCGAAGGGCTGGAGAGCGGTACACGAATGAGTGTCTGCAGGCAACAGTGAAGCATGGTGGAGGTTCCTTGCAAGTTTGGGGCTCCATTTCTGCAAATGGAGTTGGGGATTTGGTCAGAATTAATGGTATCCTCAATGCTGAGAAGTACAGGCAGATACTTATCCATCATGCAATACCATCAGGGAGGCATCTGATTGGCCCCAAATTTATTCTGCAGCATGACAACGACCCCAAACATACAGCGAAAGTCATTAAGAACTATCTTCAGTGTAAAGAAGAACAAGGAGTCCTGGAAGTGATGGTATGGCCCCCACAGAGCCCTGATCTCAACATCATCGAGTCTGTCTGGGATTACATGAAGAGAGAGAAGCAACTGAGGCTGCCTAAATCCACAGAGGAACTGTGGTTAGTTCTCCAAGATGTTTGGGCCAACCTACCTGCCGAGTTCCTTCAAAAACTGTGTGCAAGTGTACCTAGAAGAATTGATGCTGTTTTGAAGGCAAAGGGTGGTCACACCAAATATTGATTTGATGTAGATTTTTCTTCTGTTCACTCACTTTGCATTTTGTTAATTGATAAATATAAACTATTAACATGTCTATTTTTGAAAGCATTCTTACTTTACAGCATTTTTTCACACCTGCCTAAAACTTTTGCACAGTACTGTATATATATACACACAAACATTTATAGTAGTTTGAGAGGATAGAAAACTCTCGATTATGGCGTTTCCAGTGCTTTGATGGGAGTAAACGTGTGCAAAATAGTTTATTTGGTGCGATTTACTCATTTGATCCCAGATTGGTGGAGATTTTGTTTGCAGAATCATGGCTAATATAGTTTTTCTCCTGGAATTCATGACTGTTTAAAAAATAAGTGAACTAATGTGGCTTCAACAGAAGTATATACCATCAATGAAAGGGTTAGTTCACCCAAATATGAAAATTCTGTCATGAATTACTCACCCTCATTTCGTTCTACATGTTCGTTCATATTCAGAACACAAATTAAGATATATTTTTGATGAAATCTGATGGCTCAGTGAGGCCTCCATTTACAGCAAGGTTATTAACACTTTCAATGCCCAGAAAGCTACTAAAACATATTTAAATCAGTTCATGTGAGTTCAGTGGTTCAACCTTAATATTATAAAGCGAAGAGAATACTTTTTGTGCACAAAAAAAACTAAATAACGCCTTTTCAACTTCAAATTATGTCCGATTTCAAAACACCGCTAAGCTTTATGAATCTTTTGTTTCGAATCAGTGGTTCGGTACATGTATCAAACTACCAAAGTCAAGTGACCTATTGAAATTGCGAAACACTTCCTCGTTTGCTGGAATCCTGTGGCGCTCCAAACCACTGATTCGAAACAAAAAGATTCGAGACTTTTGAAATCAGCCATCACTAGATATTGTTGAAAAGTCTTCTTTTCTTTTCTTTTTTAACAAGAAGAATTCTTGTCACTTTAAAATATTAAGGTTGAACCGCTGTACTCACATGAACAGTTTTAAATATGTTTTAGTACATTACTGGGCATCTAAAAGTGTTCATTTTCTTGCTGGCACTGAGCCATTGGATTTCATCAAAAATATCTTAATTTGTTTTCCGAATTTGAATGAAGGTCTTACGGGTGTAATGACAGAATTGACATTTTTGGGTGAACTAACCCTTTAACAATCACTTAGAGAATGATAGAATCAAGAGTCTTCAACTGTTACCTGCAGAATTAGAGGAAAGTAAGTGAAGAACAACTACATGTTTTTCTTAGTGTAAAGAACATTCAAAAAAAATCTAAAGAACCTTTTTTCACTTTAAAGAACCTTTAGCCCAATGGAAAGGTTCCAGGAATGTTAAAGGTTCTTCACGGAACCATAGAAGCCAATAAAGAACCATTATTTGAAGAGACAGATTGACAGTGGCGAAGATTTGAGAATTCCGTCCGTATGAATAATAATGATCAAAATTACACCTCCTGTCCAGGTAAATCCTCTCAGATTGGAGCGGATATCAGTCTGATTATCGCATCACGAGAACACGGGCAGCTGAGTCGGTTTTATTCTTGCAAATGCTTGACAGAGTGAAAAGAACAAACCGTTTTTGAGATGAAGGACATGAATATTACATGACAGTGTGAAGAGTGCAGATAGACATGCAGAAGAGAAAGCCAGTGGGATCAGGATCTTTGTTCCTCTCTGTGTGTGTGTGTGTGATGCGTTTGCGTCACGCTCAGGATTTCTCTTTGAGAGCTTAACCAAAGCGTTTCAGATTAATGTGTGTAGGCTGAATCTTAAAAATGTGAGCTGTCATTTAAAGCATCACACACACAGACTGCAGCAGTATAACGCACACATGACAGACGAGAGCCGATTAAAGGTCTCACCTCAATAGAGCAGGAGAGAGTTACAAAGAAAAAGGATTTCAGGAGGAGTGTGTGTCTATGTGTGCAGAGCATCACATCCACTGTGTGTGTGTGTGTGTGTGTGAAAAATGAAATTGCACAAATAACGAGAGGTTTTCAGACAGGTTTCCTTGTACACTTCCTCATCTGCCATGGGTTTGATGAACAGACAGAACCACCCAAACACATATTTTAATGAACCTTTTTCTTGATGCAAAATTATTTTCATGACGTTTAAGCACAATTCAAAACGAGGATTTTTAAACTATATTAATTTTGGTGGGAAATGTGTTTAATTGTTCCGAAAATAATGTCACAAAACATCTGAACTTAATGCAAAGCATAATTAATTTCCTGACAATTAAGCATAATTACATTTTTTCAAGTGTCACGAAAATAACGTAACAAAACATCTGATCTTAATGATCCTAAAAATAGTCTATAAGCCTTCAAACATTTGGGGTCAGTAAGATATATATATTTTTTAAAGAGAAATATATTTATACTTTTAGTCAAGAAGGATGATCCAAAGAGACAGTAAAGACATTTGGTAATGTTACAAAATATTTCTTCAAATAAACACACTTTTTTCCATTTCTATTCATCAAAAAATGCTGAAATCAATGCATGATATTTCACAATATTACTGCATTTTTGATCAAAAACACAGAGCCTTGGTGAGCAAAAGGTGACAAAAATCTTACAGACCCCAAACATCTGAATGGAAGTTTGCATTTCTTTTCATTTTAGTGAATATCTTGTGCATATTTAGAGTATATCATATTTGTGCGTAATTGTTTAGACACACACACAGTTAAAGCGCAACTGAGCCTTTTAAGTCTGGGAACGAGAGCAGACATTGTGCCGTAAACGCCGCAGGAATGATGATCTATCTGCAACCTCCACTTCGGAGCTGATATGAAACACTGATGTCCTGACTGTAATGGGTCAGATCCTGCATTAATTGATTAGTTCACTTTAAAATGAAAATTACTCCATGATTTACTCCCCCTCTTTCAGACAAATACAATCAGAGTTATATTAATAACCCTGATGCTCAAGCTTTATAATGGCAGTGCACGGAAAAAAAAAGAAAAAAAAAAGTGCATCCATCCATCATAAACGTACTCCACACCACTGATGTCAGTTATGTTTCTTCCGTAGGCAGTTGGCAGAAGCTACTTTATAAATGTGTTAAATGTGGATATTTTTCTTACACAAATGCATTTTTGATTAAAAATAGTGGAAAACTTCCCAGCGTCCAGTTATAGTACTTGACTAAACACTTTTAACTTTAAATCTTCATGTTAATTAAAAAAAGAGCTCATGAACATGTTATGTTATTCAAATCTGCTAATATATCTTATAACACA
>CM074305.1:10483300-10600800 GCA_037194245.1 Opsariichthys bidens | reverse complement strand
ATGCAGACTTTTAATATAAATCAGGGACACCAGGGAAACACATACACACAAACGAGAACTGACAAGGACTAGACAGAAACAGAGGGCTTATATACACGAGGAACACCAGGAGATAATGAGACTAATTAATGAAACACAGCTGACGACAGTGAACTAATAATGGTAACGATAGGAACTAAGGAGCGGAGGGAAAATCGAACAAAGGAACAAATGACACAAGAAAATCTCAGGAAGACTGGGAGACTGCAACCCATGCTCTCTTAACATCACGCCTGGAGTACTGTAATTGCCTCAAACTGGATATCTCGGCTGAAAGTTGCCCAAAATGCCATAGCGAGACAAAAGGCTTCCTGTAAAGTTTAGAATCGATTTTTAAATTGCCGTTTTTGTGTTAAAGGCTTTATCTGATGTCGCCACAAAACATATTAATGACCCTCTGATTCCTTACTCTCTTCCAAGAGCACTCAGGTCAAGTAATCAGCTTCTTTTAACTGTCCCACGTTGTCATTGTAAAACTAAGGGTGGTCGGGCCTTCTCTCTTCTCACCTATACTTTTAAATGGTCTGCCAATAATTGTGAGGTTTGCTCCTTCACTAGCCAGTTTTAAAATGGCTCTTAAATCTTATTTGTTTTCTCTGGCTTTTGACTGAGATTAGTTTAAGGGTTTTATGTTCAAGTTTTCTGATTGTACTTTATTCATTGTGTTTAGCAGCAACAACTACAATCAAGCGTTTGTGATGCTTGCAATGAGTCTTTTACAGCGCTGTGGAGAACACTCATCTTTGCAGAATTGTTGTTATTCAGCCACATTGGAGGGTTTTCAAGCATGAACTGCCTTTTTAAAGTCATGCTAGAGCATCTCAATAGGTCTCAGGTCAGGATTTTGACTAGGCCACTCCAAAGTCTTCATTTTGTTTTTCTTCAGCCATTCAGAGGTGGTCTTGCTTTTGGATCATTGTCCTGCAGCAGAACCCAAGTTTGCTTCAGCTCGAGGTCACGAACAGATGGCCGAATATTCTCCTTTAGGATTTTTTTCATTTATCACAACAAGTCTTCCAGGTCCTGAAGCAGCTAAACATCCCTGGACCATCACACTACCATCACCATATTTTACTGTTAGTATGATGTTCTTTTTCTGAAATGCTGTTGGGGTTATCTGCTGGAGTGCCTTTTAACAGCCACCAGAGGGCACTCCAAGCTGAACTATTACCATACCTTCGGACTCCATTTCCCACAATTCACTATGTAACGGAGGCCAGCTAGTAGTTCCGTCCCATACCGGCGTGATCAAAAAGATCTTAAACTAGATGGAACTAGATTAAATATTTTGACTGTTGCGATTCCAAATCGGTTTAATGACCCGTAACTCTGCCTGAGTGTCGGACAAGTGTTCACTGTTGGCCAGAGGAGAACTGGCCCCCCGACTAAGCCTGGTTTCTCCCGAGGTTTTTTTCTCCATTTGTTGGAGTTTTGGTTCCTTGCCGCTGTTGCCTTTGGCTTGCCTCTTGGATGAGTCGTCGCTGTGCTCTTGGGGTAATTTTGGTCACCCAGCCACTCCTGGGAAGGTTCACCACTGTTCTACGTTTTCGCCATTTGTGGATAACGGCTCTCACTGTGGTTCGCTAGAGGCCCAAAGCTTTAGAAATGGCTTTATAACCTTTTCCAAACTGATAAGATCTCAATTACTTTCTTTGTCATTTGTTCCTGAATTTCTTTGGATTTCGGGATGATGTCTAGTTTTTGAAGACCTTTTGGTCTACTTCACTTTGTCATGCAGGTCCTGTTTAAGTGATTTCTTGATTGAGAACAGGTGTGGCAGTAATCAGGAGAAATTGAACTCAGGTGTGATAAACCACAGTTATGTTTTAATAGTGGTGGGCAGAGCGAGGCTTCATGAAACACTGAAACGGTTGAAGCAAATGTGCCGTATTGTGTAGAGGCTTCGAAACTATACCGATACCCGTCTCCACGGTGACACCTAGTGGTCAATTGCACATGTTATCTGAAACAACTCTGACAACAAGCCCTTTAAAAAAATAAAAAATGTTGTGTTTTTGTTAATGTGGTGAGTTTTTAACATCCTCACTATATAACTATAATATATTATAATAATAATAATAACTAGGTTATTTTGGTCATGAAAAAATAAAATTAATAAAACAAATTAATCCACAATGGTCTCATTTTTGTTTTTTTAGAGATTTTTAATCAAAAATATTAATTGCTCTGCTGTGGAAGGGCTTAGCCTACTTCTTTTTTTTTTTTTTTTACAGATAATTTCTCCAGCCTTTGAAAAAATCCTCTCACAAAAACCCACGAGGTGAAGGTGCATTAACTCCTCTTTTAAACTTTGTGGGAGTTGAGACAGATGTGTGATTGTGTGGTTTGTTCCCGCCCCTGTCAACCAAACGCAGACTCGGCAAGCATGCCACCTGTCGAAACACTTGTGAAACGCGCAGAAGCGTCATTTAGCCATAGCCACGTGACATGGGTGTTTTGAATCACAGTTCGGAGCAGAGTTTCGAAACATCTACGCTTCGGGATCTCGCCACTGTGCCGAAACGTTAGTTTCGCGTCATGTTTTAACAGGCGGGGAAAATACTTTTTCACATGGTGTCATGTAGGTTTGGATTTTGTTTTTCCTTAATAATAACAACCTTCATTTAACTGTATTTACTTGTGTTATCTTTGACTAATAGTTCAAATAAGAAATCAGGAAGGGGGCAAACACTTCACACCACTGTATATACACACACACATATATATATATATATATATATATATATAGAGAGAGAGAGAGAGAGAGAGAGAGAGAGAGAGAGAGAGACAGACAGAGAGAGAGAGATGAAAGACATGCAGATTAGGCACATGATTTACTGATTTTTATAGCAGAGCTGCAGTATGCATTTTGTCAAAAGTTGTCTTCAGCTATGATAGACATAAATGTCCACAGTTTAACACACTAACCATCTCCTGCGCTCCTCCTGTGTCTCTGCTGCAGAGGGTCTGGAAGGCCCTGAAACATCAATATAACACAGTCAGATATGGGATGAAGGGGGACGTAGCTATGGAGGAGCAAAAGTGGTCGGTACCTGGCTCAGGTTTGGCATTCTCTGATTTGGGTGAAGCTGGTTTCTCTGGAGAAGATCCCAACTCCCGCATCCGCTGCAGAACATCACCGGAGAGCTGAGAGCACAAATACAAAATATCATAAATGATGCTCTAATCTGAATATCCCTTCAAATATACTATTGTGTTTCTTTACAAAAGTGTATAAACCTTTTTTTTTTTACTCGAGTATGCTTTTGGCTAAATATCCTATGGTTATTTTATGTCCCAATTTTGACTTTTTATGTCATACATTTTACCAAAATATTTTTTTATCTTATGTGTCACAAATGGGCTTCCATACAATTGGCTCTGTGTTTGTTAAAACAAATGCAAACCCTTTTCTAAATCCAAATAAGAGAAGTGATATTATCTGAAAGATATTTGTTATTTCTCTAATACATAGTTGATCAGTTCCGAACAAACACACACACACACACACACAGTTTCACTGTTTTGTATCTTTGACCTTGAGTGAAAGCAGATAAAATTACTGTACAGGTTTCTATTTCACAGTACAACTATATAGAAGAACTGAGGATTAACTTGAGCAGTTTTTTTTTTAAATGAGCCTATTTCATCCCCATATCCCATATGAATCAATGCAGCCAATGAAACGCTAACAAATCAACTGATGCTTTCACTTTCTCAGAGCCAACAATGAAGTTCAGAAGAGGACAATAAGGACAGTCACAATTTACAGTTACAAAAGTTACAAAAGTCTATTGTTTACAAACACGCACTTACACTAAAACATCATATTAAAATCATATAATGGTATAATAGTGTCTTGCAGGACATCATTACATTCTTAGTGTGTGTTTGTAATAATGATGTTGTGGTGTCACCTTAACTCCCTGTAGGACCGTGACATTGTCCTGTTCGTCCAGTCCGTATGACACAGATCTGCTCCGACTGTCAGCAGCCCCCATCAGCCGCCAAATCACCCCAAATACTAATATAGCCGAAATAAACTCACCCTGACTCAGTTCAGGGTCACTGTGTCCCTCTACATGCGGATAAAATCATCGAACATCCTATTACAGCTGACCAGGCGTCATCATGTGGCCGCGAAATGAACCATGGGAAATGTAGTTATATTCAATCAATACAGTGAGCGACGTTACACTGAGGTCGTAAGAAAAAAAAGCCAAAAAGCTCGAAATATTTCCATTTGTATATTGATTCTCTCCAATTTACTGATAACAACAAATGTAGAGATACAATCTTATTTACTAAAGAGATGAAATTACTTGAAAATTGAACTGGTATGTGCTGTCTTTTTTTCTTCTTTTTCTTTTACTAATTATTGGTTATTTGTTTTCGTTGTAAATATTGTGATTTATGTCCTTAATAAAAAAATTCTAAATATTTACTTACTTACTATATTTGCTTATTTGTATGTTATGTCTTTAATGTCTAAAAAAAAAAATTATAGATAAATATTAAATAGATTTTAAATATTTAAATCTTTTTTTTATTTTGTTTGTTTGTTTACTTATTTGTATCTATTGCCTTTTACTTTACTCATCATTCATGTAGGCTAATTTATGTTTATATTGAACATACTCCACAAAGCAAAACGTTTTTAAAGGGTTAGTTCACCCAGAAATTAAAGATCTTTTTAATGAAAGCTTTCTGTCCCTCCATTGCAGTCTACAAAATAACCCCTTTATGCCCCAGAAAGGTAGTAAAGACATCATTAGTATTTTGCAAATAAAGTGGCTAATTATGTCTCTCTCTCTCTCTCTCTCTCTCTCTCTCTCTCTCTCTCTCTCTCTCTCTCTCTCTCTCTCTCTCTCTCTCTCTCTCTCTCTCTCTCTGGTTTCGTTAATAATATCTTCATTTGTTTTCTGAAGATGAACAAACGGGTTGGGGTTGATGACAGAATTTTTATTTTTTTGGTGAACTAACCCTTTACATTATTGTAGTGAAATATTATACTAATACACATAAATTTACAGGAATAAGTTTTTTCCTTAAATTTATCTAGATTTTCTGTTATTTTATACAGTAAATTTTAGAGTCATATTTATTTTGATCTTTACTTCTTTCACACAGGAAACACTTGAAAACGTGAATGAAACGTGCAATAAAGAAATCAGAGTCGGGAAGTCACATGACATCACGTGACAGTGTGAAGCACTTTCGATACGACATATAAATGAAAGCACAGGTCACATAATGGGAACTGCTTTATTCGTCTGGAATGTTAAATGCAGAAGAAACGTATGAAAGTTATTTTATTGATAGCATAATCAGAAAATTAGACGTCATTCACATTTGGTGACGTCTGATAATTCCTGCCTATAAAAATTACGTCATTGTATGGCATGTTCCAAAATAAAAGTCCTCGATGAAGCTCAGTATTCAAGACGTTACAATAATGCGACATTCAAGTATTTTTGCTGGACCTGAGTTCACCTGAATAAAACTGCTATGTACTGATTAAATAATAATAATAATAACATTACAACTTTAAGATTAATTTGATTTACTTAAAATCCTCTGATGTGCTCAAAAACCCCCAAAGCAAAAGATTCCAAACACGTCTATACAGATACATTTTCAATCATAGAATATTTTTTCTCTCAAATGATATTAAAAGAGCAAAGATAAATAAGCAATAAGAAACAAGTATTTTACTCAGACCAAATTTAATTGAAGATGAATTATAGTCTTTTCCAAAAACTCTGGCGTTTTTTTTTTTTTTTTTTTTTTTTTGAGTGCACCGAGAAAATGTTATGTTGTTATTAGCTTGCAGGATTTTTATCAAATAAAATAAAGCGGGTCAAATGCTTCCTCTCAGTATGGTCCTTTTTTCTTGCATCAGCTTCTTTCTCCCACATGGAATGTTGTAACAAATCAAGTTCACAATTTAAGCTTCAATTTTTAGCCCAAATCTAATGGCAGGCTAAAATGGAATTCAACAGATCACTAAAATAAATAAAAATCAAAAGAAATCACTACAATATAGCACTGAGAAACAAATGATTTCTAGACAAAGCAAAATCCTTCAGCCTTCAAATTACAACACGCACCAAAACTGAGGATGCCTGGTGATCCAAATGAATGATTTTCAGTGCAAAACAACCCTAACGGTAGAAAAGAAACACCAAAAACTGAGCAGATGTTTTGCTGGCATCAGTAGCATAACTCAGAAACTAGCTAATCCAGTCTGAAATCACCTAGAGAGAAGTTCATATATCATTTCAGAAGAAACATATTAGGTTATGCACTTCACAAAAGTCCGATAAACTTGCTTTGAGTACACAAATGTAAAATTAAGAGCACTGTTGTTACACAAGGAATGTTGGATTCATGGAATACAAATTTTTAAATAACAGCACTGCCTGTGAAAAGGTAGTTCATGACAAACTGAACTCAGATCTGCAGCATGTCGAATGTTCATCTGGTCATAGAGGACATTGTTCACGAGTGTTTCAGGCGTTCAGGGCTCTCCAGCGGTCACTGTCGATGCTGTTGATGCTGTGCGCTCCTCCGTACGGTCCCGACACCACGTCGTCCAAGTACGAGCCAGAGCCGTCGATCTGTGTGCTGGAGTACGAGCCGTGATCCAGCTCCTTCCGACCCAGTCCAGAGGATGACGTGTTGGGCAGGTGCACGTCAGAGTCTTCTGGCTCGTCGATTTGCGACTTGTAGGAGAAGAGGATTTTGGGCTCAGAACTGAAGAGAAATGAGGAAGTTCGTTACACAAATAAAAACAGCTGTGTAGAAAACCCTCCACCACATTTGATGTTCCGGGTCAAAAATGAGGGGCCTTTTAAAAATTGTTATGCTATATTACCACTAATTATTGGATCTTTTTGTCAACTTGTTTTCTTTCAAGTAGGACAGGTTGTGTGTTTATTTTTGGAACTGATTGATCATAGGCCTCATTGATCTGAGCTCATGCACCTAATACACCTAATTTTGAGAGAAAAAAAGCATTATTTGTGCATAATTTTGTCAATATTTAACAAAATATGGAACAAACTTGCACTGTTTACCATAGTAGTGTACTTTAATGTTTAACCAAGAAGTTTTGTTTCGAAAACTTGCCTAATTAAAAGAAAAGTTGAAAAAAAAAAAAAAAAAAAAGTAATCCAATATTTAGTGATAATATACCATAACGATAGATTTATATTTTTTTGTAGGCCAGACATTTTTGAGCGGGACCACCAAAAGTATAACTTTTTGGGATCCACCCAAAAAGTGCAAAAATTTTCCAAATTATTTTGGGAAGTAGTTATACCCTGTGTGACTCAGTAAGTTTCAGTCCAATGCGATAACATTGACTAACATTTGCGGCAAAAAGAACATCCTCTCTGAGTCAAAATGAGCCAAACACAGCAAAAGGGATATGAACATTGTATTAAAATTAGGGCTGCGACAATAAATCGATGCTTCTCAACTCGTGGATTGATTCTGATATTTTCTGAATGCTTTGCGATTCTCTCTCAAATCCATTCTGAGCTTAGTTTTTACCAGCAGATGGCGCTCTAGGCTAGTTTTTAACCACACGCTCAAATGCTCACGAAGAAGAGTGCTTGTGCATTCAGCCAGAGTCTGAGAACGTACTTGTACCAACAGAATGGTTTTATGACGCGAGATTAATGTGAAGAACTCACTCGCTTCAACCTTTTTGAACTTTTTGAATGAATATTTTATAGAATGTTCAAGGTATGGCTGTTTCTAAAGCATGCAGTGCCATCTGCTGTTAAAAACTAAGTTCAGAATCGGTTTGAATGCATTCGTAAAGTCTCAGAATCGATCCATTATCATTTCTCAATTTTTGCAAAATGCATCAATTTATTTCCACAGTCCCAATTAAAATAGTTTCCTTTTGGACAGGAGGTGCAAAATTGAATACATCTTAAAACATAAATTTTTTGTATTTAAACATAACATTTTTTTTTTTTAAAGAAATACTTTAGATTTCCATTTCAAATTCAAAGAATCTTGAAAAGAATATGAAGAAGCACAACTGATTTCAACATTTAGCATCAAATCATCAAATTTGGATGATTTCTGAAGGATCATGTGACAGTGAAGACTGCAGTAATGATGTTGAAAATTCAGCCTCGTTCACAGGAACAAATGACAGTTTATAATATATTCACATAGAAAACAGCTATATTAAATTGTAATAATATTTATAATGGTACTGTACAATAATAATCTTTCTTTTTTTAAGTAGAGGATACATTATGGATGCTGAGTATTATGAAGTATCGCCATACAGAAAAACAGATCATATTTAGTGGCATCCAAATAAAGATTTTGTAAGTTTTTTTTCATACTTTTATTCTTTTAAAAGATTTAGAACAAGGAAATTGGTTGTTTCCACTCCTGTTATCATAAGTGTCCCGAATGTACCGTATTTTTGGATGATTTCGGTAAAAACTACCCAAACACAAAGGATGTCCTTTCCAATTTTCCATGATATAATAGTTGGCACCAGCCGCTAATTTAATGACTAAATAAATAAATAAGAGACTGTTTTTGATGTATTAAAAAATACAATTCCATGGTATTTTAAGGAAGTTGAAACCACAGCAGCTGATTCATCTCATCTAAATATAATTACAGTTACTCAGTTCTGCATGTAGAACTAAAGCGTCACAATATGACAGGAATGAGTCTGTCTAGGCGGAATGGACTGACATGTTTGTAATATCCTGTGACAGAACTAACGGCAGCAGGTGCATCTACATACCCGAAGAATCCTTTGAGGAACGTCACGTAGATCAGAGGAGCAAAGACGGAAAAGTACAGGAATGTGGTCACGTCCACACAGCTGCCAACACACAGAGGAACAGACACAGAGTCACCATCCAAAATACAGGGGCTGTATTCATCTAGAATCCAATTAAACCTTGACTTAAATACATTTTTAGCAATTTGTGAAAAGTAAAACTAATTAATATTATGATATAATATCAATAAGTTCCAATATTTTGCTTTATTGACACTTTCATGTAGAGTGTAACAGAGCCGTCTGTGAATGCAAAAGGTTTGCAAAGTTTCAAAGATCAAAGTGCAGATGAATGGAGTTTTTGTCTCCCATTAAAATGAAGAGATTCTGAACTGCCTGAAACAAATTAGAAACAAAACTAATTTGCATAATATCAGCCTGTGGTCTTCATTGGCTGCTGGCAAACAGTGTCTACTTTGCCCCGCCCTCAAGCAGAGACTGGAAGAGTTTGGTTTGTGTTGTTCACGTCGAGAAGACGCTGTTTTCTGCTGCAAAAGCAAATCCACTTTGATGAGATCGATACGGTAAAAGCGACACCATACTTACTGTTCGTATCGAGTGCTGGGTAAGAGCTGAAATTCAGATATGATAATGGTAACGTTTGGGTTTCTGATTCACGCTGTAAGTGGTCGACCAATCACAACAGACTGGGCCATTTAACCGATCGGAGCAGAGCAGACTCTTGGAAAGGGGGGGTTTAGAGATACCGAATCCTTTCTCAAACCGATTAATGCAACGCGCATTTTCTGTTTGACCCGTGGCCTGGCCCCTAGTTGGAAAAATGGAGGTCCAGCCATAAAGTTGACATGTTGCGAAAGCGCAACCTACTTTCCAAAGTGCTGACACTCCTGTGGCGTGAACTGCGCTCTCCACAAGGGATGACCCCAATTGATTTCCAGCCCTTGCATTAGCTCTACTACTAGATATATTTATGGAGATTGAGAAATAAAAACCCGCCCTGTAAAGCTATGATCAGCTGTTTGGCTGAGCATTCAATGTTTTGTTAAGGAATAAATGTAAAGATTGCAAATAAAAATGTGCGATTAAGTTGCGATTGAATATTGTAAATCGATTGACAGCCCTAGTTTAAACCTGTTGGAGACTCCAAAACAAAATCAGGAACCTATGTGTATAATAGGAGCACTTTTTAGCAAATATTTTAATATCTCCATTCTCTTTTTCGCATTCTCAAATCATCAGACAAACCAAAGGCAGTTTCTCAGTTTCATGCTCATTTCTCAAACGTTTCACAAAAATTTTTATATAATGATATATATATATATATATATATATATAATGTTGACAAAATAATGATTTTGTATTATATTAGAAGAGATTTTCACTTTGGGGCTTCACTCGGATGCATTTTTAAATCTAGACAGCAGGACACAGTGCCAAAAACATTAAATAAATGTATGTTTGAAATTGAAATGAAATTTACACAAAATTAAAATACCTATGGATATCGCATTAAAAAAGCTGGATGGAAACACCGAGATGTTTCAACATAAAAGTATGCGCTTAATTGAGGTGGATACATTTTTATCCAATAAGAAGACGTGCATACACTACGATGAAACATTTTCTGAATAAATCCCTTGATGCGCGACAACAAACTCAGGTGACTTCAACAGAGGATGTGATTGGATAACTGGACTAACCAGCAGACCAATCACATCACAGCATCTCAAAAGTAGGTTCTGAAATGCCTAAATCAAAGTCTGCCATCAGAATGATTTGGTTTAATTCCCTCCCGGAAGTGTCTCACACGATTGCGTTGCTAAACACCCGCATCTGAACAAAAGAGAACATGACACCATTTATTACGTTTCGTCTGCTTCTCTGAGACACAAGTCATTTATGACAGAGGAAAAAAAGAGCAACAGTTTCTTCCTCGATCGCAGCAACTTCCATTCTTATCACAGATATTTAGCGCCAACTTCCTAGGAAATGACTATTTTGTTCTCTTGAACACATGGGATGGAAACAAACGCTTTAATCGCAAACGTTTTATGCAATATTCTAATTTTGCACGCATGTTTAATTTGCAGAATTTGCGAAATTTTAAAACTGTGGCTTGAAACATAGTTAATGATACTTTGGACTGCTAAAAATTTGACAGAAAGACGAGAATTCTCACCACAGGCCTTCGATGATGTCAGCGCAGAGCAGGGCGCTTCCCAAACCCTGGACCAGATTCAACACGGACAGGATCGCAGCGTACACATAAAAACTCCTCTTAGCTGCGGCGCGAGAATGAGAAACACATTCACATCATTATCTGAATGACCTGCCATTCCTACATGTCAAACACGTGACCGGAGGCATTTACTCACATGGTAATGAGATTCTCTCTCTGATTGGAGTTTTCGGTAGAATGACTATTAAGGAATACACCTAAAACAGATTTCAATGCAGAATAAAATAAATCACTGAATATATAAACCCAGGATGGATTCAAAAGAAAGAATAAATACTTAATTAGGTACCAGGAAAAAGAAACAGGAGCTTGCCAACCAGAAGTGCCGCCCACCGTGGCCGTAGATGTTGAAGTCTTTGGCGGAGAGGTGTTTGTCTGGAAAACGAATCTCCAGAGTTCCCTGAGAGAGGGAGAGATGCTGTATTAAAGCAATACATAACTCACATTTCATTTCATTTTTTCATTTTTCATCATTTAGCAGACGCTTTTATCCAAAGCGACTTACAAGGGGAGCATTTAGGGGTTAGGTGTCTTGCTCAAGGGCACTTTAGTCATGGTATTGAAGGTGGAGAGAGAGCTGTTTATTCACAATCCCCACCTTCAATTCCTGCCGGCGTGGGAATCGAACCAGCAACCTTCTGATTACCAGCCCGACTCCCTCACCACTAGACCACCCCTACCACTTACAGTGAATTTTTACACACAATAGCACTTAAAACAGATTAAAGATTGAAGAAACATCTAACTCATGTTGAACAGATGTTTTATAGATGACAACAGGTAGTTAAAGTACCCCATTATGCTATCTTAAAGGTTCCTAATTTTGTTTTGGTCTCTCCTACAACTGGCTTACAGGCATCCAAGGTCAAAAAACTCTTTCATTTTTTAATAATATCCATTGCAGCATCAGGCCTTTCCTCACATGAACAACACGAATCAAACTCTTCTAGTGTCAGCTACAACTACAGTGTTTGAGGGCGGGGAAAGGCAGACAGCCAATAAAAATCATAGATCATAGATCAAACCTACTGGAATACTGACGACTTGTTTCAGGCGGATCAGAATCACTTCATTTTTTGGGGAGACAAAAACTCCATTTATCTGCACTTTGAGCTTTGAAACTGTGCAGCTCTATTACACACTACATGAAGGTCATATGTAAAAAAGTGTAACAGGGGCACTAAAGATTCACCTTCACTAAAGAGTTTTTGGTGCAATAAATGGCCCTGTAAACAAACCTGTGTGATGGAGTACGCCAGAGACAGGACTGCAGTGATGGCCAACACACGCTTGATGCTGGACTTGCTCTCCAGATGGCCTGAACAAACACAATCATAAAACACGTGACTTTTCAAGTGCAGCACATACAAAAAACCTTTCATTTTAATAGACTATCAATGCACAATAAGTTTCAATGCAACATAACAAGGACCTTAAAAAGAGGATTTTTTTA
Source organism: Opsariichthys bidens (assembly GCA_037194245.1). Taxonomy (NCBI): domain Eukaryota; kingdom Metazoa; phylum Chordata; class Actinopteri; order Cypriniformes; family Xenocyprididae; genus Opsariichthys; species Opsariichthys bidens. Next base: position 10,588,281 of record CM074305.1, on the reverse strand, counting down.
ATGAGAAACAGATATGATATGACATCCCAAAATACACATTTTTTCCCATATTTATCCAAAATACACATGCATAAAGAAGGAACATACCAAAAGCCAATCCGAGTATGATGACGCTGAGCTCAATAGCCAATAAAAAGAACCTTGTGATTTCCCAAAGCACCTGTAAACACAAACATCACAATTACACTACAACCATCTTAATATGTTCATTACATTGTCATCAAACTGAATGTATTTGAAAGTCAACATTAAATTAAGACTACTTTTACTTTTTTAATTCATGTTCCTGGCGTGATTGTAAATGATTCATTGGTCATTTTTTTTCATTTTTCATCATTTAGCAGATGCTTTTATCCAAAGCGACTTACAAGGGGAGCAATTAGAGGTTAGGTGTCTTGCTCAAGGGCACTTTAGTCATGGTATTGAAGGTGGAGAGAGTGCTGTTCATTCACAATCCCCACTTTCAATTCCTGCAACCTTCAGATTACAAGCCCGACTCCCTCACCACTAGGCCACGACTACCCTATATAATATACCCTATATAATGGTCACATTATTCTAAAGAAAAGAATGTTTGTCATCATAATGTACTAACTTGTTTCAGCTCACGTGTCATATAAACACCATCCAATTTCACAGTATTAGTTTAAGAGGAATAAATTCAAGCCCTAGCCAACATTTCTTCTGTCAATCTTTTCTCACTTACTTACACTAAGAACGCTACTGTGCAAAAGTGTGGGGTTGATAAGATTTTGTAATGTTGTTTGCAAGAAGTCTCTTCTGCTCACCAAAAATACAGTAAAAACAGCTAAATATTATTGCAATTTACAATGCCAGTTTCTACGTGAATATATTGTAAAACGTAATTTATTCCTGTGATCGAAGCTGAATTTTCAGCGTCACATGATCCTTCAGAAATCATTCTAATATGCTGATTTGCTGCTCAAGAAACATTTCTGATTATTATCAATGTTGAAAGCGGTTGTATCATTTTTTTTTTTTTTTCACGATTCTCTGATGAATAGGAAGTTCAAAAGACCAGCATTTATTTGAAATTCATTCATTGTCTTCCTAGTCACGTTCTATCAATATAATGTTTCTTCCGAAATAAAAGTTTTCATTTCTCACAATATAAAGAATCTTTTCGACGGTAATGTTTCAAATACATTAAACCTATGGCAAACTTGATAGGTATAGAACTGAATATAATGAAATCACAAAAGCATAGTTTAGATAACATGTTTCTGCCCCAACACTTCTTTTCATGTCAACAAATTTCTTCTTAGAGTGTATACAGCTCAAAAAATAATTAAAGATTCACCAAAATCAATATGACGTAATCATTCAGATAGCTCTGTGTGTTTGTGTTCGTACCTTATCTATGAGTGTGGCGGAGCTGGATGTGCTGACGGTCATGGAGACTATGGCGCGCGTGATGCCTACAGCCGCCACCACAAACACCTGAACACAAGGGAAAGAGCCCGTTACCACACACCAAATCTGAAAGCACAACACTCAAAACCACAACACAGATGTGGAGTGACACAAAACAGACTTTCATGAGAATCTGTGGGGGTTTTTCGCAAGTTTTTTGGTGCAGCAGGTAAAAACACCTCAACAACATAATCATTCAAACCTGCAGGATGGCGCACAAACTCAACTTTTAAAGGGATAGTCAATTTAAAACCATTCGCATATCGGTTATAGCATGAAAAATGCCAATATAACCAACCGATGGTTTATTAATTCACTGAGTTGAATAATCCAATGTTTTCCTCTGGGTATAAATAATTAAATCCTTGCCAAAAGCAAAATTAAATCTGTACAGGGCTCAACAACAAGGACTGAACGGCACTCGGGACAACTGACGACAATTGACATTTGTAACTTTATTAAAGATGAATCTCCATTTAATTAATTTATAGAATGAAGAATATATTTTACATTTGTTTACAGTACTCCTGTACATGAAAACTACTGTTAGACCTAACTGAATAGCGCTGTTTATTTCATACGCATCATTTTTCTGTTGCATTTATTTACGTTGACCTGTTAAATGGATCCAATCCATGTTTAGTAGAAATTTTTTAATGATGCAGCAATAAACTAGCTAGTATACCTTAATGCATGCGTTTTTGAATTTTGCTCATTTAAAACATGATCAAATATGAGAACAAGTGACAAGTATCGGAATCGGCATTGGCCAATAGTTGCAATCCTAACAGTGCATGTCTAGTTCATATGGATTTATTGTCCTATCTCTTTTGAAGAATTTGGGATGGATAGATTTTCAAAGGAGGGACAGAAATCTATCAGATTTCAGGTCTTCATTAGTTTTCTGATATTGAACAAAAGTCTTATGGGCATTTAATGACATGAGCGTGTGTTAAGGATGACAGAACTTTCATTTTTGGGTGTACTAACCCTTTAAGATTTAGTGATGTTTTGATCACTAGTAGCACTAGCGGAAAATCCCAAAGAATTCAAACTTCCACACAGCACTTTCGAATCATGCGAGATGTTCTGCTGCTTACCAGGATGTAAAACGCCACGAATATGGGGCTGGAGGTCAGACGGATCTTAGCGCGAGCAGACGGAAGCTTCCACATCAGGAACACGAGGAAAGCCACGTTTGGGATGAGCAGCATCAGATCCCAGAAACGAACCCTGACGGACAAACAGAGACAAACGGTTCGATCTTGCCCTAAACAGAAGCTTTACTGCTGTCAGAGAGTGTGAAGACAGTGTTCATTAAACATGTTTAGATAAAACAGACATTTATTACTACAATACTGGACCACACACACACACAAAACACACACAGGTGCATCAAAAACAGGAATTTCAACTTTGATGCTGTGATGGAAAATACCTATTCACCCACAAATTCACCTCCTGGGAACCAGAAAGAAAAGTTTTAGTATTTAGCTTCAGTATTTATCTAGTTTTAGTATTTTTTTTTTGTACTTCATTACATTTTTTGATTATTTTATTATATGTGTTTCTCTGCAGAGGACATTGGGATTTATAAATAAATTTAAGGTTTCAGACTAATTTTCCTCTTTAACTTGTTCTCTGTAACAAGCTTTTATTTTAAATAAAAAAGATATGTATAAAAAGGATTAAATCTTTATACTAGCATACATAATTTCACAGTACCTGCAGTTAATGAAGTTTAATTATAAGCTTTATTTACAATAAACAAACCAAACATATGAAACTCAACTACGTAATCAAAGGGATTAAGGAATTTTATGTCCAGTATTATTGCACAATGTTTAATTCTTTGTACAACTTGTGCACTATGGATCAAAAGTTTGGGGTTATTATATTTTTAACGAAATTAATAGCTTTATTCAACAAGAACACATTCAATTGATCAAAAGTGACAGAAAAGACATTTACAATGTTACAAAAGATTCTATTTCAAATAAATGCTAATCTTTAGAACTTTCTATTCGTCAAAGAATCCAAAAATAACAAATATATATATATATATATATATATATATATCACACAAAAATATGAAGCAGCACTGTTTTCAACATTGATAATAATCAGAAATGTTTCTTGAGCAGCAAATCAGCATATTAAAAAATTCATCTTTGCATCACATTTTATATTATATGCAAATAGACAACAGTTCTTTGAGAATAGTATTTCCCAAATTAGTTTTACTTTAAAAAAAAAAAAAAAAACATTTAAAAATCTTGCCAACGCCAATCTTTTAAACAGTAGTGTAATTCAAAGCAGTATTGTAATAATGAAAATATTATCTCGTCAAAGATTCATAGAAATATTAGTTGCTGTAAATATCCCTTAGAGAAATTCTCTGCACTTTTCTTTAAAACTCATATTTCTGCTTTAAAAACTCACGTTTTCCTCTTACAAGCAATTAGTCAGATACAATAGGAAATTCCAAACAATAGACCAACTGTTTTTCATTCTAATCAATTTGCTGATAAGTGATTTTAACAAAACAAGTAGAGGAAGTTGTCTTGACCGATTGACCGAACATCTGTAGGCTCTTCAGAGCCTCTTTAAGACAGTTAAAACGATTGCTGAGCTCAGAGAGAAATTCACTAACACAAATATCCTTAAAGGAAGACAAAACGAAATGTCCCAGGAAAATCAAAAGGGACTTTTAACAAAAATACAGGCACAGAAACGAAAGCAGAATTGAAAGCTCGTGTTATAAATGGCCTCCACATCTGAAATCACATTTCACGCGCCCCACAAGCGTCTACAGTCAGATCCTACACAAGACCATCTGTATCTAAGAGAAAACTGAGCTTAGAAACTACATTCTTCAGGCATTCAAAACATGGCAAAGTGCCCGGACGAAAACTCAAGTCAGTTTCACCGCACATTTAACACACACACTGCTACTTTACTACACGGAAGCAGAATATATAGAGAAATTAGGAAGTATGCTTACAGTGCAAATAAGACGACATGATTTCAGACATTCAGATATTTTTATGCAAATGCACCATAACGCCATATAACACACTTGCACTGACATATAAAAGGGCAAATATGTGTCCTGCAGGTATTTATGCCGTACCGAGACTGTCCGATGTCCTCATACAGGATCTGCAGACACTTGTGCGGTTTGGTGATGTTAATCTCCTGGTCAGGGTTGAACTGAGAGCTGTTCTCCGTAGTGGGAAACACACTGGTGTTGCCATAACGGACCAAACTGGGCACATCAGTCACGGTCTCCAGCATTCTGGATTAAACCTCTGCAAGACACACGACTACTTCAACTTACACTCATTACATATAAAACATATGCATACTCAAAATCATTTATTTGTATGTAAAGCACATATTTCTAGGAGTTATTGATAAATGCACAAGACTAGATTCACAATAATGTTAAAACACAAACATTTCTCACAAAAGAACTTAAAATACTTTCGAAAATTCAAAATGGTGCCTTGGCAAATACTAAAACCACTCAAATTAAAATAAAAATAAGTAGAAAGATTACATTAAGAAAAATGCCTAAAGTGAATCTATGAAAACTGATCATATAAAAAAACAATAGTAACAATAATAATAAATACTATTATAGTATATAAATAACAACAAAATAACGCTGGCCCACTTTAGATATTTTAATGGCTGTTCGACGTCGCTTAAATATTTATCAATTTATTTGTAAAAATATTATATTTCGAAGAGATCACAATGTTTCGAACGTAACAAAGTTCTTCCGCTGGAATGTGTTTGTGTATTTAAAAGATATATGACGTTACATAACTGCTCACAACACAACACAACACATACTGATCCAAATACAAATCCAAAGCTTCAATGGACTGGAATATTCCTGTGTGTGTATTGCACGAATGTGATATGTTTATATTGTAATGAATCATATGACACAATTCACGCACAGGCTACAAGGATATATATATATATCTGCTGATAAACCTCATAAACACAGCTCACCTTAAAGTGATGATGATCTCAGATCAGAGGCTGGTGTGCTTCAGCATTAACGTGATCATAAGTTATTATTTGAGGCATAATAACTTTAGTCAGTGTGTCAGTTGTTTGTTGTTTACAGGCGGAACGAAACTGATGCGTCAGTCGCAATTCGTTTGTCAGATAAAAGTCTCTTTCGTATCAAAGATGGCCGCCATCCATGCGACACTTCATAATAAAAGACTCAAGACAAACAATAAATACATGTGTATAAATTAACAATTTGCATTGGTTTTGTTTATTTTTACTTTATATTGCACTACTAATATTTTTTTTTAATGTGTGGATATTACCTTGTTATATATCACGTAATTCTTATTTATTAAATTAAAAGATTGTTCATTGTACATATCTCTATAACTATATATATTTGTAGTTATATATAAATTTCAATGATCATCTTTACTATCATCAGAAAAACTATATATTGGTTCTTATAAAGAATAGAGATGTGTATGATGAAAAATATTTAATTTAACTCATAGACTGTAAAAATAAATAAATAAATAAATAAATAAAAATTTTAAAAAATGGAGGCCTTCACTCTCTACCATTGTAGTAAATTAAGTTGCCAGTGTGCCCTTGAGTCTGCACATGGTGAACTTGGACAGCCCGAGTATGCGCAGTGGTGAGTGCGAAGAGGAGCTGTGATATGAAGGTCCTGCAGAATCAGTTAGTACTGCAGTTCTGGAAATGAAAAATGAAAGTTAAAGCTCCAATCTCCTTACGAAGATCCAGAAAAAAGTCTGCTTCAGTGACTGCTTCGCTCAGAGAAGCTATCAATCTCATGACGTCAAAACCCACGTTTTTATAGCATCGATTAACTAAAACAAACTTATTTAAAGAAAGAACACTTTAACAAACATCAGCGTGATAAAACTGCTTAAAACGACAGAAACCGTCTTTGAAAAAAATATTTCACATGTAATTTGACTCTTTAGTTGGTCTCAAGTCCCATTACATTACATGGAGAGAGGGTGGGGTTTTTGACCTACACTGCATCCAGCCACCTGGGGGCGATCGAGGCGCTTTAGCGTCACTTTTAAGGACTACAAGGATCCTCAGCTAAGCGACACTTCAAAATAAAAGACTAACCGGCTTCAAAATAAAAGTGAAAAATTACAATAAAAATATCTTTGGAGGTTTTAAAAGACAAAAGGCAAATAATATGAAAAATGTAGTTCCTACTGTTTATTTAAATGTAGACCAAAAAAAGTATTAATAAACATGTTAAAAGAAAAGCACAGCACAGATACAGAATTAGATTTAAATGACAAGCAAATGTAATGCAAGTTTGTATTAATGTCACATGCTCAAATGCAATATCATATGAGTCAAGAAACACAACATTTTGATTAAATTATATATTGCAAGCAGAATGCACGTGACGATTAATGTGCAGCAAGATGCATTCAGTGCACAAGAGGTGAACATTAATGACGTATTGCATCATAACTTCATCAAAGGATAAATATGGATGAATAAGTTGCAAAAGATATATTTGACAACTAGTGGCACAAGGTGAAAGCAGAGCAGAAACACGTGGTTTACTCTAATGGCCATTTAAATAATCTCCCAATACACACTGTAATGCAGTGCACTAAACTTTATCCGTCTGCAACAACTAGTCCATTGTAAGGTGTAGTACTTGCAGCATTTGTATGAAATAGCTAGTTGACTGTTATGTGTGCTTTGGGCTGACCAGACATCATCCTTACGGCCAGATACACCGGGTGCGTAAAGCTCACTTTAAAAGTATGCAGATGAGTTTTATCCCCACTCACATCACTAACGCTGTAAAACGCTAAAGTGCCAGTGCTGAAGCTGAGGTGGATCTCCATTCTCTTCAGAGATGGCGTACGTCTAAGTGGTGTGTCCTTTCCTTTTTCGTATGCCCTCAGAAGGTTATCACAGTACATGAGGCACCAGGATCCAGCGCTGCTCTCCAGACCACTACCAGAACCGGATCGGGGAAGTTCACCGTAGCACACGGCCAGAACCCAAGGACAACCCTCGGCCTGAAAGGTCCAAAGATGTTCTCCTTGGATGAAGCTCTGGGAGCTCAAAGCTTGGAAAAAACTGGTAAACCTCTGAGAACTGGCCTGATATGGCTGTTTGGCAATGCTGAAAGACACAGTTTTAAGGTCTTCAGACAAGACCAGATTGGGATGGATGGTATCGGGGTCGAATGTCACTTCAGATGGGTTGAGAGCGACGCGTAGAGCCCGCTGAGCGGATCCAAGTCCAAGACGGAGTTGGTTGTTTTGGTGCTCGATTTTCTCACAGACTTTTTTCAAATTGCTGGATAATTCCAAATCGCTTGTAAAGTCGCGCAGAGGCTCCATTGTCAAGCTGGAAACTTGGCTCTCAACATCTCGGACTCCGTCATCGAAACACGCGTCTTCCGTTTCTCCCATTAATGTGCCGACTCGAAGTTCGGCTGATCTCAGCTGCTTCTGGAGGTCTGATAGCATCTGCACTCTTTTCCCAACAGCGTCTTCTCTGGGCTTCAGTTCAGCCTCCAGAAGTTTCATTCCAGTCTTTCTGTAGGTCTCCAGTAGCTCTGCCATCTCCTCCAGAACACTACTCACATCTTTCCTCAGATCAGCATGCGTTGCTTTGACCACAGCCTCTCTGGCCGTTTCTTTATTGACCAGATCATCTACTAGAGCAATCTTTTCTTGAAGACTAGTTATAATGGGACTTAATTTAGACCTCCGTCCATTGGCTTCCGTACCCTCGAGAGAGTTTTTCCCACAATCTGTTGACGTTGACTCATCAGTGTCTTCTGAAGATGGTTCATCATTGATAATCTTTTCTTCTGCACTGGAATGAAGTTCACAACTGGCACTGTTGGCCTTGTAGTTCTCAACTATTTGTTTCAGTTTGACATTTCTTGGAAGGGACTCTGGGCTGAGATGTTCCTGTCCACACACTGGGCAACAAAGTTCTTGAGCAGATCCAGAAGTTTTATCCCTATCACATGTTTCCAGGCAAACCAGGCAGAAACTGTGAGCACAAGGAAGAGTGACCGGGTCGAGGAAGAGATGGAGACAGACGGGACAGGTGAGTTCTGACTCCAAACAGCCCTCCGAATATAAGTCTGCCATTATGATTGTCTCTGTGTAATACAGACAGAGAAAACATACAGTTACATTTATGGTCATCTGGCTTCATGCTAATAGATATGTGGCAAAATGTCTCCTAGAAGTAGAATAGAAGTACATCTGAAATTCCATGATAAAGAATTACGTGGATTTAGTATCAATTATGAACTTTCTCAATTTATCTTAATTTCATCACAAAATTTTAGAAAAACAGGCATCCCTAGAAGTGTTTAATAGCAGATAAGAATCTCATTGAATGGTCACACTTCAGTTTAAGGTCATATTCTCACTATTAACTAACTATTAAATATGACTTTTGTCTCAATAAACTCCTAATTACAGCTTATAGATGTAGAATATGGTCATGCAGAATAAGGCATTAATATGTGCTTTATAAGTAAAAATAAACAGCCATATCCTAGAAATATATACATGCTCATAAGCAACTAGCAAATGGTGAGAATCGGACCCTGAACTAAAGTCTCTAAAGTCTTCAACTACTTTGTTGAAATCAAATAAAACAGCATCTAGAATTTCGCAAACATCCATTTAGTTAATAAAACATTTCAGAATGCTACTGAATGTTGATTAGTGGCAATGCGAAGGTTGCGAGAACGTTCCATTTGATCATTCTTCAGACATTATGGGAATGCTTTTTTTGAATGTTCTATTTAAAAATGTTACACAAACTTCAAAAGGTTTCAGAAAAACGTTCCATTAATGTAAACGTTTTGAAAACATTATTGAAGAACAGATAACTAGGGAAAAAAAACCGTTACTGGTAGAGCATTTGTTCGTAACTTTGAGAGAACCATGCCAGAACGTTTAGCTGGGATTTCATTTGTGGTCAGACCGTCAAAGCTAAAATAAAGCGACAGGACGACAACTAGCGGCAAACGGAGCGAGCCGCAGCCGTGAACCCGCTGACAGACAGTGTGACCGAGGCTAGACTTTGACACCTTCCTCGAACAAATGTGTGCCCGTCAACCATTAAGCCATCCACTCACTTTCACATCCTAAATCTCGCCGTGCTGTTTACAGCGTGTCGTATAGTGCTATAAACCCTTTCACAAAGACGTGGGCGCTTTTAGTTGTTTATGTTCAGCCATTTTTCCAACATAAATTAGAAACGTGCATGTCTTACCTAGAACGCGCACAAAGCTCGATGCAGATGCGCGCCGCCGAACTGTGTGTACACACTCATCACTATAGCAGCGCAATATAATGTGTTTGTTTAGATCAAGTCGAACGCGACGATGCAGTTTCGCTTTCCTGCCGTTAACCGTCGCACCGCCTACATCATCGCTCTTGTGTTACTGTGTAACCTATTGAGATGACTGGGAAATGAATGGGTTACTGTCACAGTATTTCTACTTATATTTCTTTAAGGTTATTATGTTGCACGTACCTCCTCTGAAATTAAAATTCACTTCTCCTGATATCGAAGATGTGCTGTTTGCTACGTAAACCAAGTTATTGTTCATAGAAAGGAACGCCTATGATCTGCATTTACAGCCATACACACCTTTATTTAATCAAACTTCTGCTGCAGCTCAATCGCTCCATGTTTACACAAGTCGTCTTTGACCTGTTTGTTTTATCACGCAACTTAAACACAGAGCAGCACACTGTGGATATCTTCCTTCATCAGTGGCGGTTCTAGACAATTTTTACTAGGGGGGCCAAGGGGGGGCCAGTGTTTAACCAGAGGGGCACATTAAAAATGGTAACAAATTATATTTAAAGATTATTCACTTCTTTACTTTACAATCATATAAACATTTATTACAACATTGTACAACATTTGTACAAGAGTGAGTGCAGGTGCAAAAAAGGTTCATTAATGTTGATGATTATTATCAATGATTTGTAAGGATGATGTGACACTGGAGACTGGAGTAATGATGATAGATTCAGCTTTGATCACAATTACACTTTACTATATATTCACATAAAAAACAGTTATTTTACATTTTAATAATATCTCACAATTTTAGAGCTTTTTTGTATTTATAATAACATAAATGCAGCTTGGTGAGCAGAAGAGACTTCTTTCAAAAACAACCAAAATAGTACCGTTTCCAAACTTTTGATTGGTAGAGCATATCTGCATGTATTTCAAAAATGTAGGCCTAGAATTTACTTTAAAAAAAGAAACATTAGATCCATATTGACAATATTGATTTTGTTAACAAAAAAGGACGCTATGTCCTTTCCTCGTTTCAAGATAACTATCGGAAGAAAAAAAAACGTGCATTACATTTCGTTGCCTAACCATCCCTCTCTACTTAACACGGGCAATAATAACCTGTTGATTACTTTACTCAAATGTATGTTATCGCAATGCAACAGCCAAGACAGATGAAGTTACGTGGTTAACATCACAACATTGTGCAGGAACAACCAGTTACTTACGAGATACGAGTCACTCACGCGGCCGGCGCCGCTATAATTTACCCGTGTAGAACGTTCCGTCACGTTAGTTCCGCTTTTGGCGCTCGCGTGTAAAATCATAATAAAGTCATAATTCATTTTTTATTTTTATTTTTTGGTCAGCACAGGGGTGGCCATGGAAATTTCTACAGAGGCACGGGCCTCCCTAGGCCTCCATGTAGAACCGCCACTGTCCTTCATTCTTTTACTGATTTTAGTTCTTTTTTATATTGCGAACCACACCAGAAAGAACTCAAACGACAAACCTCCTTTAACAAATAGAAGTTCCCATTTGACAAAATATATTTGAAGAATAAGCTTATTACTTTTGTATTAAAGCAATATTCTATTTATTATAATATTAAATATGTTTTTAGACAATTATAAAAATATAAACATAAATATATTTTTGCCAGACAGTTAGTAACCTAAACGTTTTCTTCCTAAATAGTCAAATGGGAACTATTTCGTACAAACACACACATAGATATTTAATATAAATCTAACTCTTATATTACAATATCATATATTTTGGTAAAAATAGACTCTAAAAATAAACCCTAACATGAGTGTACAACATTCAGTATTTAATGAATATTATTTATTAAGTATTTATAACCAGAGTTCAGAGTTTGGAATCATTCCTTATCTTTCCTATACAGAATGCAACATTGCATTTTTTGTGTCACAGATCTTAGCTCTTAAAATCAGCATGTTTAAATGCTAATCTATTTTCCAGCATGGATTCATGCATTCACATTTAACCACAACCTTAGGATTTGAACTAATGAATGAGCGAGTAAGGCATTCTTTGGGAAACAACACTAACAGTCAAGTGAGTTTTCAAGTGTCACTCAGTGGTGTTTTTATTTTCAATGTTTTATATATATATATATATATATACACTAAATGAAAGCCAAATACATAAAGATTGTGCTCGAATGCTCAAAATAAATAGAAATACAATTTAGTAGTATAAAGTATTTGCAGGTAAAACAAATTCACACTCAAACCAATAACAAATAACCACTCAAATAAAGCAATTGAAAAAACAAGACAAAAAATTAAAATTACAAATAAAAAAACCCATCATAGGCCATTATTTGGAAATTAATTGAAAGGAACATACATTAATGAGAATCCCAGCTCAGTATTATAGAAATAGTGAAGGCACACAGCGGCTTTAACACAGATTCGTGAGGTTTGTTTCCATCTGTGTGGTCAAAAGAACATTTCTGACGAAGATGCTCTGCTAGTGTTATGGCATCATGATTGCATTAGTGTTTGTGTAGATTCACAGGCTTGTTTGTGTGCGCACGTCCAGTTTAAATGCTACAGCAGGTTTCCCTGTAAATACACAGACACATTCGTCTCTATATAAAGAAGAAATGTTGAGGAAGAGGTATAACTGATCGGCACTGGGAGATGATTGGTGTGGAGTTAAACCAGACAAATGATGCGTCTAGATCAGATCAGCGAGGTCCAGTGGAGGCAACGGCTCACGCCAGAATGAGAAATGGCTGAACTCAGGACAGTCAAAGGATGTGGTTGGATCTTTACAGATGAGGGGGAAGAAGTGATCCACCAGCTCGCTGAGATGAGAGTAGCTGAAACACACGCACACACAATGCCAATCAAACAAAATAATTTTTTTAATTGTGGCTATTATCAATGAAAATAGAAGCGAGTACGTGTGTGTGTGTGTGAGTGTGTGGGCGCAATGTGACTTACGAGGACTTGTTTGCTTTGGTCTTTTCTTGTATTAGTTCTCCTTTCGGGTTGACAGTGAACACATGAGTCAAGGGCACACCAACCTCCTTATATGCATATGCATCCTAGACACAGATGCAAAATATGGTCAGGCTCACGTATAATTCCTTGGAAATGCATGTTTGTAATATTGCAGAAACCCTCACGTTAGTTCTGTTGCCGAAGGCAGCGTAGAAGGGATGTCTGACGGGACTGAACAGATCTCTGATATCAGTGAGACAGGCGATCTTAAACACCTCTGGCTTCTTCTCAATCACCTCCCTGAGAAACACATAAAAAAAAATTACATTAACAATAGTCTCCGCCTTGGTATCATCTGTGCAGTTATCTGTAAAGTCGACTTTAAGGTTCTGGCTACATGAAACTACATGAAAGCCACTGTAAAAACTTCTCCTCCCTCTAGCAGCGACATCTCTTCTCTGATGAAGAGGTGGAGCAACCTGTCACTCACATGAGATCCATTAATAGCAAAGCACAACCATCCAATCAGTTCCCCTTGGACAAAATCAAGCCCCACCCTTCATTTGTTCTTCTTCCTAAAGCCGTTTCACTCAGAAACACGTCACAGTAGGAAAGAAAAGACAAGCTCATCTTCCATTTCATGGCGACTTTAACGGTAAAACAGCCCTCTTTTCTTTGTGCTCACCTGTGTAATGCTGAAAACAGGCTGCTGGGAGCCAGTAGCACTGGTCCCTTGGGTAGGACAGTTCCTCTATCATTGACCCACTGTAAGTAACCCTTAGTGATGTCTGCCATGCCTATAGCTCGAGCCGAACAGTACAGGAACTTATAACCATTCCTGCAAGAGAAGAACAAAATCATAAATGATTGGTAAATACATCAGAACTCAAATGTTTGAGGTCGGTAAGATTTTTTAAATCTTTTTTGAAGTCTTTTCTGTTTTCAATGTCAATATATATTATAAAATGTCATTTATTCCGTGATCAAAGATGAATTTTTAGCAGCATTACTCCAGTCTTCAGAAATCATTCTAATATGCTGATTTGCTGTAAACATTCTGATTATTACCAAAATTTCAAACAGTGCTGCTTAATATTTTTGAGGAAGCATATCATCTATTTGAAATCTTTTGTAACCTTTAAAATAATTCATTAAATGGCATGCCTTTATTTCTAGTGCATCTCACGGAAAAAAAATAATTATTAAAGTATGATATGACCTTTAAAATATTTGTATTGCCACTTCTTTAAACAGTTTCTGTATCTATCAAAGCTATTTAAAAAAAACTACAAATGTTTTATCAAAATCAGAAACTTGTGAATTGAACCTTGTGTGTTTCTTACTGATGTATTTTGTGATATAGTTTGGCGATGCCATGATGAGTCCAGTCTTTCCCCAGCTGTGGTAAAATGTGACCCAGTGCGTCTGACCTGATAACGTGAGAAAGGCGAACAGCTGTTAGCATAATGTCCCACATAGCAACCTGAAATCATGCACACGGACTCACTTCGTGATGGTTCCATCGATGTCGGAGATGATGATTTTGTCATCATAGTTCCACAGGTATATGGCAGCTTCACAGCGGCAGGTGCCCTGATACTGCGTGGTCACGCTGAACACAACATTATTGGCCCCTTCACGCAGATTTAGACTCTCCTGCAATGAAATAAATCAAATCTAAAATTCATACAAGTCATTAACCATGTAAACCATAGTTTATTAAACATGCCATGTCTTGAGTTCGATTTTTGGGCTCTACTATAATAGGTTTCACGCTTATTTTTCCCATATTTGACATTGTTGCAGCTCCTCTCTTCCCAGCCTGTCAGTAATGCTCCATTTAGTTGCTGTCTCTATTAAGCCCCTCCTTCTGAAAGGCACAATGTGCTCTGATTGGTCAGCTGAATCAGTGTGTTGTGATTGGTCAAGCGCTCCGAGCATGTTACCTTACCATAACCGCAAATTTCTACACACTTAAAACTAACTCAACGACCTTGGGTGGGAATGATTTAAATGAGGAATATTATGACGTGTTTGTTCCCGGAAGAAAACTCAAGACTTCAATGGAGGCGTTTCAGGGAGTTCAGAAACAGCGCGCACTGATATAGAGAATAACTCCCGCTGGAGGGACTTTGTGCTTTGGAACTTTGCAGAGCTTTTCATGCTCAAACAGCAACATTACACACTAAAAAAAGATGATCATGGGGGAAAAAAGCATAATAGGTCCTCTTTAGTAAATAACTGTTCAGGTATGAAATGTCCAGGTAGCATTGAGACATTAACTACATTTTCAACCCAAATTCTCATTATTGTAATGCAACAAACCCTCTCGTTACTGTAATACAGTCATGAAAATTGTTTGAATCAATGTTTCAATTTATTTCCAAATTGTAGAAGGTCCAGTTGCTCCTGACAAAACCCTACCGCTCAGATGATATTGTTAGATGTGATTCTTACGATCTGTTCAGAGGTCAGCCGGAGGGATTTGCGATACATCTGACTGAGACACTGCGCCGTGTTCACCATCTCACTGTTCTTCCTCATGGAGACAGAACCATCCTCATCACTCGAGAGTTCAACAGAACTCCTGCGCACGCACACATAACAAAAACATAAAACAACAAGTCAGCCAATTGTGTTGGTAATACTGACTTTCATCATGTTTCACTGAAGAAAGTGTCAGGATGTCAAAGGTTAAGGAGAGGAAGCCCATTAATTTCATTATTTTTCCTCCCTGATTCTCTGTCTCCCATGTTTCTGTTTGTATATTACATGAGCACTTTCTTGAAACAATGGATGTTTATCATCTGATTGCATGACCTCTTGAGTTAATTATCTGTTGTCAACATCTGTCTGAATGTTCCCTCTGACTGTATGGTAAACTTTGTTTGTCAATTGATTGCATTAATTTGTGAAGCAACCTTAGGTTTTTGAACGGCGCTATAAAAAATAAACATATTATTTATTTATTTATTTATTTACATGGTGCTTTCGTACCAAAAAAAACGTACAAAATTATGCAATGTTATAAATGGTTGCATGAGATTTAGTGTGAAGATTTCAATGTGTTTTCAGCAAGTTTTGATTATGTTTAGTTCATTTTTATTTATTTTTTATTTTATTTGAAGTTTCGTTATTAACTTCTGTCACTTTTGTTTTGTTCCTTTGCATCCTTTTTGTCTCATAAGACACACATAAACAAGACATTTTTGATTTAATCCTAGCACATTTTTATGCATTGTTGGTGGTTTGTGCTGGTGCATGGATTTGTCAAATGCCCTTCTCAATTATTTGTCAAATTATGTCCACGTGTAATATTCTGGATGCATGCAAACACACATCTTACTTCAATGAAGAGGGTCCAGCGATGGCGGCAGATGCTTCAAGCTGACTCCCTTCGGAGTCAGGCTTTGTGTTTCCCTAACAGGGGAAAAATGTTCAAAATTAATATGCAATGCAGTACTAGATATATTCAGCTACAGTCAGCAGATATTGTGCTCATAAGGAGAAAACTGCACAATCATCTCAGAGTTGCTCATTTCAATTCAATGAAATGGACTTCCGCAAAAAAAAAGAAAAGGTTTTTACCGCAATATTGTTCAAATCTTTCCTCCTCCAAGAGAACCACCAGCGGCCAGACTTCTTCGGCATCTTATCTTTGACTAGTTGCTCAATGGTGCTCTACAAAAACAAAAATGTCATTATCCCTGAATGATTAGTC
The DNA here is from genome assembly GCA_037194245.1 of Opsariichthys bidens. Classification (NCBI taxonomy): domain Eukaryota; kingdom Metazoa; phylum Chordata; class Actinopteri; order Cypriniformes; family Xenocyprididae; genus Opsariichthys; species Opsariichthys bidens. The sequence continues at coordinate 10,571,793 of CM074305.1, read as the reverse complement.
ATTTAAGCACTTATCATGGACCTCTGAGTCAACCTACCTTTGGTAAAGTCTTCTGGAAAGCTTGAACTGACAGAATCATTGGAGCAGCAACGGCCCAGTTATAATACCTGAAACAAATGAACCGCAAAGCTAAAACAAAAGCCATATTATAATATTATCAAACGAAAGATGTGTGTAAAAAACACCATTATGAAACAGCTCTAAAATCTGATTGGATGTGGTTGACTTCCCCTCAGTTTTATTTCACGTTAATGTGCCAAGTTGGTAACCAACCAAGTTAGGCTTACTATATTACTTAGACGAATTGTTAGTATATTAATGCTAACATTTTATCACTGTAAGACACAGTTTCTTATTGCTAAATAAATAAGAATTACATATACTAACTATGCTGAAACAAGCATTTTCTGCTTTAAAATTATTGTGAAAAGTGCTATACAAATAAAACTGAACTAACTTTGAGTTGATGCAGATTACCAGGTTTGGGTCTTCAATTATTCCAGGGTTGTTGACAAAGTCTTGAAATTTGACAAGATGCTCTGTGAACTTCTCTGCAACACAGTTCAAAAAGACATCAGCTTAAAGCATTTGACCATTTTTTATCTTCGCCGAAATTAAAATGCTGCATTAAACAACGAAATCACAGCCAAACAGAATACATTTGATGTTTAATATACAGTTATTCGAAGCAGTAGTGTGGACCGATCATATTCCACTGTGAGCAGAGCTACACGGCACACTGCAACAAAAGCAGAAACTAAGCAACCAACAAAAATGTCTCGCATGTCTGTCTCGCTCCTTTACCTTTACTGATCTGACTGATGTCTCCTCTCCCACACAGAGACATGGTCACGTCCAGCGAGTCTGTCGTAGAGTCGGACAGATACTCCGTGCCGCTGTCTGCGTTGGTGCTGCCCAGTGACTGCTGGCCCAAGGGAGGTGACGGATCGGGCGGCTGGGTCGAGCGGAGATCCGACGACTCTGCCTCGCTGAAAAGACAGAGGGAGGAATTTAACAAGAGACACACATTCTCACTACCGCAGAACAGACAGAACCACCAAAATTCACTTTAAAAGTTGACCAATATGACTTTTATAGAGCCAGATTCTTAAAGTATCATCATATCTTTGATGTAGAGTGAATTTGGAAGCTCTCTGTGATTGGACGAAGTATGGTTTGGATAATTACTCAATATTTTAAGTAACAGTGATTCAAAAAACAAAGATGAAAATATATCTGTGACTATACTGATCACAAAATAACTCTGCATAAATATATAAAAAACAAAAATGATTGTTTTTGTAATAAAAAAATAACACAGCCAATTAATATCACATTTTGTTGTATCATTATTATTAATAGTAATAATATACTCAATAAATATTACATTTCATTGCTGCAGTCCAACAATTATTTAGTTGTGTAGAGAAATAAACCAATGAAATAAAACAATACAATTTTATTTTTATTAATATTTTTGCTATTATTATTAGGGCCCAAGTCCTGAAAGGGCTTATTATTATTATTATTACTAATTATAATATGAATAATATACTTAATGAATATTACATTTTTATTGTTGTAGTCTTATTTAGTTGTGCAAAAAAGCAGAAATAAAACAATAAAATAGTTTATTTTTATTTTGGATTTATTATTATTTTTGCTAATAATAATAATAATAACAATACCATTGATATTTTACTTTGGATTAAACATTATTTTTGCTAATAAAAATACTACTACCACTACTACTAATATGCTCGATGAATATTATATATTTATTGTTGTAGTACAGCAATCATTTCGTCATTTTTTTAAAAATCATAAATTAAAAAAAAAGCAATAAAATAGTTGTATTTTATTTTGCTTTATTATTATTAATAGTAATAATATACTCAATAAATATTACATTTTATTGCTGCAGTCCAACAATTATTTAGTTGTGTAGAGAAATAAACCAATGAAATAAAACAATACAATTTTATTTTTATTAATATTTTTGCTATTATTATTATTAGGGCCCAAGTCCTGAAAGGGCTTATTATTATTATTATTATTATTATTACTAATTATAATATGAATAATATACTTAATGAATATTACATTTTTATTGTTGTAGTCTTATTTAATTGTGCAAAAAAGCAGAAATAAAACAATAAAATAGTTTATTTTTATTTTGGATTTATTATTATCATTGCTAATAATAATAATAATAATAAAATTGATATTTTACTTTGAGTTAAATATTATTTTTGCTAATAAAAATACTACTACCACTACTACTAATATGCTCGATGAATATTATATATTTATTGTTGTAGTACAGCAATCGTTTCGTTAATTTTTAAAAAATCAGAAATAAAAAAAAAAGCAATAAAATAGTTGTATTTTATTTTGCTTTATTTATAACCAATCTGATATGAATATTAGTTACTGAATCTTCTAACCTCTTGGGAAAATAGAGGGCAGCGACTTCAGGGTTAAGACTGGAGAGGTCGTCTAGATAGATATCAGACGGTCCCAAATGTTGACTCCGCTTGACTAGGAAGAACACATAAAGGTAAAATGTTTCACATCGTTTTCAAGCACCGAATTAGTACAGATAATGCAATCCACTACCTTTCCTCTTGTCCTGAGAGTCTGTCGCTTTAGAGGAGGACTCAAGAACCGTCTGATCCTCTGATTGGATGATTGACTCCAGAGCTGGTGTCACTCTAGCGCTGTCAGCATTCTGATTGGTTTGTAAAATCTCTAAACCCGACCCCTCCTCTGAGTCTTCCATCCTGAGTGTCAGTTTTTCTGCAGAGCTTTGACGTTTTGGTAAAACCGTGATTGTGTCCGCTGAGTTCATCTCTGTTTCTGCTTCTAAAACCTTTGATTCAGTCTCACTGAACGTGACATGGGAAACGGTTTGGATTTTGGAGATGACCGAGACGTTTTTCTCATCACAGGTCTCTTGGCTTTCCATGTCAGCATCTAAACTACCTGGATTGTTGACAACATTGGTGTCGTGGATTGAATTAGAAAAGCTAGTTATATCGTACGTCTTAGTTTCATTGTCTGTGCTGCTAACAGTTTTAACTGTTAAGGTTCTGGTCTCTTTGTTTTCCAGTGTGGTCAAGCAGTCATCTTCAGATTGAAAGGCCACTACATGCGTTTCTGTGACCTTGACGTTCATTTGCGTGTTAATTGATGAAGAAAGCACATCATGAGGGTAATCTGAAGGAACGGGGCTGGTGGTCCCAATCTGAGGTTCTGGTCTCACCAGAGTCACGGGTGCCATACAGTCAGTGGCATCCATGTCAAAGGATGTTTGTCGATGGATCGTGCGAAAGTGGGAGTGGTCAGAGGGCGTAATGGGTGATGGTAGCAAATCAGATTCATCCCTCTCTGCCTGACACACCTACATAAACAAAGAAATCTTTTGTAACATTGCACATGCTACCACCACAGATATTCTTCTCAAACCTAGGTAGGCAAACATTTGAAACATTATGACAAAATAGTTCAATGCAGCACTGCACCTTGGGAAAAGCTCCCCAGTTCCACTGCATCTGAGGTCCTAAAGATTCCTGCGGCTTGCATAGCTCTGAATCACTCTTAGGAGAAGAGGGCCGACTGTAGAACACACAACTGACAGAGACAACAAAGTAGGCAGAGCTGTGCGTTTAGATACTCTTAATATGAATAGAGAAAATGAACATCATTTGAAAATGTTTAAGGATTTATAAGTACCTCTCATTAACAGAACACTCTCCATCAGAGTGAGGATGAACGTCTCTGCTCTGAGCCCCGGACAGTTCCTCGCAGGGTTCCTCTGACAGTGAGAAGTATACAGACTTACTGTACAGAGTAAAAACACAGACCATCAGTGACCTGGGTAAAGTTGCACGGGCCATTCGCAACCAATCCAAATGATATTGCAACGTAACTCTGTACAGTCTTTGGTTGTTCTTAAAGTCTCCATGAAAACAAAACTGACAATTCTTGTTGTTTTTATAGAATACTGACGTACTTATTATAAATGATTTATCCGTACAAAGCATTAATGAGCCTCGTAATCTTGAATCAAAACAAATTCCCCTCCCGCTTGCAGCGACTTCTCATCTCTGATGAAGAGGGCGGGGCAACCTGTCACTCACATGAGATCCACCAATAGCAAACCTAAATCCTCCAATTAATTCCCCACAGACAAAATCAACCCCCGCCCTACATTTCACTCCGACATACGGCACAATAGGAAAGAAAAGACTATTTGAAATGAATAAGGATCAATACATAAATACTGATACTAACAAACACAAGAAATGACTTTTATTTATTATGATTAATTTTGTCTGACGAGCACAACACGGACCGTCGCACACACGCTGTTTAGATCAGGTTTGAGTCATTAACAAAGTAATTAATTCACATAATGTTCTCTCTCTTAAAATGCAAGCAAGTGTAAATGTCAACATTATCATAAACGTCTATTGTAAAGGATTCAAGTCTGTCGGGTAAAAATCACAAGCTTATTGATGCAATTCAGTCACTCTGCTATTTTATTACAAATGTTGCTCATTGTTTACACCAGGGCCTATAACTACCTTTTTGCCACACCTGCCAATGGCCATGGATATTTTTGTAAATTTAAAAACAAAAAAAATTTTTAGATACCAGTCAAAATTCACAATTCTCTATTCTAATTTCAATACCTAACCAAAAACTACTAGCCTAATATAAATGTAAAACATTATCAAAGACAAGAAAAGGCAGTTTTCAGGTAGAAGCATTGAATAAAGTCATCAAATGTAAAATAGCACTGGATGGTCTCCACTGTATAAATGACACGTAGATCAATCCTTATTAAAATGTAAAAGTTATTCAGTCAAGAGCGGTGAGTGATTTTTTTCTTTGTCCTTTTTATTACATGATTAACATTAAAAACAGACAGCAGCAGTAATATTAGGCTGCTGTCACTTTAAGACCTGAATAAATGGGACTGTGTTTACTAGGATAACTTCTCAAAGCCATTTTTTTTTACATAATGTTGGTGTAAATATTCAAGTGGCATTAGAAACAGAGCCGATTTTAGTATTCATGCTCTGTCTGGCTCTCAGATGTGTACGAACACTAAACTTCCCAGTGCATAAGTAACAAACTGAGTTCCCTTTTGCATCTTCTTGCTCTTGAATATTTAAATTGGCAAGGCTCAAATAATGCAGCACGGCCCGTCAACTGTCCAGAGCATTGATCATGCCATGTTTGCGTCATGTTTCACAACACTGCATTGTTAGAACTCATAAAAATGTTACAGGCCAACTGGTGCTACCATGTCATGCTTTAACTAAGTTTAATCAGTACGTAAGTTGTAACTTAGGGCCCCTTCACGTTAAAACTAGGCTGTGACCTATGCACAGCTGGTGCTTCATGAAAAAAACAGCTACCAATCTTACTTCTTTCTGACAAATTTCTGGAAAAGTAAATGTACAACAACCTCAGTAAACACCTAACCTGGCTGCCAAAAGTGACTCCTCCTTGAGGACATCCTGGTCTAGACTTTCTCCTTTCTCGTCCGAGGAGGAACTGGCATCCTCACGCAGATGGTTGTCTGAACGCGCCCGTTTCCTGCGGCGTTTTTTGCGACGGTTGGAGGACGACAAGACACCACAGGAAGACTCAGTCGCCTCAGACACTTCTGGAACATCAGTGGGGATCGGAGAGGTGCAGAGATGAGCGGGAACCCTCGTCTGAGACAGACACAGAGAGAGATTATCGTGAAAACCAAAGTAGACGAGATGTTAATGAACTCTCAGTTATCGGGACAGACCTCAAAATCCTCGTTCTCCTCCACGAAGAACGCCTCTCCATTATCTCCCAGCTTCATATGCAGGCTCACAGGCTCGCCGTTGATCTCTATATCCACCTGTGGATGAACGAACACAGATGTTATGTGACCTGGATGAATACTTAGAAATACGGATTCTGAAAACCAACCAATTAACGAAAGAAATAAGATTTTCTTCTCTCGTTTGATATAAAAAGATATGCTATGTAAACATACTCAAACCTCATTCATTATCCATGAGCTCATTAACATACGAATGCCTCAAATTTACATTTCACAATGAAGTACGCCGATACGCAGAGGTCATTTACAGCATTCGAGTCTTAAAGGTACAGAAACAAAAAAGCATGTTTAGTGTTTAGTTGGCCAGTGAGAGTGGAGATGGCCAAGAAAAACTTTGACAAACATCATTAGTGGGCCTAAAAAAATGCTGCAAGCATTTATTAGCGAAAAAAAAGAAAGGAAAAAAAATTGAGATGCTAGGAAAATAATTTTGCTGAATGAAAATAATAATAAAAAAATGTATTAAGTTAAATCAAATGCCATTGCTTAAATTAATAAACTGAGTTTAATTGGGTTAAATTAAGTTAAATGTGACTGAAAATATAACTGTCATTAAATATACTGTAAAAATAAATAACACATAAATAAATAGTTCAATTTAAAATTGATTGAAATGCCACTGCTTTTAAATTAAAATATGACTGTTTTCAGCAAACTGTGCTACAAGTTTAATATTAGAACTTCTGGGTAGTTCGTTTCACTGTTTTTGACATACTTGTACATCTTGAAAACTTGCTAACAATTTCCTGCAAACAAGATGCTCTACCCACATGCTTGGGTGTGGAAGGTTAACTGATTCTAAGAAAGAGGAACATTTCGTCAGAGCTTTAAGAAAGTCGTCCAGAACATAAACACATTTTCCTCTAAATCTACACTAATAATTTGTGATGGCAGATAATTGAAGTTAACAAAGTTCCACCTCACCACTTTCTCTTTGGACCGCAGGACTCCGAGTTTCCCAAAGCGTACGTGGAACGGTGAGCACTGGTAGCTGCCATCAGGCTGGCGAACCACAATGACGTCGATGCCGCCGGTGAGCGTGGCCGGGTTCAGACCGCGATAAAGCTCCTTCACGGTCACAAACACCGTCTCTGCCAGCTGACCCACGTAGTTCATGGTCTGTGACTGAAGAGTGAGAGATGAACAATATGAATGTGTGGCTTAAGTACAAGTTAAGTCATATTTTGTTCCTGACACTTAATGTACGACTCTGAACTTTGCACACAGAGCAAAAGTCTGAGAGTGCGCAACATCTCAACTTTATCATCATGACATGTTGGCAGATTTGAAGTCGTGCCATAACTGAAACAATTGCTTACATTTGTACAACAGAATCTGACATAACAAACTGAATGCTGCACCCTTTAACACAGAATAAGCAAATACAAGTAATATGTTCCTCATCTCTTTGGTGTTAGGACTTTTTTCTTTAAAAAAAAAAACATGCACTGATCGAATAATTCAAAATAATTGAATGAATTTGATGATTTGATGTTGACATATAGCAACACTGTTGTATGATTTCACTATCAGCCTAAGGGCGACATCTTTAACAGCTGGTAAAAAATCTTTCTAATCCATTTTTATATATATATATATATATATATATATATCAACAGGGTTGGGGAGTAGTAAAAAAACAAGTAACTTAGTTACGTATTTAAAATACAAAATGTGAGTAACTGTATTTCATTACAGTTACATTTGAAATGGGTGGTAATCAGATTACAGTTCCATCTGAAAAGTGTTTTAGATTACCAAAGTGATTACTTTGAATTTTAATGTCATTTAAACAGCGATTGGTGATTCTCTGACTCTGACCGTTTTCATGTTTTGTGACAGTTGTTTGTGAGTCATTTTATAATTCACTCGTCACTGCAACTTTTTCTCACAATTTGTTTTTTCCCCTCACAATTGTGAGTTTGCATTTCACAATTCTGACTTCTTTTTCTCAGTATTGCGAGATTTAAACTCACAATTGCAAGTTATAAAGTCAGAATTAGGAGATATAAACTTGCAATACTAACTTTTTTCTTGCAATTGTGAATTTAGGATGTGAGTTTATATCTCATAATTCTGACTTTATAACTCACAATTGCAACTTTATATCGCGCAATTCTGAGGGAAAAAGTCAGAATTGTGAGATAAAAACTTGCAATGACCTTTTTTGTGTTTGTTCCACACTTATTAGTATTCCAAAGTATTCTAAAGTATTTAGATGAAGTTACTAAACTTGAGTAATGTAACGAAATACGTTACAAATTACTTTTTAAAGCATGTATTTTGTAATCTGTAGTGAAATACATTTTAAAAGTAACCCACCCAGCCCTGTATATATATATATATGTCAAGCAACAAGCTGAAGTAGCAAAACGCTAGAGAATGAGCTTGAGAGTGTATGAGGACAGAGATTTTTGGGAATAAAAAAAATCTCAAATCTGGCATTATAATGTCAGCCTTGAGGAAAAACGTCATATTAAAATACTTTGCAACAAACACCATATATGATCGGACCAAACCTGACCTTTTTTTCTTTTATTAATAATTACATCATTAATGAGTAAATAGTACAGCCTGGATGACAATCAAATGAACAAACAAAAACACAAACTCATTTCAGCGTTTGGATTGTGATTTTCCGATGGTCGATATAATACAGCTTCATCACAGCAAACAAAACGTACATGAAATTCCTGAAATTAAATGAGCACAATAATTACAGAAAAATCACTCATAAACATTTAAAAACAGAACTGACAATGCCGTCCGTAGCTGTGCATTTTTGAACTATAACTTCAACTAACCAGCCAACTTTATTGGTGGAAACTAGTGGTGCGCTGACTGATATGACAACTAACACATTGTGCCACAAATCATAAATCGTCATAACATGCATTTTTAGTTATTGTATCATTTATGCAAACATGTCCAGGAACAGGAGGGTTGCAGAAATACAGTGAGAAGCATTCGTTTGGTCATGTGACCTCAATGTTCCATGTAGAATAAAAGCATCTTTTATTAGGCCGCTGATATGACATGGTCTGACTGTATATCATATTCAAAATAATAGTCAGAAAAAACTACTTATGTATCTAAAAAAAACAAAACAACTTTGAATATGTGTTTTTAGAGTATCATATTTTTGATACATCAGGATTTTTAGCTCATATAGTCTGATAAAGTGAAAATATGTACAAACTCGACGTGGAAAAACAGCTCAATTTTATTCAGAGGAACAAACTGAGCAGAAATATGCACTTTGGTGCAGATGCTGATATTTATGAGATGAAATTCTGATATCTTGTGTCAGGCTGCTTACATTGAATGCACATGAATAATATTTGTCGTAACTAATTCCCAAGAATGTCTTAGGATGATATTTAAATGTTGATGTTTAATCAAATCTCTGTAGTTTTAAAACATATAATGCAATGCAATAAATACAAATAAACCTTCCTCAAAATCCTGATGATAATATTTGATACTCATGATTTTTCTAAAAAATGATGGCTAATCAAGTAAAAAGAGTTGCTTCAGTCCAGTGCTCATCTTGAAATATTTCCAACCATACAAAAGCTATTATGTTTCCTTAATAAAAATCTGATTTCACAGCAGAAAGACACGTCAATCACGAGCTGAATGTTGATGGTTGTACAATTTAATAGGCTTTAACTTGATAAAAAGTATGAACGGCCAATCAAACGACAGAAGGCATGTAGTAGATTGTGTGCAACAGGATTTTCAGATCATGTTGATCATTTAGAGGCCTTAGAAACATCAAATATGATTGAATAGACTTTACTGAGTTAAAATGAATTTGAGGGAATTATAAATGATTAACCTGCTGTGCACTTCTCAAACACACAGAGGAAATTCTTCTGCTCGGATGACCCATGATGAGCACGTACCCAGATTGACGGATGATGACGATGAAGACCTGTAAAGCCTGGAACCCTCCAACCTTCAGCTGCCATTGAGGAATAAAAAACCTCCTTCATCCTAGAGCTGACTAACTATCTGGATAGATCATCCACACCGCAGAGAATTGTGTGCAGAGCTTATTTTACTTAAATTCAAGCCCTTTATTCTGTCTCTCTCTGTGAATGATGTGTGTGGAACGAACAAAGAAGGTGATACTGGTGGTTCTGAGAGAGACCCAGTACATTCAAGAGCTCACACAACACACATCCCACCCAAACAAACACACACACACACACACACACACAACTTCTGTCACTCGCATGTGATATCACACACTGTTACCTGGCTGCACATACAGCATTAAATAGTATTATTCCAACATTAAACCAACTAAACATGAAAACAGCACACACACACACACACACACACACACAGCATGAAAGCCATGCCAGCAGTTTGTAATAGGCTCAGCTGTTCTTTTCATCTGCTATTGTATGGAATTGTGTGTGTTTGAGAGAGAGAGAGAGACAGAGAGAGAGAGAGAACAAACCGGCTGTTTAATTCTGTCAGGCGACGCTCTAAGTTTACAGACTGATGTGAACATTCATCCATTCAACATCACATTAATCTTGACGATGACTCAACTCAAAACCTGTGTACTGCCGTCAACCTTAAACCTCCCACAGGGGTAAGTGAGCAAGACAGCGCACCGTATCAGTCTGTCAATCTTCTTGATGATCTTAATGACCTCTAAACAGGCCGGAATTCCTTAACATAGTTCAAGTAACATACCTGTCCTTGTTGCCTTGATTAACTTTAGAAGCATAAAATAAGCTCGCCCGTGTAGAAAAATAGATGTCATTAAAAGTAATTTTGCACAGGCATTATTTATATAAGTCTAAAACTAATTTTAAGAAATTAAACATAACTTTAGAGATACAAAAGTTAAGTCCAAATGTTTGACTGATGACTGAATTTACAATACCTTTCAAAAGTTTGTCGGTAAGATTTTTGAAAGAAGTCTCCTCTCATGCATTTATGAGGAAAAACACAGGAAAACTGTGAAATATTTTTACAATTTAAAATAGCTGTTTTCTATGAGAATGAAAGTTCAAATGTAATTTATTCCTGTGATCAAAGCTGAATTTTCAGCATCATTACTCCAGTCTTCAGTCACATGATCCTTCAGAATCATTCTAATATGCTGATTTCTTATTATTATCAATGATGAAAACAGTTGAGCTGCTTCATATTTTTGAGGAAACATTTTGTTCAGGAGTCTTTGGTGAAAATAGTTTAAAAGAATATGATTTATTTTTAAATATATATATATATATATATTATTTTTTTTTTTTTTTTTTTTTTTTTTTTTTTTGCAACATTATAAATGTTTTTACTGTCATTTTTGATGAACTTACTGCATCCTTGCTGAATAAATTGCTATTATTATAATTATTTAATCCATCAGTCGCCTCGGTTCTCAAGTTGTCTGAGAAGTACCAGTCATGGCAAGTTTATCACAAGTCAAGACAATCTAAATGTATCATGTCTGATCAGGACCGAGGGCTCAGAAAGACTAATGTTAAAGAAAATCTTTTAAGATCCAAAATCAATTTCTAAAAGTAATGGAGGGGAAAACACTGTGAGTGAATGACTAACAATTTAATCCAGTGGAGGTTTAAGGATCACTACGTCACTTGAAACATGAGAAGAAACCATGTTTTTTTCCTCCTATTTTATACGTTTAACATGATGAAACTGATTCTGTAATAGGAAAATGACTTCCAGAATAAAGAGATCAATATGTCAGTAAATTCAGATAAATAAGTCCATTGTTTTGTAAGACTCCGTCGAGCATCAAAGTCATACAATTTACAAATTGTGCTTACAATTCGCATACAAAGTCGTCTTTAGAATATAAAGCGATTTCCTGGCTTTATGTTTCAATATTATAAACACTAGAGCTAATTGAACAATCAGATACTCTTTCAAATATCTCAGAATGATGCAGTTACACTCTTCTTGGAACAAAAACCCAGCGTTGCACTTTATAAACACTAAACATTGATTTCAGCAGACAAAAACTGATAAACAAACACATAACATCATAATATCATGTGAAATTATAAAGGTAACGCGACTGCTCTTACCTCAAAAACAACAGCGATTCATTAAAAACTTCCTGCACACTAACGCCATCGTCAGCGCGTCAATCAAATGACATCCAATGACAGGCTAGGACTCGTCTCAGGACACGCCTTCTTACAGAGCGGCTCTGTTGACGTGTGAGTTTGTTCAGTTCCTCAAGTGTCAGTAAGGACACCGCTAGAGGGAGCTTGTTAAGCTTTTTTTTTTTTTTAATATTATTATTATTTTTGTAGCGTTTATTTTAATATTTATATGTATGTTATTTATAATTACAATTCTCTAAATAAATATTCACAAAACAGAAGGTTTTTGTTTTTATTATTGAAATTTTCGAAAGAGTGTCACTCTTATTCTTAAAGGGACAGTTCACACAAAAATGAAAATTCTGTCATCATTGCTCACCCTCTAGTTGTTGTAAAAATGTATGAGTTTCTTTGTTCTGTCGAATATTGGTATACATATATAGAAGTCAGTGGGTACCAGAAACTGTTTGGTTACAGACAGTTGTCAAGACATATTCCTTTAGGTTTAACACAAGAAAGAACTTCATGCAGGTTTAGAACAATGGTGAGTAAATAATGATAGAATTTTACATAAAATATTACTTTGTCACACTCATGACATTTGTTGAATTGTTTATTGTTCAGATATCTGAAATGATATATGGAAAGAGTTAGTAATTACTGCTCTTGTCAGTTAAACTGACAATAAAATCATAGATGTCCTTGAAGCGATTATGTAATTTGGATATTGTGTGTGCTCCAGCATTAAAAAAAAAAAAAAAAAACGATAACTGCTTTGCATGCTTATGCTCAATTGTCATCATAGTTTTTAGTGTTTAGACAATCTCTAAAGAGTCACTTGGAAATGGTAATCAATTCCAGCTTTAATGATGGCTATAAAAGACCTCTTCCAAGAACAGTAGGATAATATCTTCCATAATAATCTCTCTCTCTCTCATTTAGTTAATGGTTCATGTCACACTTAATGGCACTAGAAGACAAACTACTGTCGCACATAAAAGTTAGAGTTATTCAATATAAACAGAGTGGGATAAAGCGGGAGGGAGCTGATCTCTGTTATGAAGATGAATATAGTTTCAGTGCTCAGTGGTAGATTTTGCAAGACCACTGTCCATCCAAGATGTGTTAAACCAAGGGTTTTGTGGAATGTACACAAACACGTCCATCCCTCATGCGAGGCTAGTTCTCTCTAAATAAGGCAGCTTATCTCTTTTCCTGTCATTTCATGCTGATTCCTCCCTGGTTTCTCATTCCCTGTGTGGCGTACACACAAAGACAGGCTGAACATTCTTTGCCCTTATATGGCTAAATCCCTGCTGTGGGCCGGCTCTGTTTGGGAGAACAGAGACCTCTGATTGGCTGAGAGTAAAATGGGAGGGGAATATTACTTGAGCTGATGCTCTGAAGAAACTTTTGTGTCCAGTAAGTGTAACTGTCTCACTCTCCAGCACAAAGACAACGTCTTGTGGACAGCACAATCCATCGGCTGCAGTGAAGGTGAGTTTATTGTGTTTGGTTTGGTTTTGTGTGCTAAGAAGTCTTTCCACAGATGTCTGGACAAATATAGGACACTGACGAAAGATCTGGATGGAGCTGATGACGTATGATGGGGTTTTGGAGCTGAAACTGATACAGGATCATCTCTCATACTGCTGAGAAAAGGATCTGGACATTTTAGGACTTTGTTTGTGTCCAATGAGTGAATACGGTGCTTTCTAATGCAGTTCAATGCATTTCTGTTATAGATCCAGGAGTTTTGTCCTCCTCAGTGATGGTTACAAATCATACAAGCTTTCATTAGTCAGACTTGGCCGCAAGCACTTCCTCTGGAATACAGCATTTGGCTTTTTTTTGTTAGTGTGCCGTTGAGGTCAAATGTCAGAGGTGAGACCCATGACGTAACCACTGGCTGGAGGACAGGACCTGAAACGATTGCAGAAGAAACTCATTAACAGACATCAAGAAAGCAACTAGTTGTTTAGATTTTAGTATAGTCTTTATTCAGAGGGCAACCAAACTTTACTGTTGTTTTAGTGAAGCAAATTCACTGGACAGCTTGTGAATTCTCTCTCTGAATTCTGTAGATGTTTGCCAAGATGCAACAAACTAATGAGGGGAGAATGTGACAGTGTTTGGGTCATTCATGGATGTTCATAACAGCTTGAGTGAGCGATTGACAGTTAGAGTACATCAGGACGTCAACTTGAAGTTCAAATATGTTGATTTGAAATGCACAAACCAACATACAACACAGAATTCATCCAATCCGTTCATCCAATACCTACTGATTGATGTTTGTGCTGCCGATTTCCCAACATAATGATGTCCCTTCCTGAGTTTTTTTTATAAGTAAAAGTGGTTTTACGAAAAAGTAACAGGAAAGTGACATTGAATTTGAGGACATAGAATAACGAAAGCTGATTGACAATTAAAACAACATTTAAACCCAAGTTTTACCCAATTTATCTAATGAAAACCAAAGAATATTGTCTTATTTTTATTCAGTTCTCAGTGAGGGCATGAAAACGTCAAACAGGAAAGAGAGTTTGATGTCCTTCAGGCAGTTGGTCCAGTCTGTTTCTAAATTCCAGCATTTAATCCTGTGGTCAAGCTGGACATTGTGTTCTGATGATGCGGTCACACTCTCTCTCACACACACATTGGGGTTTTCATGTTTTATGGGGACTTACCAAAGACATAATGATTTTTACACTGTACAAACTGTATATTCTCTCTCCTACCGCTAAACCCACCCATCACACAAAACTTTCTGCATTTTTACATTTTTAAAAAACTTTCTTTAGAATTATTTATAAGCTTTTTTTTCCTCAAGGGAACCAAAAAATGTCCCCACAAGGACAAGGATTTTGGATATTGCCATCTTTTTGGATTGTATTGTAGAGTTCACCTGAACCACACATAAGCAGTTAGTTAATCACTTACATCATTTCTAGTCCTACTTCATACTCACAAAGCACACAGGACAGCCAGGAATAATGCAGTCAGAAGTTTAAAATAGAGAATAAGGTAATTTTACACCAAAAACAAGTAAGCAATTATTGGAGATACATTAGACTTTTGGCATATTCATAATAGACAATTTCCCAACTAACAGTGAACGTTCTCAGAACCTTAGCTAATGTTCTGACAAGGTTCTCTTAAGGTTATGAACAAAACGTTTTCAGTAACATTAAACGGTCATTCACAGCTATCTGGTCTTTATTAATATTTATCAAAACGTTAGCACAAAAACATTATTTATACATTTTTATTGAACTTTTTGGTAACACTTTATAATAAGGCTCATTAGTTAACATGAACTAGTAATAAACTGCACTTCTACAGCATTTATTAATCTTTGTTAATGTTAATTTCAACATTTACTAATACATTATTAAGATCTTGTTAACATTAGTTAATGCACTGTGAACTCTGAACATGAACAAACAATAAACAACTGTCTTTTCATTAACTAACCGACGTTAACGAAGATTAGTAAATACAGTAACAAATGTATTGCTCATGATTAGTTCATGTTAGTTAACTAATGTTTAACCAATGAACCTTATTGTAAAGTCTTACCAGCTTTTTTAACCAAACATTTTATTTAAACATTCTTCTAATTTTTTTTAAATGTTACTACTTGTTTCAGAATGTTCAGAGAACATTCAAAAGTAACATTCCCATAACATTTGCAGAATGATAAAATGGATTGTCCCCTTAAAGTTCACGAGCAAAAGTAAAACACTTAAAAACTAGATGACAACATTCAGAAATAACATTTTCATAACTTAATGGGAATGTTAGTAAAACGTTCTTAGAACATTTACTGTTGTCAGCTGGGTTAGTGCTGCTGTTCGGTGTAAGATAAATGCGTTATGAAGACACGAGCAGGTTGTTTGCATATAGACCAGGACTGATATAGAAAGGATGTATGGATCAGCCCACAGCATTTGGTTGCTTTATTGAGCAGATGTTGAGAAACTGTGAATACAAGAGCAATAAAAACACAGACATGGAAATGAGTGTTAGCTGACTGTGGTCATGAATTACACATTCACAATGAATGATGTATTGATATATGTTATGGTTATGAAATATGCTGCTATTCACATGGGACCCAACAGAAACCATCTGTAACATTTTCTCAGATGCTAATGGATTTTTAGGCCTTTAGGAATCTACTCTGCTTACAGATATAAAAATGTTTTCCTTTATCAAAGTTGACTAATATCTTTAAATCTGGAGTTAATCAATAAAAGGGCGACAGCTAACTAAATCAGTCTTAAAGGCGCATCTTAAAGTGACTTTTCGTCTGTCTATAAATCCTTGTATTCAAAAGCAGAGTTGTACTTAAGTGTTTCTGAGAGCTAAAATATGTTCTAAGAATGTTCTGCTAATGTTCCCATTAAGTTATGCTTTCGGAACTTTCAAAACGTTCTGTTTTTTAAAATGTTTTTTCTTGGTTGTGCAAACAATTTCATTTTGCAAACATTATGAGATTATGTTACTTTTGAATGTTCTCTGAAATGTGAAAATATCTTGAGCTTGTGTTCATCACAGACCATTCAAAGAGCCCACTCGTTTCAGGACGACATCCGGTTTGGAAGTGCTAAAATGCAACTCATTTCCGGGTTTTGACCTACAAAAATACGTCATCCCTGCAGCACTACAGCATCCAGCATTAACTTTTTTGCGTTTATCCAATTCACTGGAGTCCAGAAGATTCCACAGCATTCCTAGACATGAAATTCACGGGGATTATGAGCGTGCATTTACAAACTATTTACGAATGATTGGAATCCATTAACATACGTTAATGAATCACCTGTTTCACAACTATCAAATCGGATATTTACGAAGCGTTTGTGAATCCGGAGGAGAGTTTTCGGCAAGGCCTGCTTTACATGCAAATTACTCAGAATTTACTCATATATTTACAAAAGTTTCATGAATGAAGCCCATTGGCTCTGCTGTTTGGAACTATTTTCTTTGGCAAAAACAGACAATATTGAAATTATTTTGTCTAAAATGTAAGACACCCCAAAGACTATTAACTTACTGTTTATTGAATTGTTGTATAAAATCAATATCACATTTGCAAACGTGCTGATATTCGGGAAAACGGCACTTTTTCTCATGGAGTGGGGCTCTTTTTTGAGCGCAAGCGGAGGCTCATTCTGTTGCGAGGCCTGTTTCAAGTGGAAGGGGTTAAACGTAGCAAAGGACGCTACTGATTCTGGACCCTGTAATTGTTGCTTCTGTAATCTTCTGCTCTTTCCTTAGACCTGAAACACCATCAACATGTCCAGCAAGCGAGCCAAGGGGAAAACCACTAAGAAGAGGCCACAGAGAGCCACTTCAAATGTGTTTGCCATGTTTGACCAGTCACAGATCCAAGAGTTCAAAGAGGCCTTCAACATGATTGACCAGAACCGAGACGGATTCATCGATAAAGAGGATCTGCATGACATGCTGGCCTCTTTGGGTAAGTCTGTCCGAGAGGAACAGACATAATCTATAATAATGTGCTGCATTCAAACGACTTCCCCTCTGGTGTGTTTGTGCTCAGGTAAGAACCCGTCTGATGATTACCTGGAGGGAATGATGAGCGAAGCACCAGGTCCCATCAACTTCACCATGTTCCTCACCATGTTTGGAGAACGGCTCAATGGAACCGACCCGGAGGATGTGATAAGGAACGCTTTCGCCTGCTTTGATGAGGAAGGATCTGGTAAAACAAACACTGCTTTAATATGAAGAGTTTGGAGGTGCACACAGTGTGATAAAATGAGAAAAATAAATAGGGTATTGACATTTAGCTTACATTTAGATAAAATTCTGTTGTATTCATAAATAGAATTGTACATAGTTGACCACTATTTTGAAGCGTTGTTTAAGGACGTAATGTGTGGAGAACAAAAGTAAATGAGAGCTTTGCTGAATAACTCCTGACAGACATCACCAATTCTCATTCAATTCAATTTGATTCTATAGAAATTGAGGCTGCGATTTTCTCAAGGAAAAAATATCTCATTTTGATCTCTTAAAATGATCAGCTTTGTATAGGATTTAAATTGCACATAAATACGTTTTAATAATAACTTTTTAATGACATGATTATGTTTCTATTTGTTTTTTTTTGAAAAATAAACATTTAAATGGTGACTGTCATAAAACGAATTTATTCAAACATACATTAAATACTGAAGAACAGGTTAGGTAAAAATACAATCAGCCTTATATGTATATAATGGATACATTTAGCAAAATGCTCCTCTCTAGAGTTCATTTCTCTAGCTAGGAACATTGAATGGCTTTTCTGAGGTAACGTTCCATGACATATTGTTTGCAAGCTGTTGTACGTCTTTACCCGGTTGATTACATGAGGCATG
This sequence comes from Opsariichthys bidens, assembly GCA_037194245.1. Lineage (NCBI taxonomy): Eukaryota > Metazoa > Chordata > Actinopteri > Cypriniformes > Xenocyprididae > Opsariichthys > Opsariichthys bidens. The sequence goes on along the minus strand of CM074305.1, from coordinate 10,553,413 downwards.
ATCATTTCGGTAAGTTGCACGATGTCTTTCAGCATACCTTCTGATGTTCCTTCATGTTTATTTCGTGCTGAAACTAGTGGGGAATCGGAACATGATCGTTTCACGTGCCGCTTGAAGTAAGGGTCCTGCTACAGCGATCTGTCACGCCACATCAAAGAGCGCCAAAACAGTTGGAATTTCTGGATACATCTGGCAGCGTTTGAAAGCCGAGACTTTGTTTCGAATCAAAAGTAACAAAGCACAAAGCTTATGGATTGGATGGGAGCCGCGCTACAAAGTTTTGTTCATACATCAACTGAAAACGGCACAGATTGAAAGATGAATTCTTGGGATTTAAGAATCGATATCGGTTCATCAAAATCAGAATCGATTAAAATCGTGAAATCAACATTTTTAACTCATTCCTAACAAGCAAACAAACAAACAAATAAATACCTGTGAAATAAAAAATATGGAATAAAGGAATGTGACAAATACAATTTCATGATCAAATTTAGTCCTGAAATTATTTTTAACTTTGTTTTTATTCTTTAATTTTTTATATATATATATGCATTTACACCCACATGTGCTTATTTATAAATGTATTCATTATCAATTTCTGCTGGTTTGGGCCTCCATAATAGAGGGTCTCTTATAGGAACATGCCAATTTAAAAATGCCCTTTAATTACATTTTCTAAATATCTTATATGCTTGGCCTATTTGACCCTTCGCAAACAGTTTGATTGACAGGCGATCTGACCAATCGTAACCCCGAAATCGCCATTTTTTTCCGACAAAGCGGTCAGGGGAGTTAGTAGATTAACGTTGGTGAACTTGAACTTGAAAAATTGTGTGTATTCGCGTCTTTCCGCACTTGAAACAACATTCCTTCTGATGTCCATTCATGTTTATTTGATGCTATAAATGAACTAGTATGAAGAGATGATCGGCCGCTTGAAGGAGCTACAGCGATCTGTCACGACACATTAAAGAGCCACCACACAGTATTTATTGTTTAAACTTCTTAAAAAAAATTGTAATATTTTAAATATGACACTCTTTCATACGTGGTCAGTGTCCTCTTTGCTCCGGGATGTATTTTTCACGGCGTGAGAGTGCATGGCTCGCTGAACGTTGCAACAGTAACTAAAGGGGGCGGGTCATTGCGAAGGGTCAGTTAAGCTACATATAGGCTGCTTGATACACTACTGGACAAACGTTTGGAATAATTCAGAGGTTTTCATATTTTTGAAAGAAGTCTCTTATGCTCACCAAGGCTGCTTTTATTTCTATTTGAGGTGTTTTCTAATTTTAATGTATTAAAATGTAGTTTAATCCTGTGATGCAAAGCTGAATTTTCAGCATCATTACTCCAGTCGTCAGTTGCCACATGATTCCGTAGTGTATAAATTAAATTAAATATACACTAGAATTTTAAAGATGTCACTTCATTCAGCAAATAGAAGATATGGAAAGAATTTCTCAAAATGCAAGTGCAAGCAAAACATAAATGCCAGCAAAATAATTGTAAAATGTCTCAGTATTCAAATGTAATTCACATCTAATACATATATAAAAATGTAAGGCCTTGTAGCTCTAACTGTACGTTTGATTCTCATCCGCACAGGTTTCATTCATGAAGACCACTTGCGAGAGCTGCTGACCACCATGGGAGATCGTTTCACAGATGAAGAGGTGGACGAGCTTTTCAGAGAGGCTCCCATTGACAAAAAGGGAAACTTTAACTATGGCGAGTTTACCCGGATTCTCAAACACGGGGCCAAGGACAAAGATGACATGTAGATGATCAGAGCACATCAGCCGCAGCTGGACAGCACATTAGAAACACCTCCATGATGAACATCCACTGGTGAAAAACAGCGTTTCATGCAACAAATATTTGGTGATCTATAAAATAAGTAATTTTGTCTCTAAATGTATTCAACACAATCCGATTACATTGCAAACCATTTACTTCGCGTTTTTATGAGGGACTTAAGAAATATCTACCGTATGTTTGAGTAGGTTGAAGCAGCTGTGGCTCGATCTGTGCAAATTAAACTATTATGTTGGAGATGCCATAAACCTATTTAGATGTAGTGCAGTTATTTTTGTGTGCATTTTTAAGGATTCTCAGCATCTCCTTTTCATTGATCGATATTAGACACATGATGGGTATTTTTAAGGCAAGACACTAACAGCAAAACTGTTGGGTCTCAATCAGCTCCCTAGTTCAGTAGTCAAAGCATTTTAATGGCCGTCTCAATCGGAAAATCCTTCCAGCGCACTGAAACGTTCACTCCCTAGAAAGTCCCACAAGCATCGATATTCACTATGTTCCCTTAACAGAAGGGGTCCTTACACTCATTACCAGTGAACATGACACACTGGTTCATGATCTAGAGAGCTGATTGAGATTTTAGTTGAAACAAAACATCCAAAATACATATTCAAGTATATTATTATTATTATTATTATTACATTTTTACTGAGAGGTTTGTTCACATATCATTTGCTGATTTAAATTACATTTCAATCCTAAAAACCAGGTGACAGTTTATTTTCTGGCTGTTGACACTATTTTTTTTGATTAATGGAGTAATAAAAAGAAACCCAAAATCCCCTCCTGGATCTAAAATGTCAACAAAATAAATAATAATGAACCTGGCTTTATCCAATGTTCTCTTCTGGAAATGTATGCAAATTAGCACATATTTAATTAGATCACGCATTTAAACATTTTAATACAAAAAAAAAAAAAAATCGTCTTAAATTTACTGGGATTACTCAGCTGGGGAAAGTTTGGCGATTAACATTTTTACCCTGTATTCACATGAAGTGGCTTGCCTTAAACATTTTGCAGTCAGATGGATATGAAATAAACATCTGAACATGAAATACATTCTCCAGGGAAAAAAAAGGCACCTCAGACTTTGGGAATTGTAGAAGTTTCAGTAGCACTTGTATGTCCCTATAAAACCTGTGAATATCTAGCTTATAAAATGTGTGATTACATGTGGCAGCTCTCAGACATGAAGTCATCCGTAACACGAACATGACCTATTTTATACTGAAATAAAGATGGTCTCATACTACAGTGAAATTCCCAAAAATCATTTGTGCACATTTAGACATCAAACTGAAGAAAACATAAAATAAAAGGAAATTTCTCCACAACATGAATACAAACATATGAAAAACAAGGTTTTTATTTCTCTGTAATGTTTGTACAAAAGGACATCAAATAAAAGCTGTGTCAAATGTTTAAGGCAGATATTGCACAGACTAGTCCAAAGGTTTTCTAAGGAAGCATGTAAGGCAAAAATGCCAGTTTTACTGTCCTCAGTTATACATGCACACATAAGATCTTTAAAAAAAAAACAAAAAAAAATCCATCATGTATTTGGTCATCCAGGAGAGATACACATTTGACACACACTCACACACACACATGTTAAAAGCAGGTCTATTCCAGGCAAAAACCTGGATAATATTTACATGTTTCACATTGTCATCTAGAGGTTCCATTTTTCAATAACAATAATACAGTTCCAGGAATAGTAATAAAGGTCTTTCTGACCAGGTGAAAAAATAGAGTATGAAAAATAGATAGTACTGTTCCAGTAACTAACCGAATGATCACAGTGGTTTTGAGTTAATTAGATCTGTAGTGCGGTTTGAAGACGCTACAATATGACAGTCGTTTCAGCTCAGACATGGCTTAAAATTAAAAACGCACCTTCTAGATTCCTTAACTCAGAAATAATTAAAGACTCCCTGTGTGTTGTCAGAGAGGTAACATTACAATGACACCAAAAAAAAAAAAAAAAAGTCAAGAGATATCTGAAAACTACAATAAACAAACCTGAGACGCGCTGAAAACCGATGAGAAGTAACGTACAGTACTACAGAACATGACCTCTGACCTCTGCACTGACCTCACTGAGAAAAACCAGAGTTATGGCACGTTTGTGAGCGAAAAAGCTGAAATGAGGTGAACCGCATCGTAAAAAGAATAAAAGATTAAAAATCATTACCATAAAAACTAATCTGACTACCTGTATGTATTCAGTTTCATGGAAACTACAAGCATTAAAATCATAATCCATCTAGATACTCTAGTGTCCAAAAAGAAAGAATGAGGGAAAGACACTGGAAATAATCTGGCTTCTAAATAACATTTGTCAGTTCTCTAGATACATTCACAAATTAGGAGCAAGAAAGAAACACTTCAGTTCATCTCTGAGAAGTACACAAAACTCCTTTAGTGTCAAAAACAGTCTAAATTCACTTACCAACACATTTTTATAACCTCATTAGCTCTCCCTCTACATTGTGATCGAGAACTTATGAAAATGTAAAACACTGTTAATGCCGATCGTCTACTTCACCCAACGATACCATCGGAAAAATAAAGCTCCAGCTCTAGGCTCAAGTTACATGAGAACTGAAGAAAATCAATGTCAGCTCTGTCTTTGAGACGACCTCCCCTCCGCATCTCAGACAGACACGTGACGTGAGCGATGATCTCTGCAGTACGATCAATGTCCCAACGGCCGGCCACAGCACAGACCCACATCACGCCACACCAGAGAGCTCTCTGATATTATTCTGACATAATGACTAAGAGGTGGAATTAGACTATAAAGTGCAGGAAATAATGACAAAAACACTATCGGGAAAGACTTTCAAAGCTGAGACTGTAGAAGTAGAGGCTTCATCATCAGTGGCTTTCAGGCAAAATCAAAGCAAATCATTAAATCTAACAGAGCACTTTTGGTCCCTAAACAGACTATTTAAATGTTGCATGCTGGTCTTCGCATTCACGGATCACAAAAAAAAAGAAAAAAAAGAAAAAAAGAAAAAAAGTAAAGCATGCTACTTGATGGATAGACGTCTAGCCCTGGATATACTGATGCAAACAGGCAAGATCTTCTTTGTCAAAAACTATGTAAGGCCACTTCAACAAACATTCGAATAAATCTCTTGGCTGTTTTTGGTAAACCTGAGATGCACAGGTTTTCTTGAGTTAGGAGAATGCTTATGTTTCTGCCTGAAACTTCCATCCAGGAGTCTGAAATGCTGGATTATTCACAAAGAGGACCTTATGGATGCCCATAAACTTCATGTAGTTAAAAAAACGTAAGAGGTTTTGGTTTAAAAAGTGTTTTAAAAACGTCTTTAAAATTCATCCTTGTGTTCAAAGAAGCTTCACTCTGGAATCCACAGAAGCGAAAATTGGTAAATAAGATCTCTGGTTATCTAGCAACATCCACAATGATTTTGAAAGGCATGTACTAAAAGCACAGTTTTCCATCTGATCCAGAGGCTTCCGGGAAAAATGAGCAAACCAAGAGAGTTAAATCAGTCTACTTTTTTTTTTTGTTGCACCGATCAATTGACAGCTTCTGTGACCGTATTATGCACGTACTGTGAAACCCACGTGCTCTCAGGTGGACCGGCTTGTCGGACGCTCCACATCCCAGAAGATGTAAAGCAACCAGATTCCGTAACATTCTTGCCGAGGACACCGGTGACACCGGCCGAGCTTAGATCAACAGGAAGGCCTGGAGGAAAAGAGCGGGTCATGACAGGAATTGATACTGGTAATACTGTGCTCTCCATCAATCCTGGTGCAGCATCGAACACATCCCTCGAAGGGATTTCTGCTCCAGGAGTCGCGATGGTCTCCGAATTGCCATTCTGGACGAGCGCGCTTGAACTTTCACCGGAAGGTCCGTTTGCTTGCTGTTGCATCATTTGCTCTTTCTGTATGCAGTTTTCTTGTTCAGCTGCTCGTTGCAAGGCCGCGTCCACTAGAAGCTTCAGATCACTGAAATCTTGCATGCACAGCTCCGGTGGGGTAGGAGGAGGTGTGTTGAACAGGACCCCACTCGGGCTCACCCCTCCCAGGGTCGGGACAGAGGTAGAAGCAAGCGGGATGGTCGTCAGGTGTTGATCTTCAGTCCGAAATCCAGATAGAGCTTCTCGTCTTAGCAGACCTCGTGTGTCCAGCTGCATCAGAGCCTGAACACCTCCATCTTGACTGCCTGATGACGGCAAACAACCGGCTCCGGCCAAAATCGCCGTCGCAGTGTTGCCCAGCAGCCTCAAGTCCAATGTTGGGGCAGGGCAAATGACAGAGGTGTGGGTCGAAGAGGCGTTGGTCGAAGTGGCAGGGCATTCTGGGGATGCAGATCTGTCCGGTTTGCTGGTGCGCCGTGACATTGTAAACTGAGTGGGATCTTTGCCGTCTTTCCTGAGCAGGTCTGGCAGGAGCCTCCGGCGGGCATTTATGAACCAGTTACAGATCTAAAAACAAGATTAAAGATTCAGAGTATTAGAAACTTAAAATGCCATGTAACTATTTACATTATATAAATGTCTAACCACTTACAAGGATATATATATATATAACAACATACAACAAACATACAACACACACATAACATATATATATATATATACATATATATAAAATTATGATAGACCGCAACTGCTTGATTGCTCGTATCGTCGCAAAATCTAAACTATATTATCACTCATTTAGTGTTGACGTTATACCAAAATAATGACTTCAAAACGATACCAGACTAAAATACCTCAATACCAACACTGAATTGATACCCCGGCAAAAATAGAGATAAATAAAAACCTCACTTGACTAGTGTGTTCCTGCCCTGCTTTTTGACCATTCCCTCCCCTTTAATAAAAAAAATAACAGATGTTCGCAAAATCTTATTTCATTATACAAGTAATGTAATGTTTTTTTTTTTTAAATGTAACTTTAGAATCACAATATAGTCATTTTATTTTATCTTTGTTTCTAAAAATAAGCAAAGATGCAATCAAACAATATGGCATTCTATAGAAGAAAGATACAGATGAATGAACAGGTGTTTTTCAGGTAGGCTTTCGAATAGTGGCATTCAAGAAAGAAATTAAACAATCTAATCTAATGTAAAACAGCAACTACAAAAAACACTGTAGAGTCTTTATAAGTTAACTATAAATATAATGTTGATTTATTAGGCTACTATCACTTCATGACCAGCACAGATCAAATACACTGGAACACAGATCAGATTTCCATCTCAACCATTTACGTTCATTAAAAGACATACCAGACTGGGTTTACGCATTTTAACATTCAAGCGCAGTGATCCGCGAAAGATAACCGCGATCTCATGCTGTTTAAAAGTGGCTTTCCGTGTGCGCGCTTCAGGTCAGTGCGAGTGCCCCCCCCACGCTTTATTTTCTTTCGCGTGCATCTTTCCTTGTTGCTTTACCTGTCATGTGATATATTCTGCGGATACGTTTTACTCCCTGCAGAGAGTGGAAGAAGCGCTCTGCACAGATCCTGACTCCTGCTCTCACACGGCGACGCAAATGAAGAAATACTGCTCTTATTAGAATGCGGTCATTCTTAAAGTACCAGTACTAATAAAACTACGTATCGTAGCGTTTTTAATAGCAGGGTATCGTGATACATTTTTAGTAACAGTATATTGTGCAACTACGCCCAGTTCTAAATGTCAATATGAAAAAGGCATGAAGATATTAAAGTGATAGTTTGGTCATTATTTACTCGCCTTCAAGATGTTCGAAACCTGTATGACAACTTGAGGGTGAGAAAATGACAGAATTTTCATTTTTAGGTGAACTATTCCTTAAGATATTATAAAAATGACCATGAAGATTTTCAGTAAAGCTGCTTTGAAACAATGATTAAAAATGCTATATAAATAAATTTGACTTTACAAAATGGATTTAACTCATTCTGTGAGTTTCTATACTTTCTAACCAATAATATCCTTAATTCTTTGCAATCTTTTGTGATGACTGGATAAGGACTTATTGAAGAAATACTTTAGAACTACAAACAGACTATAGAATTGGTCATGGAAATGACTATTTAAGATTTTATTAACTTCCAAGTTTTTCCAGACTTTGAAAACACAATTTCCTGACATTTCCAGATTTCTAGAGAAAAAGCATTACCTGATGCTAAATGTCACACTTATACAGGCAAATAGGTTTTAGTGTTTTATACAACTGAAATGACTGTATAAGTGATTTGTTGTTGTTGACACGTTTAATTCTATTAACTTTAATTTACTATACCTATTTTATCCTCAAAATGACAAAATTTCAATTTAAAGGAGGTATTGCATTAGTGATACCGTCCTTTATATTCCTTGGTATACGGAGAAAAACAAAAAAAACGAAGATGCATTTTCGATTCCTAACATGGCGCCCCCTGTCGGCGAGGAAGTGAACAGCATGCTGTGTCAGACAGACAGCTGGCTCTAATGGAGAGCAGAGGAAATATGCAGCACAGGCCTCGCCGCCCGCATTCCTGCGCTCTGACAACACCGCGGCTCTCGCTCAAGGACAGACTGTGTGAGAAAGTCTCAGTCTTTGAAGATTACAGCCAAATGTAAAAGTGAAGAGTGGATAAAAGACACAAGAATACAACACTGGAAAGAGAATATTCCTGATTGGCAATTTGATGCTGGTCCACGTCGCAGCTTATATTCTGGAAATAACAACCTCATTTAGACAGATCCAAATTAACAGGCTTGTGCACTATATTCCAGGTCTTCTGAACCCATATGAGAGCTGTGAGGAACAGACTCAAACTTAAGCATTTTGTTTGTTTTTTTTTTAAAGGTAATTGGCCTTATTTTGAGCTTGAAAGCTTCAGTTCCATTGTAATTGCATGGGAAATATCATTCTGGTTTGAAACACAAAGTCAAGAAAGGACAGTTTTCAAAGCAAGTTATAAACTTTAAATACATGACACTTTTGCACACAAAGCTTCAGTTTTGTGCTAACGGCATGGAAACCATGTTTTTGCTCACCTGTGACACAGACAGATGCGTCTGTCCAGACAAGCTCAGTTTCTCCTGCTCTGACGGATACGCATTGAAGCGATGCTCGTACAGCCAGTCCCTCAGAATCTGAACGGACTCTTTGGGGAGGTTTCCACGGCGGCGGCGTTTGGTGGAAGACCCGCTTCTCTTGCCGCTTTTGGACAGGTTGAGAGGGAAACTATCGTCTTCGCATGGGTCACTGTCTGACATGGCAGAAAACTCAGTGTCTCCATTATGACCATCCTCAAAAGCTGAGAAGATGAAGGCAACAGAACATTATTGGTCTCAAAGTACAGCAGCAGATGGAAGGAAAGGGATTCGGTTTAGGTCTCAGTATCACAAATGAGTACACTATTCAAAGCATGCACTTTTTCTATATGCAGAAGACATTCTAAATTTGGCCAAATGCACAATACAAAACGACACTGCAACACACTGGAACTAGAAATCCAAGTGATTTTCTTGCATCGAACCTGCAAAATTAACACCTTTATTTCACAGAGAACAGAGAATCAAGTTCTTATCTTCCGTCTGAATCGTCCTGGTCAGTCATTTAAAAGCGTCCTGCAGATCAATCCGTTTGACTGCACTCGATTTACACATCAAAAGACTATTGACTCTGAACAGCTCCTCTCCATTCACACCTTCAGCATGACCCTCACAAACAGAGGGAAATGCGGCTTATCTGGTGCCCCGTTGGGCTCTACAGGTGGGCCAATCAAGCATTATCTGCTGATTATTATGATAATCATTGTGACCAGATAGAACAGACAATACAACAGGAATTCTTGCAAATCATTCTCAACACAACCATAACAATACACAACATAGAGTGCAGTATGCTGATGCTAAAACATTTACATTTCAATATGTGATCACAAACATACAGGACCCAAAACTACAGTCAAGGCCTGGACAAGCACCGCAAATACTGATCTTAAGTTTCACGTTAAATCGAAACGAAGCAGCGCTTTTAAAAATGAATTGTTCAAAACCCAGTGACTACAAACTGTTACTATTGTTAACTGCATTACAGGATCTCCTTCAAACAAAGAACCTTCTGAATTCTTGACAGTGATGATAATACCAAGTTTCCATAGTCTTATTGAAGAAACAATCACAGAATATGTCTAAACACTATTTTTGGCAGGAGCTGCAGTCAGTGTGGTTATGGGAAAAGCACAGGCTTTCAGTTATGTGTGATAGCTATTCAGTGTTTCAGAGACATGAATCAGACACACTTCAGCAGCTCAGAGTTTCTTTCTCCTGTTGAAACCTGAAGCCCCAAAGAGCAGCTAAAAATGTGGGAGTTCCTGAATCCCTCTTTAACAAAGCAGATTGTGTGTGTGTGTGTGTCTCCTCTGGACATTCATGTTTCAGTCTGCAACTGTATCCATGTCACAGTTTCGCAAATCGTTTGTAGCAGTATGAGGTTCTCTCAAATGTATTTGACAAAATGTGAAGGAGGTGGATTATATATGTATATGCATATATATATATATATATATATATATATATATATATATATATATATATATATATATATAAGTAATATAATAATAATAATAATATATACACACACATATATACACACACACACAAGCTGAATGGAATCAGATTTGGAAAACCTGGCCCCAAGAATATTACGTGTAAACTTCAGAGAATCACAACCAAACTATTAATTCATGCACTTAAATCCAATATAAAATCAATGCAACAAATGATTCACTGAACTCCACCTACGACGTCATTTCCGTTTTCCCGATTTTCGTATTGGACATTGGTATCGAAAAGGATTCGTAAGAAATTTGCAGACCCAAACAGACACTAAAGGGTCATAAACAAATGTCCGAAAACCCTCCACATCTCTAACGTCACTTACTGCAACTTTCTCACTTCTAGAAAACGCTTAATTTCACATTAAATACAAAAACGACCAAACAAAAGTCGGTTTGCTGGCGCGAATAAACAAACGGGGCCGCAGACGCGCGAAAACAAAACGATTCACCAAACAAACAAACGAGCGATGACGTCACCAGCCCACAATGTAACAAACGCGTCCAAGTCAATAAAGCTGGAAATATAGGAAGGACCCTTCAGAAATGAGGAAAAATGTATTAAAAAAATTCAAACCCGGGGATAAGCTGCATTATGAAATCAAAAGCACATCTGCGTTTCACGCGTTCGGACTGAAAAAAATCACGCCACGACCTCAGACGTGCAGCGTGAGCAGACGCCGAAACACCATCCGAACACTCACACGCGCATCTGTACACGGTTCTTACCTCTTTTGCTGGGCTTCATCCTGGATGTTGGAAAATAAAACACAAAATGTTTGGAAAAAAAAGTTGCTGGTGTGGAAACGCGAGTCCTCGTCAAACGGAGAGTGTGTTCTTATCACTCTCTCTCTCTCTCTCTCTCTCTCTCTCTCTCTCTCTCGCTCGCTCGCTCGCTCGCTCAGAGCAGTGTTGAGTTGAAGCTCCAGCTATCAATGAATCCGCTCATTCGTCAGTAGCGTGTCATGAGGGAAATGACCCTGTTGACAAACAGACGTTTACCTGCAGGACTGCTGCTCTACCGAACTCTCTCTCTCTCTCCCTCTCTTCGTCCCTCAATGACAGGATCTTGACCCCTCCTCCACACTCCTAAGGGCCAATAAGGGCCCCACATCTGTGTGTCATCATCACTCTTTCATTCAAAGCTCACAATTCAAACACTTGAGCGAGTTTATTTCATTAACTACGTTTTAGATTTACAGTCGGATCGTCATTTTATAGTTTGAAAACGTAATTGAGTACTAGAGTGATTTTTTTCGAGTCTTATCTAAACTTTTTTTTTACTAAATATGGATGTATGCTAAATGAATGTATGTTCTGTGGAGGTATATTCTAACAATTGAATTGCTATTGTTATGAAGCTGTTTTTCTTTGCATTATCTTCTAACATATGCAGTATGCATCACACTTTATATGTGCTCATTTATAATATATATTTTGCAGATATATAACTGCATTAACTTTTAACACCATATAAATTAATCTTTAATGTAATTACAATTTTACTTTTTATACTTATTTTAAATAAATTATTTTCTTTTTTTTTTTTACTAATTATCTATTTTTGATTAGTATTATGTCGACTGTAAGAGAAAAATAAATTCATTCTAATTCAGCATTTTTTTGTAATAATATTTAAAATTTCTAGCCGGTGTACCCTACTTAGACTACAAATGTGCATTGTTTATTAGGAAAAATGCTTATTATAGAGTTAGTTCTGAACCAAGATAACTTGTTATGGTGAACAAACATTCTAAAATTAAAATATATTCATTTCATGTGGACCATTATATTTCTGAATAACAAAGTCCTTCTCGATAACAATGTAACAGTGCCTCTGGATGCATTAACTTTTAACACAATATAAATTAATCTTTAATGAAATGTATAATTATTTAAAATTTTACTTTTTATACTTATTTTAAATAAATTTTTTTTTTTTTTTTTTTTTTACTAATTATCTATTTTTGATTAGTATTATGTCGGCTGTAAGAGAAAAATAAATTCATTCTAATTCAGCATTTTTTTGTAATAATATTTAAAATTTGTAGCCGGTGTACCGTACTTAGACTACAAATGTGCATTGTTTATTAGGAAAAATGCTTATTATAGAGTTAGTTCTGAACCAAGATAACTTGTTATGGTGAACAAACATTCTAAAATTAAAATATATTCATTTCATGTGGACCATTATATTTCTGAATAACAGAGTCCTTCTCGATAACAATGTAACAGTGCCTCTGGATGAAAAAAGGTCTTTTCATGAATGCAGTTCTTGCAGGAAATGGTTCAGTGTTTGTTTGCATACAGATCAGATTTGTGATGTATTTTCTCGACGCCTGTGGCAAATCTCTTTCTTATGCAGGAATGTGCCGTTCACAGTCAGAGAAAACACTGAGCAACATTCCCTTAAACTCTGAAAATAAGTGCTCATATTTCACCTCTTGGAAATATTGCATTATTTCTCATTTAAAAAAGCAATAAAATATAATACATATAATATATATTTTTATTATAATATACAATATGTTTTTACAATATTTCTGTTTTAATTATATATATATATATATATATATATATATATATATATATATATATATATATAAAAATATATAAAATCAACTCATTTTATAATCCATTATGCTGAAAAAGAATAAAGAGTCATAAACACATTTGAACTTAACTCAGATTTACTGTATTTCTTACTAAACAAAAGACCCTGACATACACAGCCTAAACTTCATACAGCATTAGACATATTCAACAAATCCTAGTCAGTAAAATATGTGCTTGTTTCATAAAATATTGATTATCAATCTTTTTAATAATAATCTTAAATCTTGTTGCTACAAACTCTTGCATTATTTATTCTCTGACTACCCCTCCCAAAAATCTATAGTAAAACACAGCTGAAGAAAGAGGGGCTGATCGGCGTCCCGTCAGGTCGAACATCATAACCTGACCGCTGTTGTGTTTTACCACCGGCCAGTCACTTAACAGGAGTAGAAAACAGTTCATCTAGTATCCAAGCAGCATGAACAGAGAGGGGCAGAACACAAATCCCTGTGTTGCACACGAGTTTCTCCAAAATTCATCCGCTGTAATAGAGTTTGTGTCGTCGTCGTCCTCAGGGAAGCCCACAAACATGATCGAGATCACATGTGAACATACAGCGAGACAATAGGAGACATAAAACATCTGTGAAAATCAATCTCACAGAACTAAAACACTAGCCAGTGAAAAAAAGCTTGTCAGGTGGACCGTTTCAAAACATTCAACTGATATAACGATGTTTTCATAGAAAAAGATTGATCCAAGAAAAAGAAATGATCATGAGATGGTATCTATAGAGTGAATGATCGGACAAATGAGTTTGTAATGTATTTCTGCACATTGATGTTGGTGTTGGTTGATTTGTCTGTAGTTCTCAGTGTCTGTGTGCTTGAAACATTCGGGCTGCAGGAGCGTCTGTTTCCATCTGAACCACTTCAGCGTGACAAGTTATCGTCGTAAACATCCGGTTACCGAATCCCTGAACAGAACTGCTGCTGTGTAGACACAGATAGTGCCGACAGGATCTTGTGCTCCCCGTGTGAAGAGTCAAAACTCAATGTTAGGCATTTGGTGAACAATTGCTTAAATAAAATTAAATAAAACAAAATAAAAATTAAATATAAAATGAATGAAAAAGCTAGCCACCATTTTTTGGGGGGGAAAATGCTTATTTTTTCATGCATCTGGATGTTTACTTTTCATTTTTTGGTGCATCCCATTATATTAAGCATTGATTCGGTTTTGTCCCCAGTAAAATTACTGTAATAAATTTGATTTATTTTTAAAAAAAATTAAATTAAAGTTAGTAAATTTATTAAAAGGTAGAACAAAAAAACAAAACAACACTAGTATGACATACAATGCCATAAAATATAGACTATAAAGTACCTTTTTAAATTCTACTTATGCTTCATGGTAGTTCTTTTGTGCTACCTATGCTGATTTAATTAGGGAAATAGTGTCAAAGACTAGAAAACTATGAATAAATCGGGTTTCCCTCAAGATTTGTGTTCCTGTACATCTGATATGAAACTTGAATTCACTAAACAAAGGATATGAGGATTTAAATATTCATGCACATGCTCATAATCCGTTATTCTGGATTTATCTGGATTTAAACTGCAGGGTTTTCAGGGCTGTCGAGATGTTTAAACGGCTGAATGTGTCAGACATTCGGCAGGCGTCAACGACTCGACTGACACCAAATGGAGGCAACGACTGGGAGAGGCTGAAAACTCAAGAGATGCAATTCACACCATCAACGGCTCGGATGAAACACAATAGAAGCCAATCACTGCACTGTTGGATGGGCAGTTTGCGCTGATTTGGGGGACATTTGTGGCCTCTTTGTCACAGGGCTGCAAACGGAAGATCTTCCGAGTTCATGCGTGTGTATGTGAACAAAGATGACGAATACCATAACATTAAAAAGTTTGGGGTCAGCATGATTTTTTATTATTATTATTATAAAAAATGATCAAAAGTGACAGTAAAGACATTTATAATGTTAGATTTCTATTTCAAATTAATGCTGTTTTTTTCAACTTTCTATTTCAAAGAATCCTGATCAAATATTTTCAACATTGATAATAATCAGAAATGTTTCTTAAGCAGTAAATAAGCATATTACAATGATTTCTGAAGGATCATGCTGAAAATTCAGATCTGATCACAGGAATAACTTACATTTTAACATATTCACATAGAAAACAGCTTATTGAAAGTGTAATAATACTGTTTTTACTGTATATTTGATCAAATAAATGCAGACTTGATGGGCAAAAACATAAAAAAAAAATCTTACGATCCCAAACTTTTGGTAGTGTGTGGAAGAAGTTATGAAAAGTGCATTAAGTTTGTAATGGACAAATCATATTGCAGCTCAGGATAATAAATAAAATGGCAGTAATGTTAGAATATGTGGATATGATACCTTAATTGTTAGAAAAGTGTAATGAATACAAGAGTGCATTCATTCTTTATAGCAAAACAATTTTATCTAGTCATTATCTCATATTTTTCATCGGAAAATTTAAACTAAAGGTCAATAAACTGGGTGCAACATGACGTGATACAAGCCTAGATTTGTGGTGTTTTAAGAAGAATCTGAAGTATGAAGTGCAATGAAGAATTATTTAAAGTTTTATCTAACTGACCATGGAGGAGTGCTGACTAAACTGAGTAATTGTGATATTATCATTTGATATTGCTACAAGGGTCGTACAGTTACCCACAATAATGATTCACAGGCACTTCATTCAATAAAATATTAGGTTAAGTTGTTTTCCTTTAAGGGGCTATATGTAGAACCCTTATTAGCGACAACTGTGGCCGTTAAGTGAACTGCAGCCAGCAACTGCTCAACAACGTGATTCAAGACCCCTATATAGTTTACTCACGACAAAGTTCTTTTAGACTCGCTGCCTCGATTTTGAGGGTCTGTCCATATAAACTTCCCTCGTCCACTTCACTAAGTGGAACGCACTTCAAAATGGCGGCAGGGATTCTTCTGAGAGGAAGTGCTTAGGGAAGTTTGTGAGTGCATGTCTAAAAGTGGAGTGGAAGGCAGCTTGGGAATTATGCGTTTCTGTGGAACCACTGTGGAAGCTTCCAGAAAACTCCCAGCTTACAAATTGTAATTGCTTTTATGAGCCAGAATCTCGTAGTTACAGTAATTATGATACGGCATGAACGCACCAGTAATTCCCACTTCTGAAGTCGTTATTACGAGAAATAGTTAATGTACAATTTTTACCTAGGAAACTCATTCCTAGTATTTATGATAATTCAGAGAGTACGCGAAGGCACCTCTTTTATTCATTTACTCGTTTAGTTATTATCTTATTTAAACTTAATTGTATTATCACGGAAAATATGAATCATTGTCCATCATTTTGCAATTGGTGATAAAGAAAAATGGAATCGTGAAGGCGATTACACAAGCAATGTGCAAACTTTGCACGAGTGTTATGCCGGTGAAGTAGTCTCAAACCCCAGCCAATTATTATATATTTTAGACTGTTAATGAATTAAATTACAGGCCTATAATTCAGACGTTTAGATGAATATGTAAATATGTGCTGCGCGCTTTCCTCTCAATCGCAAAATAAACATACAACAAAAATGACAGCGGTGAGAAAACAGCAGTTAAGAAAGCATCTGATCATAGGGATGTGGATATCTTTGCGGCAGCTCTGGGATGAGGTTTTATTTTATCTTTATTTTCATCATTTAGCAGACGCTTTTATCCAAAGCGACTTACAAGGGGAGCAATTAGGGGTCATCAATCATGGTATTGAAGGTGGAGAGAGTGCTGTTTATTCACAATCCCCACTTTTTAAACCTTCAGATTACAAGCCCGACTCCCTCACCACTAGGCCACGACTACCCCAACTACATATGAGGTCATTAAAATGACACTGTTATGATAGTTTGATTAGAAAGAATACGAGATTAGACTATATAATCGTGTGAGACTATGGAATGAATGAATCCTTTTTCTTTGCATGACACATAAACATTGAAATATAGAATAGCTCTTATCTTCCCGGCATTATCCTGAACATTATAAGCATTCATTTCATGTGTGAACGGAATAGAGGAACGCGCATAATCCTTTTGATTTTCCTGGCAAAAACGTTCCGAGTCCTTCACATAAAAATGAGTCTACAGGCTTTCATAGACAACCAAGGAAGTCGGGGAAGGTGTTGTTTTTTAAGTTTCGCTATAAGCCGTTCGTACACTGGCAAGAAAAAAAGGGGATTAACACATGAAAAATCTTACATATAGCCCCTTTAAAGAAAAGCAGAAATGACAAGGAATATCAGGATTGAAAACCTGTACAAACCCATGGGAACTCGACAACTGTGACATTTCAGGACCTGAGATGGAGACATGACTGAGGTACAACAGCTTTCATTTGATATACCACAATGCATGACTTGTAAACATCAAAAGAAATCAAACAGGAAATGGAAGAGCGCCCTCTGCCTGACCTGAAACACACTGACATTAGATCTGGAGTGGATTTACCAGCGTTCGCACTTTCACTCTGTTCCATAAGGGACGAGGAGCATCACTGGCTGAAGGAAGAGATGAAGAAGAACAGAAACCGAAGCGTATAACAGGAAGACGTTGATTTCGGCGGGCAAAGACGCAAGCGTTGGGTGACAGAAGTGTGTTTCTACTTATCCAAAATATTAGAACATTTAAAACAATCTCATATAGAATTTAGGACAATAATCATTATCAATATCAGTTCTCGATGTTAATTATCATATCAATAATTATATTAATGATTGCAACTAATAGGATTCTTTGTGAGGATTTCCTTGGCAGTCCCAAAAAAACGAGCTCTCTTCGCACTGCTTCATTTGGGTCTCTCTTTCTCACCTCGGTTTTATTAAATGTTGCCGTCAACAGACAAAAGCAGCTTTTCATATTGTGCGATGCCGGAGCCCTTGATCTTTGTACGGTGTGCATCTTTCTCGCTTCCTCAGAGTCGCGTCTGGGCCTCGGGCACGTAGATCTCGATGCTGTCGGCGCTCTCGGTGGCCGAGTTCTGTTTGACGGACTGAGCTCTCTTGGCCGCCATGAGCCTCTTGCGAGCCTCCTGTCTTTGTTTGTCCACTGCGTCGTTGCTCTTTTCGCGGCCCAGAGTCGGTTTACCCTTCCCAGGTTTCTTGGGCACCGGAGGAGCCTGTTTCTGGTTCTCCTGAACGTCACACAGCCGGAAAGATCAGAGATGAAGTGGCATGGCAAACAGATTCTTAATGCATATGTTTCTGTGTTGTTAATTGATATAAAGCTGCAATAAAATAAAATATAAATATTAGAGGAAAAACAAAAACCTGAAAAATGTAAGCTGAAGAACTACATTGATAAAACTAAAACTGAAATAAATATTCTCTAAGAAAGACCTTTTAAAAATTAATTGTTAGTTCTACTGAAATTTCTATTCATTAAAGAATCCATAAATAAAATATTTCACAATTTTGCCAAAAATATTAAATGGCAAAAACTCTTTTCAATAATAAAAATAATATGAAATTTTATTAATAATTGAGCCAATACTAATAGAGCAGCAAATCATCATATTAGAATGATTTCTCAAGGATCATGTGACACTGAAGACTGGAGTAATGAAGCTGAAAATTCAGCTTTGATCACAGGAATAAATGACATTTTACAGAATATTCACATAGAAAAGAGTTATTTTAAATTGTAATAAATTATTTGTAAAAACCATGAAATATTAACATTGTGTTTGTACCTGCTTCTCAGGTGAGTCTGCATTTAGCTTCCAGTCGTTTGATTTGAGATGATAAAGTTCGTCAAACTTGAGGCTGATGTCTTCTATTGAAAGCTGCAGAAGATCCCAAAACCCAGCCAGATCTTGAGCCGTGGGTCTCGGATTTGCGTTCACATTCTAAATAGACAACAAAAAAGAAGCAAATGTTTCATATTTAAGCATTTCTTCAGTTTTCCACAAGATGGCGACAAACCTTAAAATATGAGGTCATGTCGATCATGTGATAAATGTGTGGCGCTCTTGCCATTTTTCTGATTAGGAGAAGCGGATGTGATGTTTATTGGAATGCTTTTGTTTCTGATATTAACTGGAAAAAAGTCTGGCTGATTCTGAATAGATACTTAATGACTAAGAAGTTAAGTTTCCATTCGAATCGTCCGTCCGTCAAGAAATTCAAAAAATATATTGATATAAACTGTTCTTTTTTGTAAGAAGCACCCAGAGACAATAGTGCATTTATTTTGGATTTGCTATTAGTCTAAATTAGTTTTTTATTTTTATTTTACTTGTTCTACATCTTTGTTTATATATATATATATATATATATATATATATATATTTTTTTTACAATAAAAAAAGCTGATGTGAAAAAAACAGACCAAAACATAGAAGTTTTAAAGAGAGCATCATTAATAAAACACAAGCAGAATAAATGTGTTTCCACCTTATTCCTGACGAGTCTACTGCATTTTGGGGAACTTTCATTCAAAAAGACTGAAAATAATCATTTAAAATCATAAGGTTGCCCTACAAATAAAGCTTATTCATCAGTTTAACTGAATGAGGCGTCAATTTTCCTTCATGTGTTATTTCAGACATCATGAGAATACCTTAATGCTTGGTATTTTAACGTGACATGTTATAACAAGAATATCTATGGCAAGAGCTCTTTTCAGTTGCTGTGTTCTTTTCCTCATGATTATTTTCTTTTTTTCCACTCTAATACTATAAAAAAGGACAACATATACTGCACATTTGTGGTCTGTTCTCCAGATTTAATTTATGATAGATCCTATTAGCAATTCACTGCAATGCACGAAGAATCTCTCATTTTTCTCCTTAAATCCTCACGTCTGTCAAAATGATGGAAATCATTTTGAAACAGTATCGAGAGATGCTGAAGTTAATGAACATTTTTGATTAAGGCAACGTATGTTACATGATACAGATATGTATTACTACAGTGATATTTAACCAGTCTGTTATTGCTGTGCATATCTTGTTGATGCTTTTACACTTTTAAATGTCCTTTAATGTTCGATGGTTATTTGAAATAAAATGAAAGTTATCTGAAATAAAATAAGGTATAAAACTTCAGCTAGCTACCAAAGGAACATTCTTATTTTTATTTTGTTTAACTTGACATAAAATATCTAAAACTGAAATAAAAATGTATAAAAACTATATTTAAAAAAAACATACTAAAACTTTAATAAAACATAATATTAATAAAAACTAAAGCAGTATCTGAATGATGGTAAAATAAAGGCCTATTCACCATGAACTAGAACTACAATTAGGGATATCGTTCTGTTTATTCTAAGTTTTGTCATTTGCTGCTCAAGTTCTTTAAAGCAGTATGGATTCTGATTGGCTGTCAATGTTTTTATCGTCCAGCAGATGGAAAAAAAAATAATTCTGAAAGTGATTGCAACAATGTCATTTCTCTGTGCCGTTATGGTTACAGTTGCGGTGTGAACTCTGCTATTCTTTTAAATTTAGAATGATTGAACTACATCTTCATCATTATAGCTATCGTCCTGCGTGTGAACAGGCCTTGAACTACTGTGATTGACCTACCAGGTTTTGTTCACACAGGCCTCTGAATTGCTGGAACTTCTGGGACATGAGGAGCTGAGCGCTTCCCACTGCGCTGCGGACCTTCCCCAACACTACAGACAGAAAGACAGACAGACAGACAGCAGAGATCTGTAAGTGTTGAGATAAAGACCTGAGAAAAACTAATCAACTAAAACAGGTGTATTGAACAGAGACCGAATAATGGTAGAAACCTGAGAGTGCTCAAAACACATGTAATTAATCGTGATGAAGCTCTTTTATTAAGAAAAATCAAACCTTTAAAAAGGTTATATGAACTACCTTACTAATTAAATCACAAAAGACACCTGAAATCACCTCAAAACGTACAGGAGCAGCGTTTAATAGTATATAAATAATACTGATCTTAGTATTTACTCATATTTTGAAGTTCTTAGCTTTGTATATGTTTGTATATTAGTCATTTTGTTATGTGCTTTAGTCATTTTTATTAGTTTTTTTTTTTTTTTTAAATGTGTCTATTTTTCTTTAATTTACTTTTATTTCAGTTTCATTAATTATAGTACTTCAACTTATTTTCAGTCCCTCCAGAAAAACGCGATTATGCGATCGCTTGATTTCATGCATAATCAGCCAAAGTCCGCATATTTATGCGGGGGTCGCATTTTTTCAAATATGCCGCACTTTCGCCGCATAAATTGCCGATTTCAGCAAGAAAAATATGCGGGGCTAGCATGATTTCATAATCCCTGTGTTTTCGCTGCAAAAAAGTCTCATATATCTTAGCAGAAAGTTGAAAAATGTTGAATTTGCTTCACACAAGTAAAGCGCCATTATTTCCCCCTATTGCCATGGGAACCTCATGAAGTGACGTAATGACGCGACGTGAACGTCGTCTGTAAACCCCGCGGTGAAACCGTGATGAAGCGCGCCAATAATTCTCATTTGCCAACTAAAATAAGCTCAAAAGACCGCGCGAAGAAGTTTCCCGCTCTTTTACATGATAGTGGGGGCAAATTATTTTGCACTCAGTGCAACTGCGTGTTGGACCGCAGACGCAAGTCGACGCTGGAAAACCACTTTGCAGTTTCAAGTATATTAGTAGTGTGTAAAATAATTTACGTTGCAGTAAGAGATTGCACTTTGTGCACTGGAAGCTCTTCATTTAACAGAAGATTGTCTGTTTTGTATAGCGACCTCTGTTAAACAGGAAGCACAGATTTTATTTTTTTATATTTTATTCATTCATTTTTACAGAAGTTGAAGATTCCTTTTGTAAAGCTAGAGAACTTATTTGACTCAATGTTTTGTAATTTTGAGCCGTGTGTTCATGAAGGTCTGAAATAAAACAGAACGAGAACTTCAATATTCTGTGATTTAGTAATTCTGCCTCTTTACATGAAGGCAGTATCTAGAGAGAACAGGGTGTTGGGGGGGAAAAATCACCTTTTTTTCCTCTTTTGCATCAAAAACCGCAGTTTTTGCAAGTTCCCGCAATTTCATCGCATAAAATTGCAAAAATATCCCGCATATTCCATCGCATTTTTTAAGAAAACGAGCCACATAATCAAGGATTTTTGCCCGCAACAATCACAAAAAAATCCCGCGTTTTTCTGGAGGGACTGTATTTTATTTCAGTTAGTTGCCAAGGCAAATACAAAGTTCAGTCATGAAACTCTAGATGGCGCAGGCTGATTGCTTCTTTACTCAAAGTGCCAGCAATCACACCATTCTCTATAAGGCACAGCTGATTGGTTCCTACTGTATCAGTAGCCAGTGAGCTCAACCTGCTCAACCTTCAAATACTTGGTCAGCTTTTGCTTTAACAGTTGCAGCACACTTTCACCCTCCGCTGTCCCCAGCTCCACCTGTATAGATCTGCCACGAGTAATTCATGTATGCTATTGTAAAGCTTGCTCTGCAGCAGCAGCAAGAACAGGAGCAGGGTAGCAGATATATACCACCAATCTATACAGTGCGTTTATCAGCACTTCTTAACCCGATTATACTTAAGCCGACAATGCACATGATCATCTAACCGCGTTAAACTGCTTTCCTTTATCAGAGTATGGCCATAAACAGCTTAAGCATAAAACATAACAATCGCCACAGCTAGATTTTTACCCCTTATGACAATTTCGGCCAGGATGTAAACGCATTAACCAGCTTTCTGTTGGCTAAAGTGCGCAAATGTAATATGTGACAGGAACGCGGCCTTCCTGTAGACTTAAGCGCAGATAAGACAGAGCAAGCATTTTGCCCATAAGGGTGGAGGAAATATATCGCAAACTCTTTCTTGATAAATCTCATTTTGTTTGGATCTATGGCTATCTTCGTGACATCGTGATCAATATATTAAAAATAAATAAATAAACAGAATCAGCAGAGTAATGGCTGAAAACAACAGTTGATAATCAACTCACATAAATATAAGAAACATCTTATAAGATTTTTCATTTCAATATTTGATAAATGAAACTTAAGATTAAACATTTTTGAAAACATCCATTAAAGAGCTTTCTGTGTATAAACATTGCGTAGCGACTTTCAAAGACGTGGTACGGTCTATAAGGGCTCGTTCACACAGAAAGCATATGAATATGCGAGACGTGCTTTTGAGACATGCAATAACAGCAATAATATAATTAGGCAAACGGCAGAATAGATAGATACTATTTTTGACTTGGAAAAAAGAAAAGAAAATAATCACTCTGGCGATGGCCTCCTCTGCTATGTTGCAGTCAAATAAAACAGTTGCCATGCCAACTTGCTACTGTAACCAGAAGCTCGCAACGCTTGCCCTGCCTCAGAGTTCTTCCGAACGGTCCACTGTTTTGGAACTGACATTGATGAGGCGCAGCGTGTAAAATTCTTTTAACTTGACATGGCTTCTTAAAAATGCGCCACTCATGTGCGAGGCGCTGCAAAAGACACGAGACACGAGCATAACGGTCATGCGCGTCCATCTAGCCTGTGTTTATATAGAAAAACAATGCAAATGGAATAGAAAAACACGTTCTGTGTGAACAGCCCCAAAATGCTGCATCTGTAACTGCATGTGAGGATAATATATATGAGCCATAAGTTTCCGGCTGACACGTTGCAATGCTTTATTTATCATCGCAACCGACATTAATGAAATACTCTGAGTCAGATATGCAAATTATTCAGTTTTGACGTCCTTACCAGGAAATAACCTGATTTATTAATAAAGTCTTTTTACTTGTGTTGTCGGGTTATTGGTTTGGATGTAAACCCGGACAACAGTTTATTTCAATAAGCTGATTTCTGAGTTATCAGCGTATTGGTGCGCATGTAAATGTGCTCATTGTGCCAAACACGCTAAGAATTGTCGTGACAGAACAAAATTTTGCTCCGTTTTTTTAATCTAAAATTTATGCTATTTTATTTCAGCTTTATTTAAATATTTTTCGTTTATTTGAGACTTCTTTAACAATAACAATATTTAACACTTTACAACAGACTATTGAGGGTCTCAATTAAAATCTAAAAGCTTTCTAAATACAGAAAACAACAACTTATAGAAGTCAATGGAAAGCCTGTGAGTGTCTGATGGGAATATATGGAGACGTCTGGGCTAGAGTGCGAGTGATTATGTGTGTATCATCACTAATGTATGTTAATCATCTGCTCTTTTGACATACACACATATGTGAGACAGCAGCTTGAGACATTTAGATTTTGCAGTATACAGAGGGCCACAAATGGGACACCTAACGATCTCCAGTCTACAAGAACACTCCAAGCACTATACATGGTCTTACCCTCCTCTGAGAGCTGGTGCTCTTTGGTTTCTTTCTCCATCTGACCGCACCAGCCCTCCATCCGGCCCGTCTCAGCCTGAAGGAGCTTCAAGAACCAATGACCATCCCGTCGACACGCCGTCGCACCTGTCGTGGCCGTCAGCGGCTGGGAGGGGCCTCCGTTCCCCGTTCCGTTCCCACTCTCCAGCCAGGGGTCGGGCGGGGGCAGGGAGGACGGGTCAAGCGCCGGATCCAGACTCTCCGAGAAGGACGAGGAGCTGCTCTGCGTGGTCGAGCGATTGGTCAGGATCTGTCGGGAGGGGCCGCTGGTCGTAACAACAACGTCGTTGTCATGGTTACCGTTGTCAAGGGACAGCTGGGGGGGTGAGTCCACCGATTGGCTGGCGCTGTTGACCATGACTTTCTTCTCGGTGTGTTTGGAGTTGGATGGGAACGTGAGAGATGTGAGCGAGAGATCTTGCGTGTCTGAGTCCGTCTCTTGTCGAGAAGCCATACTACTGGAGCGGCTGAAACTAACACACACAAAATAATAAGCTAAATGAGGTCGCTCAAAAATCTGTATCAATGACATAGACGTATTAAACTACACACAGTTCTATTTAACGTTGCAGTGGACAGCAGAAACCAGGCTGTCTTTTAGTCAAAGCGTAAAGATATCTGCCCCATCGAGTGACTACAGTCTTGACAGGCATTGATGTTGGCATGAACCGTAAACAGATCTGTGTCTGACATCAGATACAAGGAGACATATTTCAATAGAGCCTTAGTTTAAATGAAGTCAAGTTGATTCTCTTATGCATTTTCTCAGGAGCCCCACTTAAAACAATGAAGGAATCAATTATGAATTAATATGAAATACATTTAAATAAATTTCTGTTAAGTTTTGAAAAATTGAAATTAGCAGCATAAGCAATTTAAAACGATCTCATGTTTAAAAAAATAAAAAGGAAAAATAATTCAAAATGCAATTTAAAATGTAATTTTATATATATATATATATATATATATATATATATATATATATATATAAAGAGAGAGAGAGAGATTAAAGAGATTTAGGGTCAGTAAGATTTTAATTTTTTTTATCAAATATACAGTAAAATCTGTAATATTGTGAATTATCATTACAATTTAAAAGAACTGTTTTCTATGTTAATATATATGTAATTTTAATATATATTTTTCAGCATCATTCTAGTCTTCAGTGTAACACGATCCTTCAGAAATCATTCTAATAATTAATATTTTTGTTGAATAAATTTTTTCTTGATTCTTTGATTAATAGAAAGTTCAAAAGAACAGCATTTATTTGAAATAGAATCTTTTGTAACATTATAAACATCTTTACTTTTGATCAATTTAATGCATCCTTGAAAAAAAGAAGAAATTTCTTTCAAAACAAATCTGATATGTATATCTAGGTACGTGTGTTTGCATTGATTCCCCTCATAAATATACAGTCTTCATCTGACGTTCAAAAACAGTTTTTTTTAAAGAACCTTGTCAGAAGCATATACAAAAACTAATGAGGAAAAATGCTTCCAGAACCAAGGCCGCTGAGAAAGTGAGCTCTGTTTCAAAAGGCTTTATCATACAGAAAGCAAGGAACAGGAAGTGAAACAAACTCACGTCCAGCCGTCCTCCACTTGAACTCCGATTGACTGGAATCTGGCCAATGGTGGCGTCTCTACTTTGGCCTGGATTTCCTGAATACAGTCGACCTGCAAACAGAGGTGCCATATAATTGATCACCATTAAACTAAAAAAAGGGTCTGCAATGATAAAAATGAAGTGTTTGACATGTTCAGTTCAATAAACTCACTTGAATTCCAATGGAGGAAAGCTTTCGTCGTGGTACGGGGTCTATAGGGTGTTCATCCGCAGCGAGAGCTTCCCCCTTCACCTGCTCATTATGGGACTCGTGGAGAGGGTTGGGAGAGATCACCACAGCTGCTGGGATCTGGGGTTCCCGGGGAGCCGCTACAGGAATCTGGGGTCGTGACCCTTTGGCCAGACTGTTGGCCCGCGTGCTGTCGAGACTGTCGGAGGAGTTGCTGCGCCCTGATTGGCTGTTGACCTCACTCTTGCGGTCGTGGTGGTCTGGGTAACAGTCCTGTGCGGATTCAGTACTGCTCTGCACAGTGACGGAGATGAACGGTTTGGAGGTGGTTCGAGGGGGAACAGGAGGCGGAGCCACCTTCTTACAGCTGGTCATGCATGTGGAGACTTTCAGACATGAAGAGAGAGAGAAAGAAACAAAAAACATTTAGAGTTATCTATGTAATGGCATGACACTTAACACGTCACTCAAGTTTAGCATGCAAAATATGAAATCATTCATCTCTGAATTTCTTTGGTGGTTGATATACATACATGTATGTGAAACTTTTTTCTGATGACTAGAAAGTTCAGCATTTACAGCAATACAAACAGCATTCATGTTCAATTATACAAAATCTAAATATATATTTATAAATATTACATTTTTAAATTCTATTTTAAATAATTACATAACATCTAAACATAGTTATGCAAATTTGTCACAAATGATCTAAATGGTCAAATTTATTTTGATGTTTGTTCTTATGCGATCACATTTATCAGCAGTAAAGACAATTTTTATTTTCTATTTCAATTAGATGCTGTTCTTTTGATCTTTCTACTGTTTTCAACATCGATATTAATCATTAATGTTTTTTGCCAAATCAGAATTTTGATGCAAAAAATTGATCACAGGAATAAAATAAAAAAAAACTCCTTTGAACATATATTCAACATAGAAGAGTTATTTTCAGTTGTAATAACATTTCACAATATTACTGATTTACTGTATTTTTGATCAAATAAATGCAGCCTTGGTAAAAATTTTAAAAACAAAAAGTTACTGACCTCAAACTTTTGAAAAGTAGTGTATATTCAAATTAAATTTAATATTTAACATTTAAAAAACAATATTCATAATCATATATAATATATTCATAAATATAATATTAAAGCTGACTCACAACAACACACAAACCTGCAAAGGCTAAAACTGAGGAGCAAAATCAAAGTCTTCAGCCTTTTTTCCCCTCACAATAATAATAATTATTCTATACTATTAATAATAGCACTAAGCTGTATTTTGGTCCTCACAGCTCTCCGTGTGTAAATGTGCCCGTGTGTTTCGTCTGTATTTATGATGGCAGTCTGCTCTGACGTCAAACACAGCCTGAGACCTTTTTTTCCAACGATACAGTTGTTTTTCCAGCCCCGCAGGGGCCCCAAAATGTATTTTGACTCCAAAAACACACTAAAACATCTAAATGTCACTGCATTAGATCACAATTCAATTCTCATTTATTGTAAACTAAAAAAAGATGCACAAACACACTACACAAATCATGAACATGAAGACAGTCAGTATTTGCAATTGTTTGTGGTTCATATATATACTAAAAAAAAACAAAAAAAAACACCGACATCGAGACTGACATGATAAAGAAAAGTCCGTTTTAGTGAAAAAAAACAAACATCCTGCAGCATTTGAGCGCAAATACTCAATTTAAAGCAATGATATTCAGACATTTAAATGTCCAAATACTTTTTGGGGTCAATGCATACGAGTGTTTGACTCATGCGCAATTTATATGTTCACCTAATTTAATGTTTGGTCAATTTGTAGGGGGTTAGAGAGAAATAAAGTGGATGGATGCCCAATATAAACCCTGTGTGTGTGTCTCAGTGTGAGTTCACTGGGGTGGAGTTGGCAGATGGAAACGATGGCAAACATAACAAGCCCACAGGAATCCTGTGTGTGTGTGTTGTAAATCTGGGCGTCAGAGCTGTATGTGTGTTTCATACTCAAACATTACCATGCTGGGCAAAATCTGTAAAGGTTCCCAAGACTACCAAATTATGCCCTAATCATAACCAAACAAATCACTAGACAAAGAGACAGATCGAGCATAATATTCACACAAAAAAAACTAAACATTTCTACATTAAACATACAACTATATCAAAAACCAAACACATTTAGTGCAGCTGTAGATGTTAAATGAGCACTCAGCACAAAAATATGGACAAACGCTGATCTACACGTGTGCATTCATGTTCAAACTCTCCCTAAAGTGACATTTAACATGTATCAGTTTGTGAATGTATGAAGGGAAATTGGGTTGACTAGTCAGCTTGGCGGAGGTAAGCTTGTTTATTTAGTGCTTAAATGGGATAAATTTAGAGATGTAGCTTGGTGTAACTGTGAATGAATCATCAGAGCATGTTCTTCCAAGAACCTAATCAAACTAATGCGTTCTTCTCTAAAACAACTTTCGTTTTCTGATTGTCACTTAGGTCTAGTGGGTCATTGGATCATGTTACGCAATAGCCACTTATTAAATTAGGCATTGTTTTAGCAAATGTGCATTCTGTCTGACTCTAAATGAAATCAATAACTTCTCATTGAATTTCCTGTTTTTTTTTTCCTCTGCTCTATTACAGAGTCACATTACAGAAGTAAAATGGGTTGACAATGACACCTTTTCCTCTCTGTATGGATCTATATGGAGCACCACATGATAGCATAGAAGACCAAAGGAAAGGGTTGTGTGATTAATCATAATTGAATTTCATTTTCAATTTTGACTTCCAACGATTACGAAAACAAGTATCAAGGAATAATCAAGGTAAACAATTATTGTGTCGCTGCAGCATTCTGTCCAGCGCACCTTCGTTCACAGGGTTGCACTTTCGCTCCTCCAAAAGCCCAAGCTTAACATCCAAATCAGCCAAATAAGTGAGTGTTGTAAAATGCAGTCTGCGGGACATGTTTGATATTAAATAGTGTTATTAAAAGCACATTAAGCCACAAAAGAGACAATGTTCCCGGGCGGTTTCTGTGTGTGCTCCGAGTCGGAGCCAAATGGATAAGCAAGTGGTATTCGAATACGCTCCAAAACACGTACAAACAAAAATGTCAAAAAGCCTTTTTGGAGACCATTCGTGTAAACACAGTGGGTTATGTCTTAAGTAAACATGCACAGTTAAGAAAGAAGACATGTTTGTAACAGTATATTAGATCCATGCAGCTCTTAAAGTGACAGCAGCCTAATAAACCTGCTGCAGTCTGTCTTTAATGATAAACAACCAATGACAGAGGGAAATCAATCACTGAATAACTCAAGTAGCTTTAATAAGGATTAATCTACATTTGTTGTGTACAAAAATGCAGTGTTATCTACAGTGTTATTTTACATTTGATTACTAATTTTTTGTTGTTGTATGCTATTACTTATCTGAATACCACTGTTAGTACATCTTCCTGAAAAACTTAAAACACGCTCTAAAAAATGCTGGCTTGTTTAAACCCTTGTCTTATGCAATTATTTTGAGGATCTTTTTCTTACATTAGCTAATATTAGGTTTTACAGAAGTCTCGATAATTGTGAAATTTCAATGGTATTTAAAATGACTCATTGTGAAATAAGACTCTGATCATATCACCCATCAATAATCGTGACCAAAAATAATGATTTTTGCTATAATCAAGCAGCCCTACCAGATAACCTGCATGCTATCAAGCTATTTTTTCATCATTAGGAGAAAAGATCTTCTGTAAAGATCCGTTTGTCTGCCTTAAAGTACCCCTATTATTTCCTATTACCCCCTATTATTTACCCCTACAACAGGTTTATGTGCATCTAAGGTGAAAAACTTTAATTTTGTCATATTACACATTGCACTTTGTAAATTTATTTCTCAAAGAGTCTGAAACAGTTCGTTAAAGGAGTCAGTCTCTCTAAACCCCTCCTTTCCGAGAGCCTGCTCTGCTCTGATTGGTCGACCACTTCCAGCACATTTTGGAAACTAAATGCTCATTATCATATCTGAATTTCAACTCCGGATCTTACCCAGCACTCGATACACAGTGATACGAACAGTAAGTATGGTGTCGCTTTTACCGTATCAATCTCATCATTTTGCAGCAGAAAACAGCGTCTTCTCGACATGAACAACACAAACCAAACTCTTCCAGTCTCTGCTTCAACTACAGGGTTTGAGGGCGGGGCAAAGTAGACACTGTTTGCCAGCAGCCAATGAAGACCATAGGCTGGCAATTATGCAAATTACTTACAAAACCGTTTCAGATGACTCGTTTCAGCAACGAAACTTCAGATAAACTCCATTTATCTGCACTTTGATCTTTGATACTTTACATTCACAAACAGCTATAATACACACTACATGAAAGGCAATATCCAAAAAAGCATAATAGGGACATCTAAGTACCGGATTCCTAAAAACTTACTCAATATCAGGTCTCTAAAGATCTACATCACCCAGATGTGACAAAGCAACATGAAAGTTTAAATCTGCTTTTCAGGCTACATAGACAAACACCTTAAAATCAACCTAAAATCCCCTCAAACCAAAACTGGTGTGGTTAGTGTTTATGAGGGATCCAGTATGACCAAAGATGATCACTCAGGTGTGGCCATGATCTTAATAATCCCACTTTCTCTGCAGTGCCTTCACAGATAGTCTGAAACACCAGAATAGTTGAGTTCAGAATGGTTTAATTCACTTGCATTCGACGGTAAAACAGCCTTTATGAAATCAGGATTACTTGCAGCTGATTTAATTTTGTGGGTCTGTTTAGAGCAGCTGCAGTAATGTGTGTGTCAGCATCCTAGATCGCCCATGGAAAGAGTCTATATATGCCTATGCATGAATCATTCATTAGGCAAGAAATCCCAGTTTTCTGAAAAGCAGAGGCTTGTGGAAATGAAGTACATTGAGAATGAAACTAGACATTAAACTGAGTCATGAGGGAATGTTAATAACTCACTGAACAACTCTTGTTAAAGACTGTTACTTTCTATGAAACTCAACTCAAGACCTTGTTCTAGAACCAAAGCACCACTTTTCTTAAGTGCCTTAAGTAGAAATCACTTTAAGCTTTGGATGGAGAGCTCTCTTTGATGTTAGTTTTAAATCCGGATGTGCACTAAATTTCATGGTAAAGAATGATCCCATTAGTCATTACTACTTCTTCTTATGCAAGTTAAAAATAAAAGTTATAAAAATTAAAAGTTGACCATTAGCATCCTACACACACACACACGTTCGTTTTGCTATCAAAGTGAGGACATTCCATAGGCGTAATGGTACTTAACCCTCACTGAAAATGTTCTGCATTTTTACATTTGTAATAAAACATTGTTTAGTATGTTTTTAAAGCTGTTTGAAAAGTGGGGACATATGAAATGTCCTCATATTTCACGTTGAAGTTGTAATACCAGTGTCATACCCATGACATTATACACATTTGTGTCCTGACATGTCACAAAAACGCACACACAAAAGCAACCAATATGGCAGAAGCGATAACAGTTAAAAATATCTTAGTGAATCTCATGAAAACTGTATTTTACTGCATTTGG
Source organism: Opsariichthys bidens (assembly GCA_037194245.1). Lineage (NCBI taxonomy): Eukaryota > Metazoa > Chordata > Actinopteri > Cypriniformes > Xenocyprididae > Opsariichthys > Opsariichthys bidens. The sequence goes on along the minus strand of CM074305.1, from coordinate 10,521,644 downwards.
CACTGACCTACTTAAGTTTTCACAGATCATATTTCACCAGAAAAAAATCACAAGAATTAAATAACAATTTGAAATTATAGTAATTATAATTTGCATGAATTAAATATTCCAGTAATGAGAATATAATGACACAGAATACTGAGGATAATGACAAATACAAAAAAAGTTCAAAAGTTTAACATTGCATTATAAAGACAATGTCTTTTAAGCTAAAATGCCATTGTTGAAGACTGAAAAGGCCATTTCCAATTAAATTTCATGTACATTAAATTATATTACATTAGAGATGTCTTCACAATTTTTACATTAACAGTGCATTACTGAAGAATTTTTGGGGAAAACCTGCATAATTATCATGAGAATAGAGTCAATGAAATAAGTCTATAAATAAATAAAACACACACACACACAAAAAAGGGAAATGAAGAAAATGGCTAACGGAAGTGAAAAAATGGCCATGTTTCATATATATATATATATATATATATTTTTTTTTTTTTTTTCAGTTCTGGATCAAACCTTGGATTTTCCAGCAGTCCAAATTATGTTCCACAAAATTTATTTTCTATAAAATAAAAATTGTTTAGTTCAGTACATTTGCTTTACAGTACAACTTTTTTTCCACTTTGACTTTTGAAGTGCTTTCACTTCTGTAATAATCTGCTGAGAGTGTTCCTTTAAAAAAACTTTAGGTCTGTATTTCAAAGTATTTATGAATTACAACCATTTACGTTTAGATCAATGTTCAAAAATGGGGGTGACAATTAACAGGTTAACTAACTTTTTGAATTAGGGCTCAACCTCTACAACATACTGTAAGAAGCTCAGAAGCAAAAACCAGGACACTTGGTTGTATCTTCAGCAAGATTTATTATTGTGAACACGTGCTGTTGGTCGCTAAGTCTAACTAAGGCAGTGTACAGTGTAGTTTATGAAGATTTTAAGAGGCAGGGCTTAGAAATGGAGACAAAGCACCTCGCTGACGACCTTAAACAAAGCATGCAAATGAAGTATCCAGGTATAGGAACTGCCCGAGACTTTAGAGTGTCGCAAGTCCTAATCCAATCAGCATAACTATTCAACAAATGGGTCAGGGGCTCCAAGAGCCATTAAAGACAATAGGTGAGAGTCTCGGTAATCTGGCTCATTTGACTTACAATAAAAAGAACAGGAACTAGCAGAAAACTATGGTTTACAGTATCATTCATCTGATGTCATCATCTTTATCTTAAACGCTCATTAGCATTTCAAGTGATGTTAAATCAGGACGTGGGATTCAGCAGATCTTTTAAGTTTACAATCTCACAGTACTTCTATTTGAAATGCCATTTTATAACAGCCAATAACCTGATGCACATCTTTTCAATATTTTGCAAGACTATACAGAGGTGTATTAACGGAATGATTGAGTGTTCTGCTGATTCATGTGTCAAAGCTAATCATGACTCATTTTAGTATTATGAAATGTGTCTGAAGACATAAACGTCTCAAATTCGTCATCCTGTAAATGCATACATTCCGCCACAATGTGAGCGCAGTACGAATCCGATAACGCTAGTATCAGTACATGATTCAGAAGGTACTCCTTCCTGTTGCATAGAACCAGAAGACAAAACATGACTGTGACCACACACACACACACACACACACACGTCATATCTGTCATGTCAGTCAGATATCAGGTCAAGAGTGAGCCTATTGCTGGAAAGGTCATGTTTGGGAGAGTCAGTAAGTAAGTTTGGTTATGTCAAGGTTTTATGCTTGTTGCAAGAGTGTTTTATGGCATACCAAATCTTATGAAAACGATCTGGAGAGGAATCGTTGCTGTTAATTCACTTTTATGGCTCTTGACCTTTCCAATAAGAGAAACCATTGCTAAATGAAACATCTAAGGCATTGACAATAATGTAAATTGAATGTCACATCAGGGAAAACTTAAATGTCAGTGAGCACACTTAATTTCTGTCAATTATTTTCTTTTAAATATACTGAGCACGAAACTAGCCATCTCTATGCGAGGAAAAAAACATTTTCATCTGTAATGCATAATGAAATCTGTTCCACAAAAAAAAAAAAAACTTTCTAGTTTAGTTCATTATTTGCTGAAAAATAGTTTCCCATTCTTTGAAAATAATTTGGAACGTCCTGACCAAAAATGCGGCAAACAAAAACACAAATCCTGTAAGACAGCAATAAGAAGCTTTACGCAGAAAAAAAAAAGACAAACAGGGTCATTGTTGTAGTTGCTTACTCATGTGGAATGAAACTCTGGGTGGAATATGAACCCTGAATCAGAGCAACGCTGTGACCAACCCCGCTGGAATCTGCAAGGATTAGGTCATTATGTGGATTTGGCCTTTAGTGTGGGAAATGTGCAAAATATGGAAACCTTCCCATGACGGACAGAAATCATTGATAGGTGGCAGCAAACCCGGAAGAACGTTTACCACGGATAATGTTTCATTAGGCATAATGATAAATCTGATGTGACAGGACTGATGTTTCCATCAAGACGCAAAAATGATGCGCCTAAAAGTGTCTTCAAGTCTATGTTTTTGACCATCATTATACTGCATTATATTCATTTCATGCATCGCTGTCAACAAGAACTCAGTTTCTTCAAAACCCCAAAATGCGATGCCTTCTTTACTGTAAGGTTTACGAACCCGTGTTCGTTACAAACACATGCATTTTGTCAGAGAGGAATGGATGCAATTAAAGTGTTTAACGTGTTTACTGCAATTAAAATAGGCATATGCCACATTTTACTATTATTTCGGTTACTACAATTATGAGCTTAATCACATAAATTTGATCCAAGTGTTGTGTTTATATGAAGTTAAGTTAATTGGTGCGGGAATTTGGGCGAGTGTGATTAGCAATTTTTTTTTTTGATTTTTCAGCAAGCTATATTTCACGTGCCAAACTGTACAGGTCATTATCGCTACGCGCATTATAAAGCTCAACTGATCGTGTCTCATCTCATCAGACTCAATTAGAAACAGTTTATTTCATAAAAGAGTTTTACTTGCTATTGCTTTCTTGAACCAGTTTCCAAGATCCCTTTTTTCAGATCTACTATACAAACACAAACCTCAAGTGTGTGAGAAGATCAGACAGAAAAAAGGTGTTGAAATGTGAGTGGCACCATCCTGTCAAAAAACATTAACAGTCTCACATATAACATCTGTTCTGCCCAAACAACACACATATGTGCTAAAATACACTGCATTTTTCACCAACATTATATATATATATATATATATATGCCTTAGGGGTAAAACAGGAGCAATACACATATGATAATAATGAGGAAACAAAGTACAAATCAGTGAAAGATATACTTTTGTCATTAATCTTGTCAACACATCAGAAACCCCGCTGAGAAAGATTTAACACTGTCTTTACCTCACAATAAACATCTACACTGATGTAGTCTTCAAGTCTCTGTAATGTTAATATGCAAAACAGCCAAAACTTTGTATTGAGGAAGAATCAGAATTTACTTTGAGGTTAGGATTTTATTAAATAATTTGAGACCTGGCTTGATAAATGCAGTAAGCATTAAATATATGTATTCCCAATCCAGGCCCAATAATTTGGAGCTGGCCTTCATCCAGCTTTCTGTGCTCTAAAACTCTTGGGTTTTTTCCTCAGATGCTGCAGCACACTGAGGTAAGATCTTTCATAAAGCGTTTTGAGAGCGATAACCTCTTTGAGGTTACCAAAAATTGAAGCAAGAATGAGCAAATGGTGATCCCAAATCCTCTGACCACAGAAATCCCAAATTTACTTTGCGGTTTTAAGTTCTAGGACATGGGTGTGTTTGTTGGTTCAGTAATTCTGGGTGTGATCAAAGCTGTATAACTAATAAAAGCCCTAATTACAGGCCTTTCTTTGGCTGAAAATTCATCTATGTGTGTGTTCTTCACCTGAAAAGCAGCTCCCAAAACCTAGTCTATGAAATGCTACTACAGGGGTGGCCAACGTCGGTCCTGGAGAGCCACAATCCTGCAGAGTTTAGCTCCAACCCTGATAAAAACTCACCTTCCTGTAGCTTTCTAGTAACCCTTAAGACCTTGATTAGCTTGTTCAGGTGTGTTTGATTAGGGTTGGAGCAAAAATTTGCAGGATTGTGGCTCTCCAGGACCGACGTTGGCCACCCCTGTGCTACTAGAACACACTTAAAGGATTAATTAAAGGATTATTCCACCAAAACATTTTTAAAGGGATACTTATGCTCCTTTTCAAAGTCTTGATTTCGATTTTTGGGCTACTACGACAGGTATTCATACCTGAATGTTCAAAAAAAGTCCCATATTTGACACTGTTGCAGATTTTCGCTTCCCGGTCTGTCAGTCACACTCTGTTTAGTTCCTGTCTCTATCAAGCCTCTCCTTCTGAAAAGTATATTGTGCTCCAATTGGTCGGCTGGACCAGTATGTTGCAATTAGTCAAGTGCTTCGAGCGTGTTTGGGTAATGTCCTTGCCATAACCGCCATAACCATAACCGTAGACATAATAAATACATAAACGCACCATTGGCCTCTTTGGACTGTTGCTGAGATACGTCAACGAGTCCGCCATATTGTGAGGGGCAAGACTCCTCATCAAACAAATGCAAGTAAACGAGGAGCTGCGGCTTTTCTGGACAAAAAGCACAATAAAATGTTTATTTCTCTACTGATTTCAATTTTTATGAACTATGTTCTGATTACTCAGAATCTCGCTAGTTTGAACCTGAAAATTGGTCATTGTCATAAGGAATTGTGATAACTTGTGCTTCTCAAGCATAGATTTGGTTTATTTTTCAAGAATTGTGAGGACATCTCTAATGTAATATAATTTAATGTACATGAAATGTGCACATGAATTTTAATTGGAAATGGCCTTTTCTGTCTTCAACAATGGCATTTTAGCTTAAAAGACATTGTCTTTATTTTGAATGGACAGCAATATATATATAACTGTCAAGCAACTATATTGGGGTCAAAAGAAAGTTAAACTTTTAATTAACTATAGGCCTAAGCATTTTACAGATTTAATGTCCCATAGTTATACAAATGTACTTAATGAATTTATTTTGATTCAAATGGATTGCAACAAGATATAAAAGGATTGGCCTTCAAATATTCCTTATCCTGTGGCTTCCTCTAGTGGACAACATTAATAGTACAGTACAATAATACAAATTAACTGACAACGGTAGAACATTTTTAGCACAGTTACAGTAGAATAAAACTTAATATAAAGGTAAATAAATATAAGTGTAATAAGGTCAGATGTAATGAATGATACATAAGCCCCGATTAGATGACACGCAAACAAATCATCTATCTATCGGTTAGGAGTCGATTTTGAGTCTGTAATTCTGACAGGAGCTGTCCTGTCAAAGTCCTCTGGAAGACTCACTTGCGATTTTGATAGTTGGCGATATAAACTATAATATAACCTCAGACTTCATAAGAATCATGTAAACTTTTTATTATTTCTTATAAAGTCTCAGTTTTCATAGATAACTAGTGTTGTCGTTAGCTTTTAGTCAACTAGCTGTCAAAATAATGTTATAATGACTAAATACAACCAGAAACAGTACAGTCATGGCCAAAAGTTTTGAGAATTACATAAATATTGGAAATTGGAAAAGTTGCTGCTTAAGTTTTTATAATAGCAATTTGCATATACTCCAGAATGTTATGAAGAGTGATCAGATGAATTGCATAGTCCTTCTTTGCCATGAAAATTAACTTAATCCCAAAAAAAAACCTTTCCACTGCATTTCATTGCTGTCATTAAAGGACCTGCTGAGATCATTTCAGTAATCGTCTTGTTAACTCAGGTTCAAATCATTGTTCTTCTATTGTTAACCATGGTGACCTGCAAAAAAAACGCGTGCAGCCATCGTTGCGTTGCATAAAAATGGCTTCACAGGGAAGGATATTGTGGCTACTAAGATTGCACCTAAATCAACAATTTATAGGATCATCAGCAACTTCAAGGAAAGAGGTTCAATTCTTGTAAAGAAGGCTTCAGGGCGTCCAAGAAAGTCCAGCAAGTGCCAGGATCGTCTCCTAAAGAGGATTCAGCTGTGGGATCGGAGTGCCACTGTAACAAAGTTCTTAAGAACGGGAAGAAGGAGGCGGGAACCGGCGAACATTCAACAACTTTAATAAATAAATAAACCAACAATAAAACAAAAGTAGAAGGGCGGCAGTTCCTCACGGCGACTGCCGCCCACACAAACAAAATAAAACACAACATAAAATCCAGGCCTGGTCCTCTCTCGTCCTTCACTGTTGTCGCTCCTCTTTTATGCTTCCGGAGCTCCTCCGTGAGAGACTCGAGACCGGTGCGCCGAACAGCTGAAGCTCGTTATCTCTCGTGTCACCGGCCTCGCGCCGTTCCCTCACGGCTCTCGCCCGCCCTGCTCATCACAGCCACCAGTGCAGAGCTTGCTCAGGAATGGCAGCAGGAAGGTGTGAGCGCATCTGCACGCACAGTGAGGCCAAGACTTTTGGAATATGGCCTGGTGTCAAGAAGAGCAGCAAAGAAGCCACATCTCTCCAAAGAAAAACATCAGGGACAGATTGACCTTCTGCAGAAAGTATCGTGAATGGACTGCTGAGGACTGGGGCAAAGACATATTCTCCGATGAAGCCCCTTTCCGATTGTTTGGGGCATCTGGAAAAAGGCTTGTCAGGAGAAGAAAAGGTGAGCGCTACCATCCGTCCTGTGTCATGCCAACAGTAAAGCATCCTGAGACCATTCATGTGTGGGGTTGCTTCTCATCCAAGGGAGTGGGCTCACTCACAATTCTGCCCAAAAACACAGCCATGAATAAAGAATGGTACCAAAACACCCTCCAACAGCAACTTCTTCCAACAATCCAACAACAGTTTGGTGAAGAACAATGGATTTTCCAGCACGATGGAGCACCGTGCCATAAGGCAAAAGTGATAACTAAGTGGATCGGGGACCAGAACATTGAAATTTTGGGTTCATGGCCTGGAAACTCCCCAGATCTTAATCTCATTGAGAACTTGTGGTCAATCCTCAAGAGGCGGGTGGACAAACAAAAACCCACTAATTCTGACAAACTCCAAGAAGTGATTATGAAAGAATGGGTTGCTATCAGTCAGGATTTAGCCAGAAGTTGATTGAGATCATGCCCAGTCGAATTGCAGAGGTCCTGAAAAAGAACGGCCAACACTGCAAATACCGACTCTTTGCATAAATGTCATGTAATTGTTGATAAAAGCCTTTGAAACGAATGAAGTGCTTGTAATTATATTTTAGTACATCACAGAAACAACTGAAACAAAGATCTAAAAGCAGTTTAGCAGCAAACTTTGTGAAAACTAATATTTCTGTAATTCTCAAAACTTTTGGCCACAACTGTACTTACGACAGCTGCACAAGTAATTGTTAAAAGATTGCGATCTCGATTCAAACATCCATGCAATCCATGCAAAAAGATTTATCTGTCTATTACACCTTTGAGAAAATCACACACCGGAAAAAGGGATCAAAATAGAGCAAATCCTTTCTGGTGCTTCAAATGCCGATTTTATCAATTACATCGTTATTCCACTAGGCAGTGAGAAGTGACTTAAAAATGTTGACTCATTCATTCAAGAGATTCGTTCAAAATGCTGATTCATCTAGTAATGGAACAAGTGAAGTCTTTGAGTGAGTCACTGAATCATTCATTCAAACAGATTATTATTATTATTTTTAAATAACTCATTCAAATTAAACATTTTAAATAGATTGCATCAATTAACATTTTGTCAGAACCTTTGGTAAATTAAATGTAATTTTGTTTAGTTGTCTGTTCTGAATCGTGGGAGAATCATGAATCACTCATTCATCAATGAAATGGGGAATAATTCCCTTTGGAGTGACTTTGTGTTATGGAACTTTGCAGACCTTTTTCATGCTCAAACAGCAATGTTGATGTTTTATGTCCTTTTTGGCACTTGACAGCCATCGCCATGCACAAAAAAAGCAGCATATTGGTTCAGATGGACATGAAGATGAGTAAATAATGACAGAATTTTGCTTTTGTGCTGAACTACTTCTTAAAATGGGCTTATTGTCCTCCCAACGTTTCTTAAAACACTTTCCAAGGAAGCCACATCAGTTGCTGGAGGCTGCTGCGTCAGCTACTTCTAAATGCTGTTGATGTTTAAATGCAGTAAAACCCCAAAGTGAAGAACTATAGCAACAGCAGTCATGTAAACAAAGACTCTAGATTGCCATGTAAGGAGTAAAACCAACAGAGATCTTTCTTTGTAATATCCATCCTTTACTATCCACTGTTTAGAAGTTGTAAACAATCAGAACAAGCAGTAGAAAACGAGCTTTTGTGTGCTTAAAGTCAACAATAAGGTCACTTTTTATTTCACATTGACTTTAACAAAGATTGCAACCAGAATTGCATCTACAGAAATCATAAAGCAAATATGGCATTAATGCTGCATAAGGCTCTCCAGCACAAGAGCTTTGAGCTTAGATGGAGAAACAGTTAAATAATTGAGCAGATGAACTTTCCTGTAAGTGCAGGAAAAAGTCTTGGAAGCTAAAAGTAAGGAGGCCTATGGGAATCACATCCTTTTCTATCTATTTTTTGTCAAACATTAGACTGCACGATAATTGTTAAGCTGATAATGATGATTATTTTGCTCAAGAATTGTGATTATTAAAACAAATTTTTTTCATAGAAGAATTTTCTTTTTACATTTCAACAGAATTACTGCATTTACATTTAAGCACAAATAAAGGGAATGTCGATCTACAGGGTCTATCGATGTATCTATACATACCATTTACATTAATACAATGCACTGCAAAAAAAAAAAAAAAAAACGGTATATTGTTATCCGTACTTTGTATTTTTGCTTTGTTTGCAGTCCAAATATCTAAAAATTCTGTATTTATTAGTAAAAATATTTTTTCAAAATTAAGTGATTTTATCTGTAATTTTACAAGCAAAATGATCTACCAATGGGGTAAGAAAAGTAATCTTGTCTGCATTTGAATTAAAATTAATTTTCTTACCCCACTGGCAAATAATTTTGCTTGTTTTAAGCAAAAACTCAATTTTATTATTTTTTCCCCAGAAAACAAGGCATAACTTATTCTATTTTAATTATATAGTAAATGCATCTAGATTTAATAATTTAGATATTTTGAAAAATACCAAGTAAGAAAAGCATTTTTTTTTGCAGTGTGAAAAAAAAGGTTTCTCTCAAAAGCTACAACAGTGGAATTCCTAATATAAATTCCAATAATAATTCAAATTAGTTCAACCAATGCAAGAAAATGGATTATAACTCACACACATACACATTATATATATATATATATATATATATATATATATATATATATATATATATATATATATATATATATATATAAATTCAGGATAAATAACCAGCAGAATCATTAAAATTGTATTTCTCCTGTTAAGCTCCAAGCCATGAAAGATGGAGGTGAAACATGCTTTATACAAGTCGGTCATAGTGAAAAAACTAGGTGCATTGTTTCATTGTTTCTGAACAAACATCCTGGGAGTTGGCCGACTATTTATCCAACCCACTGGACTGACAAAATTCACTTTGAATGTCTTTTGTTGCTTAATACAGCATTTCCGGGAGTATAATACAAAACACTATACAACAATAGCCAGACATCTAGAGAGACATCACAAGAATGAGGCTTTAATAGTTCAGATGCCCATAACTCTTCACTGAAAACATCTAAAAGGAATATAAGGGTGATCTGTTTGTGTAAAACAGGCACTCCATTAGTCTGTATCTATGATCTCTGGTATGCATATTTTCTCCAAGGCTTGTTATCGGAGCTTTCCGAGCGATGCACAGCAATTAAACGCACAGAGACACCTTTAACTAGACTGATGTGTAATGTAAAACTTCTTCTTTGCTGTAATGATAAACACAGTCAATGCTCCTGTTTGGCAGGGCAGTCAAGTTCAACTGCTCTACAAAAGTCATCATCAACTCTCTTGAGTCTCATTACAGATGACACTTCCCCTTGGAAACTCATGACAACTGTAATGGGAACACGGCGCTGCATTTATAGGGTGTGTGTGAGAGAGAATGAGGGTAAGAGTGTGTGTCATTGATAACTGTACTTCCAAAAACAAAATGTGAAGAACAAAAAAACAGCAATATAATAATCAGTCTGTATAATGACACAGAAATAAATAATTATAAATCATCACAATAAAATGTTATGATTAATTTAATTAATAATCACACATATTATCATCATCATCATCATCATCATCATCATATCAATGCCACGGAGCGATACAATATCTGGACGCGAAATATAATTCCCCATATTAAAGAATAACACAATTCTAAAGCAAATGCACACATGTGTGAATGTGTATAAACGTGCGTTAATGTCGGTCCGCATCGAACAAAAGTATGTGGTTCTCACCTGCTCTCGCGCTGGAACAATGCTCTACTCGTCGCTGTTTCGCGCATAGATTGAGATTTATATTAACGAAACATCATCAACATCATCATCATCATCATAAGAGCGTCCACGTCGCGGAAAGAAAGAACTGTGTGGAAACGCCTTCGTGACATGCAGCGGAGTATTGTTGAAGGAAACAACGCGTCAGGAATCGCCATTGGACAAACAAGTTGTCAGTCACTGTTTTGCGAGTACGCGATTGGACAACAGACCGCTAGATGCCGCCTCTTAAATGTGTGACGGATTTACTAGAGCCCGCCCCCCTTCTGATGATAGTAGTGAATGAAATGGAGAGGGGGCGTGTCTCCCTCCCTGTTCTGCTGCATGAAAAGTACAAGTATAAAAAATAATATACGCTAATAAAATAAAATAATGATAAAATTGTGAAAAGTATAGGCTTATAAAAACCTCAACAAAAAGAAACAACATACAAAACTACAGTACAAAAATAAATATTATGATTAAATAGTTTACAGATGCAACTCTATATAGGAATTGTACTAAAAAAAAACAAATCTAGACAGAGATTTTGGCATCAAGTCCTTGACAAGGGAAGACTGGGGTTAGTTGTCATATGATTTTGTGTTTCATAATTGTTTTAATGATTAATTTGACTGAAAAGCCTATAATAGGCTGTTTAATGACAGGTTCCATTCAGTGTTTGAAGTGGAAAAAAAAAATAAATAAAGTGCCGGTACTCCCCCTCAGTTGATTTTTTATACTAAAAACATGTATACTAGGGTAGGCAGGAACAAATGTTCTACACAACCTATGAAGTCAATCCCTTCATTTCAGATCATTTTAACTAACCAGATCATATTCATTAATGTTAGAATATATAAAAAAATATTTTAGAATATAGAAAAACCTTATATTGCTTTAATTGTCTAGATTGGCAATATGTTAATAATAAACCATTCCTTTTTTTTTTTCTTTTAAAAAAAATTACAGAACATGAATTTAACAATTTACCAATTCTATAATTCAAAGTGACATCAAAAAACACAAATGCCTTTACACTAAGGCTATAAATGTCACAATCAGCTGCTATATATATATATACATACATACAGTGGGACAGTATTTAGTGTGGAAGTTCTCTCACTTAAAAAGTTGAAAGAGGTTTTACACTTAATTAGAAAACGTTTGACCTGTCATTGCCAAAGTGTATATAACAAAGTATTGAGATTAACTTTTGTTATTGATCAAATACTTGTTTTCCACCATAATTTGCAAATAAATTCTTTTAAAATCAGACAATTGATCTTTTTTCTCATTCTTCTCACAGTTGAAGTGTAACTATGATGAAAATTACAGGCCTCTCTCATCTCTTTTTAAGAGGGAGAACTTGCACAATTGGTGGCTGACTAAATTCTAATATATTCTAATAATTCTAAATTATAATATATATATATATATCATAGGCGGAGTTTGGGGGGGTCTGGGGGGGGCAGTGCCCCCCCAGTCCAGAGCCAATTAATGCCTGTCTTGTGCTTTGAATATTTTTTTTTTATTACAGAATTCAAATTTTCTCGTTTTATTTGTCTTATCTTATTAGTTCTGTGTATAGAATGAGTAAGATATGGCTAATTAATTTTAATTACTGTAGCTTTATTACATTCTCCCGCGATTTGTGAATCTCAAAGTATCGCGGTACGTGAGTGGATGCTCTTCTCGTTCTGTTTTACGCGCTGAATGAACAAAATGGACATTCGTCGTTTTTTTAATAAATCCACTACTAAAAGTGTGGAGTTTTCTAATTCTACTTCATTCTACTGCTGCTAATACTACCACAGCAATCGAGGCCGCATCAGAGAACAACGCCGGTTCTGCATTAGGTAAGATATTGTAATGTCTGAAGTAGTTCTATGACAGGTCAAGGGAGGCTCTGTTTATGAACTTTAATCGGAACGAAGAAGAACACACTGTAAAAACGCGATTATGCGATCGCTTGATTTCATGCATAATCAGCCAAAGTCCGCATATTTATGCGGGGGTCACATTTTTTCAAATATGCCGCACTTTCGCCGCATAAATTGCCGATTTCAGCAAGAAAAATATGCTATGATTTCATTTTCGCTGCAAAAAAAGTCTCATATATCTTAGCAGAAAGTTGAAAAATGTTGCGTTTACTTCACACAAGTAAAGCGCCATTATTTTCCCCCTGTTGCCATGGGAACCTTATGAAGTGACGTAATTACGCGACGTGAACGTCATCTGTAAACCCCGCGGTGAAACCGTGATGAAGCACGCCAATAATTCTCATTTGCCAACAAAAATAAGCTCAAAAGACCACGCGAAGCAGTTTCCCAGTGTGTTACATGACGCTGTATATTAGTAGTGTGTAAAATAATTTACGTTGTAGTAAGAGATTACACTTTGTGCACTGGAAGCACTTCATTTAACAGAAGTCTGTTTTGTATAGCTACCTCTGTAAAACAGGAAGCACACATTTTAATTTTTTTATTTTATTTATTCATTTTTACAGAAGTTGAATATTCCTTTTGTAAAGCGACAGAACTTGTTTGACTCAATGTTTTGTAATTTTGAGCCGTGTGTTCATGAAGGTCTGAAATAAAACAGAATGAGAACTTCAGTATTCTGTGATTTAGTAATTCTGCCTCTTTACATGAAGGCAGTATCTAGTGAGAACAGGGTGTTGAGGGAATCACCTTTTTTTCCTCTTTTGCATCAAAAACCGCAGTTTTTGCAAGTTCCCGCAATTTCGTCGCATAAAATTGCAAAAATATCCCGCATATTCCATCGCGTTTTTTAAGAAAACGTGCCGCATAATCAAGGATTTTTGCCCGCAACAATCAAAAAATCCCGCGTTTTTCTGGAGGGACTGACTGTGTAACAAGCGCACCGTCTAACACACTCGCTTTTTTTCGTCGCACTTCTGAACTCCCCGTGTTAAAACCCTATCACTGCCGATGCAAAACAAAACAGCAACTAAAAAGAGTCTGTTCTATTCGCTATTCTTTGTATAAAGTCATTGTTCATTGTAAATGTATTTTATATGTAGAATGTATGATATATAAATATGATATAAAAAAAATCTGAGCTCGTGGTCTGCTGGCCTGGTAGGTGCCCCCCCAAGCACAAAAGTGAAACTCCGCCTATGATATATATATATATTTTTTTTTTTTTTTTCAAATCATGATTTATCACAACTTTTCACAAATCTTTTGTCAAATCAGCTTTGGTTCACAAATTGGTCAGATAACATTTGAATATCTGTTGAATAAACTAATCTCTTTCTTGGTATCAACTCAATTTCTTAGGTTAAATGATCTTAAATGATTTCAAGGCAACCAGGTTAGCCTACTTTATGTTAAACCAACAAATCAGTGAGATTGTGTCTTTAATAATTTGTGTGCATGATGTCAATGCCATACCCACAATAATACGTTTTAATTTTGAAAATTAAATTTTCAAGTGAAAATAACATTTTCTAAAGTGTCTTCACATTTTCGCTGGAGATCAATAGTGTGATGAGGGAGGGGTGAACGCAGTGAAAACTTTACAGATAGAGTCTCGTATCGCTTCTGCATCGCATTATATAAATGACAAAGAACTCCACATGCAGATATCATAATCTATCGATAAGCACACATCGATAAATAGAATAATTTAGTCTATTACATTAAATAAAACATTTTGTAAGAAGAACCTCAAACAAATTACACATACTATTTTGTTTGGTTGTCTAGTGCTTTGTTTTCAGAATTGTGGGATGTACAATCTGATAGAGCAAGATGTAAAATACAATCTTACAACAATGATGAAGTCTTTGCGTATATGAAAGGGTTAGTTCACCCAAAAATGTATTACTCGTTCTACACCCATAAGACCGTTAATCTTCAGAACACAAAATAAGATATTTCTGATGAAATCCAATGGTTCAGTGAGGCCTCTGTTACCAGCAAGACAAGTAACACTTTCAGATGCCCAGAACGGTACTAAAACATATTTAAAACAGTTCATGTGAAAGTGAAAGTCGTGATGTATTGTCAAGTATGGTGACCCATACTCGAAATTTGAGCTCTGCATTTATCCCATCCAAGAGCACACACACAGCAGTGAGTAGTGAACAAGTGCACACACACACACACACACACACACACACACACACACACACACACACACACACAGTGAAGGCCAGGGAGTGTTTATTCACAATCCACAATTCAATTCCTGCCGGCGTGGCAATCGAATCGGCAACCTTCACGTTACAAGCCCGACTCCCTCACCATCAGGCCACGACTACCGCGTAAAAAAAGTGAGTACAGTGGGAATACTTTTTGTGCTCCACAAAAACAAAATAACGACTTTTCAACAATATTTAGTGACAACCAATTTCAAAACACTGCTTTGAAGCTTTATGAATCAGTGGTTCGGCGATTTCCGTAAAACGAATCTTTGTTACGTTATAAGTGATTCGAAATTTCAATAGTTCTCCAGACATTGGCAGTTTGATAAAAAAAGCTTTGTAAAGCTTCGAAGCATTGTTTTGAAATCGGCCATCATTAGAGAACACAAAAAGTATTCTTGTCGCTTTATAATATAAAGGTTGAACCACTGTACCCACATGAACTTTTTAAAATATGTTTTTAGTAGCTTTCTGGGCATTCAAAGTGTTAATAAACTTGCTGGCAATAGAAGCCTCACTGAGCCACGGATTTCATCAAATATATCTTAATTTGTGTTTCGAAGATGTGCGGAAGTGTTACGGGTGTAGAACAACATGAAGCCCTTTATCAAGGATTTGGTACAAATATAATGCATTATAATGACGCTTCATATTCAGTGGGCGAAGTTCTGCAAACCACACCCCTCCACCACCACCCTTCCTTTCTTTTAGTACATTCTGCGATCCATGTTTGTCACACGTCAGAAAATTGCGTTATTAACCACCCAGCTAAATTTGAATGATAAAAACACCCTGCCAAGTAAATAAAATAAGCTATCAAAATCTTGAAATAAATAAGCAGTATTCTCTGCTCTCAAACGCTGTCTGTGCTGAAACCACTCGCGGGAAAGCTTACACGTGGACACGAATTGGCACCAGATGTCGGCGGGACGGGGAGGATGAAGGCCAGGACGGGAAATAGACGGTCTGGTCGTCCCTATCACCAGTTATCGGTAGGAAAGGAGGATGAAGGCCGGGCAGGTTTGGCCCTATTCGCCAGTGAAAGCGGATTATCAGTGAATCCCAGTTTTCTCCGATGAAGGTTTGTTCAAGGTGGCTCTTCATAAAATGAATCCACCTATTCTTGCTATCATTGTTTTTAGTAAATTTAAATAAGGAGACCAAGCCGTTTACTACATTTTCACAACCAGGTAATATGCTTTTACATGACGAAGGCATAGCTAGCAAACTGTAGACTGTAGCAACCAACGGTAATGACAGTAACTTGAGATTGAGCGGGAAAACCACTGACGCTACTGTGCTCTAGTTATTATAGTGTTAGTGCTCAGTGGCTCCAGAGCGTCATCAAGCCATGATTTCAGGACAGCCCAAAAAGTCCTGAACACAAAAATTGTGGAAAAATGTTTAACAGTGTTTAACTCCCCAATTCAGTACTACATCACAGTCTAACGCGTTTTCCGCAATATATTTCTACCGTTTATAATGTGTTTAAAAACAAATTACCTTTCAAAAATCAACTCAATATTCACTTTCTATTATATTGGAAATATTCACTGGCGTAATAAAGAATGAATCTCCTACATAAATATGTATAATAAAAATAAAAAAGTGCTTAAAATACAAACTTTTAAATGGCTTTAAATTTGTATATTAAACTTATTTTGTGTTATTAGATCAACAACATGATTCAGCCTTTAACCCTTCTGTGCTGTTCGGGATGTTTTCATCCACTATGGGGAATTTTTGAGTCTTAATTTGGCCATAACTTTCTCTGTGTTTCAGCAAATGGAATGATTTTTGGTGACAAATCTTATTTTGACACATATTTTGGGAAAATGCTTTGAAATTTTTCAAAAACTCAACAGTACTCTGAGGGCAAATTCACGACCCTTTCGTTATGACTTTTAACTGCTTTAAAAATGTATCAGATAAATATTTTTTTCAATTTTTTTTGCTTAAATCTATTAATCAACCTCAGTCCTGATCAAAACTACTAAATTTTTTTAACTCTTTTAACTCTTTAATTGCCAAATTCATAAATGACGTCACTGATTTGGGAAAAAACGTGTCAAAGATTAGAAACAACATTGGCTTTGATGCGTTGTTAGTTTTTGTGCAGCATCAGATTTTAACGTTTTAAAGAGTTAAAATGCTGATTTTTTTTAAAATTTAGAAGTTTTGATCAGGACTGAGGTTGATTAATAGATTTAAGCAAAAAAATGTGAAAAAAATATTTATCTGATACATTTTTAAAGCAGTTAAAACAGCCACGAACATAACGAAAGTGTAGTGAATTTGAACAATGCACAAGGGTTAAATATAATGTTAGATGTTCAATATAACAGAGGCATGAATTCTTGAAATTCAGTTCACTTCTTTTCATAAAAGAAATAATCCTGAGGTCATTTATTATCTTTATTCATTTCACTTGGGGAGCGGTCAGCTTGTATGTGTGTGGTACTCACCGGTGCTGTTGCTGTAGGTGCGTACGGTTGTTGTCGTGGTGGGCGGCGGTGAATCAGAATCCATTGATGCCGTGTCATCATCGTCTTGAGAGCAGCCCGCCTGAATGGCACGAAGATAACTATGGCTACGGGACCGGAAGCATGTGGGCATGGGCATATCGGGAGGCTCGTTGCATCGTGAGTGAGGATGCATGTCTTCCAACTCATCACCATAATGTCGGCTCAACTCCATGTCTCGCATCTGGTGAGACAGCGGCAGGAGATGTGGGTTAGGATGATTGAAAAAGAACTGATGGTGGGATGTTCGCAATGGCATCACTAGCTGTAGTATTCATGCATTTGAAAACCTCATGAGACTACAGCTTTTTTTAATCTGTTCAATTCCTAATTAGTCATTTAGCAGAAGCACGTATCCAAGGTTTCTTATCATTTGCAGTGATAATCTCAAAAGGTCACAAGTGACACACAGATAAATCAGCCTATTAATGAAGTTATTTAACAGAGAGACTGTCATTATTTTCTGTGCAAATTGCTTTTTATTGAGTATTAATTTCTATGCAACACCACAATGTATGTAATTATGATGTTTCAGACGATTTTCTGCTCAGTCGGCGTCATTGTGTGAATGCGATCTCATGTTGCATCTGTTGTCCTGTAATTAACTCAAAGGTCATGTGGGCATCTGACCTGACTGATGCAGCTGCCGCGTCCGAGCGTGCTGCAGCCCTGACTGAAGTCATCATCGTCCCAGTTTGGGAACGGAGAACTGCCTCCGATACAGTCCAGGTTATCCAGACTGCGATTCCCAGAGAACTCCCGCAGAGAAGGAAGACAACTGGGTCACAGAGAGAAGAGACGGGCAGGAGATGAGAGATCGGTCAGATGAGAGCACTCTATAGTCTACTACAGTGGTTTTCAAACTGGGGCCACAAGGAGGTAGTTGGGGGATCCATGGAAATGTTAAAAGAAAAACGAAATATAAAAATAAAAATAAAATATAAATACATAAATAACTAAACATTTTGATTGAAATAAATGAATTAAAATAAATGACAAATAAATTAGTAAATAAATAAAATCAGATTTTAATGAATAACAATTGGAGTACCAAATAAAAAATAAATAGATACAAATAAATATAAAATAAAATTAATTAAAATAAGTAAATAAAGATATAAATAGACAAATAAATAAACAGATTTAAAACACAGATTTAAATAAACAAATCTAATAGTACATTACTATAATGAGCAGAAAAAAACAATAATGTAACTTAATAGAACTGAAATATTTTCCAAATAATATTTTGACATATTTTTAATATTATTATTTTTTTGTCTCAGTATAAATTGCATTTTTATACAAGAAACTTCATAGATGCCTTTTAAATTTAAGGATGGGGGTCCCTCACATGGGGATAATCATATTTGGGGGTCCGTGGCATCCAAAAGTTTGAAAACCCCTGATCTACTCCACAAAAAGCAAATGGAAATGGTGAAGCTGTAACAACACTATACAGAAGAAACATTTATATATTAGGAAATGTAATACCTTTCCAGTTTTCGGTTTAAAAAATTATCTATACATCCGTTTATCCATCCATCCATCCATCCATCCACCCACCCATCCATCCAGGCTGATTGATGTCATTAGGCTAGTGACCTGAAAATTGCTGCACCAGTTCCTAAAAGAGATACTGCTAATGATCAATCAGCAAAGAACAGTTTCCATTCAACGTCCAATCAGAGGTTTTATAGCAGTTAGGATGAGCATTAGCAGAGCTTACAAACTCTGAGGATGCTTTCTCTCCATCTCTCCAAGTTTCATTTGTCTGCAATGGTGCAGTACAACCAAAATGCCAACATTAAATCACATTTGTGTACAAATGGGCTATATGGAGAAAGCAACTTCAGAGACTAAACATCTCAGAGTAGGAGAACTGTTTAAAGAATGGGTCTTGGCCAATAGTAAAGCAGTTTTCAATCAGCACTCCTAATTTGAGAGGAGTTCAGGAAAGCAGCGCTGTTGCGACGACTCCTTTGTGTGGTCAGTGAGGAGCAGCAGTCGGTCAGTCACTGCACTGACCTGACAGAGCGTCCGATCTGCTGCAGGGTAGTAATGCTGTGGAGGGGGGACCAGAGAGCCTCCAGATCCCCCTGCAGCATGGAGTAGTCCAGCAGACGGCTGGAGAGAAGGCAGGGTTACAGGGTAAGACGGGAGTGGGGAACGGGGAGGAGCTTTATATTGTACAAAAAGCGGGAGGTGCTTAGAATAGAAGAGGTGCTGAGACGGGGCTTCAAACCAAGAACTTTGAGTCATTTTGAGTAAAGAATACAAAAGAAGGGAAACTCATAAATGGTGAAAACACAGAGAGACAAAGGCTATGTTCAGAATGACATACTAACATACTACTCTTACTATTTCAGCACAAGAAAGAATGATTTCTGAATCATTATTTGACTGAACTGGCAAAGAAATTATTAAACAAAATTGAATTAACACGATAATTGGATTCTTCTCGCATGTATTGTCATGTGGCAACAATGCAGCATGTTTGAAACCTTATATTGTTTCATTTACTTTTTAAAAAGTTTAAAAATGTTTACATGATTTAAATGTTTTATTCACTATTATTAAAAATAGTTCAGAATCAGAATAGTGTGTATACTACATACTATTCAGTAAGCAATAAGCTAGTATATCATTGCAAACACAGCCTAAACCAGGGTCAGGAGTGTATAGGGTAATAGGTATTATGATCTTACAAAAAACATGTCCCAGTCATACTTTATCACAAAATCTAAAAAATAGTGTAAAAATTATACTGACAATTAAGCCTATTTGTAGAGTGTTTCAGTGCTTTATTATTGTTAAATAAAACTATAAATACATTGTTTTTGGTAATTGAAAAATTTGGCTGAACTTTTAAATAGATGAAAACTTAAAATTAAAAACTTAAATGAAAAGTAATGTCTTTAATTACTAAAACTGAAATAAAAATAAATTAAAGCTAAATAAAAATATGAATGGCATCAAACTAATAAAAATGACGAAAGCTCATAAAATAGATAAAATTAAAACATAAAAATAAAAGTTCATTAAAAATATCAATAAATAGTCTTTGTACTGTAATAAAGCAATGGGATTCATCCTGCACAGATGCAATTATTTATTTAAATCAGCATTCACAGCATTCATATACAAATGATTGGATAGTGTAAAAGAGTATGTGTGTTTGGCATGCTTTCCAGAGAAGGGCTCCGAGCTCGGAATGTAGCTCAAACTCAGATTACTCCCCAAAAAAGCCAATGAACTTGGGACAGCAGCTGGGAATTTATTAACGAACTCCCCAAAAATGTGTACAATGAAGTAGCAAAGTGGTGTTTGCATCTAACAGGAGCCTGCAGCTCACTGTGTTGGATACAAGCAATTGCAACCACCCCACCAGGAGGTCCAATGCATCATCCGACAGGAGCCTGTAGCTCACAGCATCAGATGGGTGAGCCCCACCTGGAGGAGAAGAGGGTGTGCAGAAAACCATTCGACCGGAAGGGCCCATGCAGCGTCCGTCAGGCCAGCACTAGCCAGCACTAGTCAATATGAAAGATTAGTAGATTCTGTACATTGCAGATACATTGATTTGGATTGCAAAGGTTGAATCAAAATCATCAGTTCTCATTCTGCTGGATCTATCTGCTGACTATTAATCTATGACACCGTCAATCATAAAATTCTTCTGTCCACCCTATCGTCACTTGGCATCTCAAGTACTGCACTTCAATGTATTGAGTGCTGTCTCACTGGTAGGTCTTTCAGAGTTGCCTTGGGAGGGGAGGTATCCAAAGCTCATCAACTGATCACTGGGGTTCCTCAGGGTTCAGTTCTAGGACCCCTCCTGTTCTCCATACATACCACATCACTGGGTCCCATCATACAGGCACATGGTTTCTCCTACCATTACTATGCTGATGACACATAGCTCTACCTGTCCTTTCAACCAGATGATTCCACAGTAGCTGGACGGATCTCAAGCTATCTGGCAGACATCTCGACATGGATGGAACAACATCACCTGCAGCTCAACCTGGCAGCTCTAGACTGAGCTTTTAGTCTTCCCTGCTGCTCCAACTCTACAACATGATTTCAACATTCAGCTAGGTACATCCGCAATTACCCCATCAAATTCAGACAGAAATCTTGGAGTTATCTTCGATGACCAACTGACCTTCAGAGACCACATCTCAAAGACAGCTCAGTCATGCAGATTTGCACTTCACAACATCAGGAAAATCAGGCCCTTTCTGACTGAGCATGCAACACAACTTCTCGTCCAGGCCCTGGTCATTTCTAGGCTTGATTACTGCAATGCTCTTCTGGCTGGTCTGCCGTCAAGTGCAATTAAACCTCTTCATATGATCCAGAACGCTGCTGCACGTCTTGTCTTTAACGAGCCCAAGAGAGAGCCCATGCCTCTCTACATCTCTCTGCACTGGCTAGTGGCTACAACTTGCTACTTGCATCGAGTTCAAGACGTTGACGCTTGCTTTCAGGTCCACCACAGGTTCTGCACCCTCTTACCTCCACTCACTGTTATAACTCTACGTCCCCACCAGAAGCCTGCGATCACTAAAGGAGCAAAGGCTTGTGGTACTGTCACACAGAGGCACAATATCACTCTCGAGAACATTCTCCTTCACTGCTCCCTGCTGGTGGAATGATCTCCCTACTTTCATCAGGAATGCAGAATCCCTGGCAATATTCAAAAGACAGCTGAAAACTCATCTCTATCGTGAGTACACATAAACACATCATAGATGTGCATAAAAAAAATAATAATAAAAAAAATCTATCCTTTCTTTTCCCTTCCTACTCTAGCTTATACTACTCTAAGCAATGTCTGAAACTTGAATTGTAAGCAATACATCACATAGGGCTAAATGCATAACATTTTAATAAATTGCTACAGAAGTGAGGGAGATGAATGTGTATGTGTTATGTGCACAATTCTGGATAAAATAAGAATCACAATTTTTTTTTGGATTCTCCCACGATTCTGAACAGACAACTAACAAAACAATTATTTACTAGAGGAAAAAATATTAATTGCTGCAGTCTATTGAAAAATATTTAAAAAAAGGTTTTGATTGAATGATTCAATGACTTACTCATAACTACTTCACTTTTTTCATTACTGGATGAATCAAAGTTTTTGAACGAATCTTTTGAACAAATCATTCACTGTCAAGTACATTTTTAACAGTCACTTGTCGACACAACCGTTATTTGAATTGGCAAGTTAGTTTTAAAATGTGATTTGCTTTACGAGCTTCCGATGGGAGCCTGCAGCTCTCGGCATCGGACGGGTAGGCCCAAACTGTGGCCGAAAGGGCACATAAGGCCTATACATTATTTTACGGGAGCCTGCAGCTCACAGCATCGTATAAGCGAGCCATGCCGGCCAAAGGCATAAACGAGTCCTTCTTCCCGACCAGGAGGGCCCATGCAGCATCCAATGGGAGCCTGCAGCTCACGGAATTGGATGGCCAAGCCCTGCCCATAATCAAGCAGGGGTGCAAGTGGTTTCGACCACCCAACTGGGAGGGCTCTCACGGCATCTGATGGGAGCCTGCAGCTCACAGCATCGGCCGGTCAGTTAAAATGGAGGTGCAAGATTAACTTGGGTTTTTTTTTTTTTGGTATTAGAGTGATAGCCCAAGCGAGGGGTGGGTATACACTTAGTCTGAATGTCCAAAGTTATGAATTTCTGGCATCCATGCAGGTAGGTTGAGATCTCAGAATAACTTTGATAAAGAGGGAGGTCTGTGCATCATTTATCTTGGGGGAAACTGAGCCATGAATTAATTCCTCTAATGGAACCAGCATGGAGGTTTGTGATGTTGTTTAGATAAGAAATAAAAGAGGTAATGAAGAGCAGGGGAATAAATCGGGAAACGGCACATTATATGAGATATGGAATGACTTAAAACTTCTCTATGTGGTCAGGTATAATTGGAGGGTTCCAGGGGAAACAGTTTGAAGGATGGAATCAAGCTCAGCAACGAGCATAGGTTTCGTGGGTGATTTTTAGGAAGATCAACTCTGAATAGTGAGGAACTAGTATTGGGGTTAGGTCCGCCTCTGGAGCCAGCAGCCTGAATTTCTGATCAAATCTGTGCTCTGATGTTGCTGGCAATAGGGGGCAGTCCCAAAGCAATGGCATTCGGTGGTATGGGCTTGGTATGGACTCACATTAGGGTCTGTGATTGGTGCTGAAGGCCAAGGACAAAAAAAAGAGATTTTGAGACTGATGAATGGGCCTGCATCACTAGCGGAGGCATCCTCACGCTAGGAGCTACAGGCCACAGACAATGGGGAGAGTTTGAGATGGCGGAATGAAGCCGAGACGACTGAGCTTGAGACAACCTCACACTAGAAGGAAGGCATTTGTTGATGGGGCACTAAACATTTGCCTACACTAGTGAAGATGTGGGTTTAAATTACTTCAAAACAGAAATATATATATTCTATTAACTTTGATTCTATCAGGGACAGAAAACAAGAGGGATTTTGAGCTGTGCTCTTACGGGTTAGAGCTGTTGGGGGTGGAGAGTGTGAGCTGGCCAGGACTGAATCTACGCCGCAGCTTGCTGAGGGCCTGCTGCGGTGGCCCAATATGCAAGCTTGGGTGCTGTTTTCTCTATGACAGGAATGATTTTATGGGCTGGAGTAGAGAAAGACCTGAAAGGATATTGTGGATGTTCCGCCTCTGTGTGCAGGGACCCGTTTGTTTGGGCTGACGTCTACGGGATAACACCGAGTGATCACGGCAGCATTAGGAGGAGGAGAATCTCTCTTTGCCAGAACACTGCGGCAAAGATTTCTCGAGGATGAAAGATTCTTCAAGAGATGAGAAGAGCTCGATTTCGGACATGTTGGGAATTTATGGCGGGGCCAAGTGCAGAAAAAAAAACTGTCGAGGAACATGGGTGAGTCGGCTATGAAGCGTCTCGCTGAAGTGTTGGGGAATTTTCCTATAATGTAATATTGTAATTATATTCTGATGAAATGAACGAAATGACTTAAAAACAGATTTGTTTGTTTTGATGTACGAGATCAGTAAAATGATCCGAACTTCCCATCACAGGCGTTGTTTCTGACATCACACTTGGATGTGGGTGGAGTTGGACATCCACTGCAGGCTGCATCTATATCTACTTGTATCTATAGGCCTCCTTTTATGCTGATTGGGTAGATCATTTGAATGTGCAATGTAAATAAAACATCATTAAATAAAAGGCAGCACAACCAATGTAATATATACTTTACAATTTATACAAAACATTTCTTTTTTTGCATTAAATGAGACAATTCAATGCGTTCTTGTCATTATTATACCGTGATCTGATCTTTACCAGATACCTGTGGAAAAAAAATCACAACTGGTTGATGGTGACAATGCAGACTTAATGAGAAAAGCAACATTACCGTTTAGGAGCAAAATGTGCTTTTTTTTGTCTTTTTCTTTTTTATATGTGAATAGCAGAAAGGTTGTGGAGAAGTACAGCATATGGAGAGGGAGAGAGACTAGCTGTGCTTAATCTAGCACATGAACAAGCACAGCTGGATTCTAAGCATGTTTGAGAGAGAAATAAACACAGTTTAACTCATCCGGATGCAGAAGGCTTGAAATAATGCAGCTCACACCTCAGACACGGTCTTTGGCATCTTGACAGACAACCAGTGCGTGCTTCTGTGTTTGTACCCTATTATATCTACAGCCTTCGGAACAGAAATGGGTCGCTGGCATTTTGCATACAGTATATTAATGTTTTAGTTTAGTAAAGAACAGGAAAATAACATATGTGTGTATTAAATATATTCACTTACTTTCTTGAAGGGAACTGGTCACTGAGTGATTGCTGTGTTGCACGTAAGTAGCTCTGCCTCCGTGCCGTGCTTTTCGGTGAGGGTTTGGGACTCACATCAGAGTCGTCGCTATCCTCAAGGTCGGCCATGGCTTTCACGTAACTGCCGCTACGCATCCGTCTACAGGGGATCTCACCCATGGGTCCGCTTCTGCCCAGAGTCCCCGTCCACTCACCGGTGGAGGGCATCTGAACAAACACCATCAGACAAACACCATCATTCAGGGCCCATCTGATTTATCGACAAGAATTTACTGAAGATTTGCAATGTCCATGGCATCACTACAATGCATTTTTCAACTATTTTCTTCAATGTTCTCCAAAGTATGGCCAATAAACTGTTGTACTTCATGGTCACTTTGTTGGCCTGGTTACAGTCACCAGATTATAGTATGCCACTTCTCAGACATTCCAAAACCCAAAGAATGGCAATTCAACATGTTCAATCGTTGAAAACAAACACAGATCAACAGCAAAAAGCACAAATAGGTGTAATATACAAAGCCGACAAAACCCAACAAATATATTTGTTGCTGTAGGCCAGCATCTCTCAGTACAGTGTGATTTGGCTTTAAAAGCCCCGATATACAAGGGAAACCGAAAAACGAACTAGCGTGACACAATTTCAAACAAAATCAGGCTACAACAAAGTGTTTTTGGAGTTTGAAACAGCTTGCCAAAGGGAACTTTCCAGGGCTGTTTCTCAAAAGCATCATAAGCCTAAGTAGACCGTTGCACCAAACTACTCTATAAACAACTTCGCTCGCAATGCTTTTGAGAAACGCAGCCCAGAAATGTTTGCTCTGGCTGGTAAACACATTCGAACTATTATTGTTCCCTGGCGATGATGTAATAGTAGGTGTGGCTCTGAGGCGCCGCCTTCTTTGACATGGACATTTTCTCATGTTCATTTCTTGTGTTCAGTCCATTAACGAATAAATACATGAATGCACTGGAGAGATTCTTTATTGTAGAAACTGAAGTGAACACTGACACTTTTTTCATGTCGTATTCCGTGAAGCTGAATATCTAAAAGCAATATTGTATGAAGTGATATATAAAGAAATGTCACTTGACTATAGTGCTGAATCGTAGATCTGGTACAAACATATCCACATCACTATAATCAGATGCTTTCTTCACTGCTGTTTTTCTTTTTGTTTTGTTTTGTTGTTTTTGAGAGGAAAGCATGCAGCACATCTTTAAATATTCAACATAATGCTGCTTCCAGCATTAGGATGTTCAATAACAGTATATCATTGCAAAGGTATATCTTCTTTTTACCCATAAGTAAACAAACTTTGCCGTGAACATTTCAGGGGATTTAAGCATTTGCGTTAAAACTGCAGTATACTATGGGTTTAACACACCTGATCTAATGACACTCTATCTTCGCCTCGTCTGCTTAGGTTTTTTTTCACCACAGCAACACAATAACTGTGTTTAATTCATGCACTCACCCTCCCTCGCACCTGCAGGAAGTGGCAGCCCAGATCCTGCTGGACGGACTTTGACTTCAGCAGGGTGCGATCCAGCGTGGCCGAGCCCTTCTGGCACATTTGCCTTGTGGGTCCTAACGTTAGCGTGGACCAGGGTCCCCCTTTACCAAAGTTCCCATCAAAAATTGGCCCTCTCCCTCCTCCACCTCCACCACCAACACCACCAGCAGGTCCCGGGAGCGCCGGGAGCCCCTGGTGCTTCAGGTCACTGTTACTCTTTGAAGATTTTAGCGTGTGCTCGCTGATGGTGCTGTAGCCCTGCATGAAGTACCTGGATGCCACCTGGCCGTCCGGCCCCGGTCCGGATCCCACCCCTTGCCGGCCCAAAGTCATGGCCATGGGGTTTCTATAGTTACTTATATCACTGTCCAAGTCGTCGGAACTCCAGTATCCAGACATATTGGACCGTGGCCTCCGTTTGGCCGTTGCTTCACTCTTCGCACGGTCTTTGCTTTTACTCCGATGATGTTTGTCATCGCTGCCTGAAGATCTGCTGTTGCGACCGTTCATGTTACCTTTGATGGCGGAGTTTTCCAGCGACTGAGATTTAGCGAAAAGTTTCTGGACAGAGTGAACTAAATAGCGTATTTTCCCCGGACTGTCCGTACGTTGCTGTTGTTGCTGTTTTGTCGTTGTCACGGCGGTGCTGCGATGGAACTGTAATGTGCTGAAGCCATCCTGTTGCCCTGGCAGCTGTTTCTCGAACTGGTCCAGAAGATTGGGTGGCAAGCGGTTCATCTTTCCTGCTCCTAAATGCCAAAAGAGCAAGAGAGTCCAGTTCAGAAAAAACTCAGATCTACTCAGTCGATAATCAGATCTTAATCACATTAATCATAAACAATGTAACCATTTATGTAGTATTTTTTAAAAGTCTTAATAAAAAGATTTGAAAGAAGTCTTGTAGAAGACAATTTTGCTTCAACTTTTATAAAAGTTTCTCAAGGCGAGTGTTCGACATTAAGCCTTGTCCTGTGCTTGTCCTTGTCCGAGTAAAAAAGTAGTTTTTTGTTCTAGATATAATTTATTCTGAAGAAACAGTCTCATCAGTGTTCAATCAGCTTTGACATATTAGAATCTGCATATTTGTGATATTTACCCTGCGGGCAATTTTTTTTTTTACCTTTATAAATGGCACCCCCCCAATCTTATTAAGTGTATGCTTCATCTTTCATTTCAAATTCTTAAATTTGATCAATAGATTCAACTAGAATAATAAGACAGTATAGAGCTGTTACCAAACAAATTAAATCATTTACACTAAAAAAATTACAGCTGAATTAAATAATGTATTAGATTATTTTAAATATTAAATGAAAATACAAATAAGAAATGTAGGGGAAAAAATATGTTTAAACATGAAACTAAACCGTCAGTAGGTGACGGTCTTATTGAGTCGTTCATTCAGACAATTTGATCAAACAGCTGATTCATTCAAGAATGAGGCAGTTGTTAATGAATGGGTCATTGAATCTTTGACTCAACTAATTCGTTCAAAATGCTGAATCATGTAGTAATGAAAACATGGTTGAGTGTTGCTGTAAGATGCGCTATAGTTCTGCTGTGATCTTTGTTTGGAACTATTTTCACAGTTGAAACAGAACAAAAACAGTCAAAATTGCCTCAAAAATTGAAGTCACTTAATATTAACGACTTAATATTAAAGGACTAGGGAGGAGTTCCCTCTGGTGGAGATTAAGGGCAGTCCAGCCGGTGGATGACACATATGTTACAAATATAAAAACTCCACAATTTGAATTTTTACCACAGTATGTTTACTGTTTTTCTTAGCGTGTACTGAACTCATTTGTTTAGATTTCTCCTCAACAGCGCATTATAATATATATAATATACATTATATATTATTCACTATCAATCAGCACTTACACTACATGTAATAAAATCAGAATCATTCTCACGTTTTGGTGATTCCCTGGTTATTTTTTGTTATTGACATTTTAATCAGGTCACTTGTCCAGTCGGGCAAGTAAAATTCCCCTTCAAAAAATCCACTTGCCCCAGACAAGCATTAAAAAGTTAGATCACCCAAGACAAATGAAGATCTTTTTGAGGACAAAATGTTGTCAGATTTTCTTCCATTGACTGCCTTTGAAACTACCACTTTGACACTTCAAAAACTTCAGAAAGAGATCGAAAAACTAATCCATATGAATCGAGTGGTTTAGTCCAAATTTTCTGAAGGGAATCAATCACTTGTTAAGATGAACAGATTTAATTTAGGTTTTACTCCCATGTAAACATAAGCAGAAGCTCACCCTAACTTGAATAATGAACAAGAGCAAACCTCTTCCGGAAACTCAAAGGTGCTGCATAACCCATGAGGTTCATTCTCGTCTGTTACACAGTATGTTTGAGCTTCCGGAAGAGGTTTACTTTTGTGCATTATTCAAGGTATAGTAGTTTGAGCTTCTCTTTATGTTCGCTGATCTGACAGCCTTCTGTCATCAAAAAGATTTTCATTTATCTTCCAAAGATAGACGAAAGTCTCACGGGTGTGGAACGTCATGAGGGCGAGTAATTAATGATAGAATTTTCATTTTGGGGTCAATTAACCCGTTTAATGTCGAGCCCTGCTCAAGACAGTCCTTCAATTTCTTACCCGATATAGTTGCAGATCCGCTGGTGATCATGGCGGTCCGTCCCACTCCGAGACCCATTCCCATGGACATAGACGTCCCCAGCGTTCCTGTGCTGATTCCCCCGATACTGTCGGCTGCTGAGTGACCGAACTCCCCCTGATCAAAGTGCGAATTGTAGTGGATCCGGGGGAAAGTGCTGCTGGAGGACAGCTGGTTGTTGAGGGGCATCAGGCAGTCGGGCGGAAGACCTCCCTGGCCAGACGACGGGGAAAAGTGGTGTGGGTCCAGGGTTCCGTAGTGGTCCATGGCTGCTGGTATGGGGAACGAGGAGTGAGACAGGGTGGAGGACGCAGACGGGTGGTACAAAGAGTCCAGGTGACTGGGAGAACGGGGCAGCTCGCAGTTGGACGGGTGACGGGTCCGCTGGGGGGTGTAGCCTTTCATGGCAGAATGGGGCGATGCCCCCCCACCCTAAATGAGGAGCATGAGCCCACCGGGAAGAAACAGAAACCCTGGAGAAAAGCAGATAAGAGAGAGAATTAGAATTAGAATATACATACACATTTTTAAAGGTCGTAAATCAAACAAGGATAATTGGAGCATGTTTTACAATATACTAAAATACTATTTCACTTTTTCTTTAGTCATTAGTGAAATTTACCAGCAATATCTGCGTGAAAATTATTTCAAAGTGAATCCCAAATATTTTTTGCTTTTTTTCCAGTTTAGAAACATAGACCTTTGCATTTATTTTAAAGAGTTTGTGGCTGCTGAGGCTTGTTAATCATTTATGAGCACTACTAATAATGATGCTTTGCAAACATTACTTATCTTTTGTGATAGACTGGCATGTTTTCAGTCGTGAACATTCCCAACACAGAATGATGTGTATGATTAATGCAATTAATCTTTACATGAAAGAAACCAATTATCTACTCAACAAGTACAATATGCATTGTACTTAGTCACAATGCAATCTCTAGCTCTTTACCATAACTTTATCCATCAAAACTAAGGGCCAGTTTACTAACAGCTTGTGCCAGCGCAAACCCTCTTTTGGCATTAAAAAACTACCGTGTCAGGAATTACTAAAGACACACAGTGCAAAATTAGCACTGAAAAGGCGTGGACTGAGTTGTTTTTGTAGCTGACCTTATTGCATATGCATTTGTAGGATTTTCCCTTTCAGATGCAAAATTTATGAGAGATTATTTAAAAGAATCATGCAATGTGGTTTTACTAATGGTTGGGCAAATCAATTACAAGCAAGCATGTACCCCCCCATGGCTGCAATTGTACTGCTAGGAGGAAACACTGCAGAGAACAGAGAGTGCGTGGTAAAACAGAGAAAACATTTTCCACTCTTTCAGTATTCATTTCTTTGGAACGACAGAGGAAGACGTTATCTGAACATATTATTTGCCAAGCCACGTTGGCCTCTACATATACATAAATACATATATATATATATATATATATATATATATATATATATGCGTGTGTGTGTGTGTGTACATTTCTGTCAGATTCCATGTAAGTTGCGCCTCTGTCAACCCACACTTGATGAGCATCAGCTCTGCTTATTTGTGACCCAACACTAATTTGCACTGCTCTTGGTAGATTGTGTTGGTCATTATATAAATGATTTGCCTGAGTCTGTGTTCTTTCATTTGCGCATCAGCAGTAGATCATGCACAAAATTTGCCACTCCCATTGGCACATTTTATGCTCTCATGCTAATTTGCCCTGTTTAGTAAATTTGGTCCTCAGAGCCTAACCCTAACCCTTACCCTAAACCTTATCTTTGAGGCGTTACTACTCAGTAAGTATGCTCAAACGGCAACCCTCCCTTCCTCCCCACTATAAGCATCAGCATATTTCTGTACACCTTCTGGTTGTCGTGTTCTTTTTGTTTCAGATTACCAAGGCTTTCAAGTCCTAGCTGGCATGGACCTCACTTCTGAGAGACACTCATCCTCATAGCCAAGCTACAGTAGATGCCCCACTGCCACGTCTACACGTTACCACTGTTTCACTTTTAAAGACATTACTAAAGTGTCTTAATGCTTGTGTAATTCCCAAGCTGATGGTTCCATGTTCAACTAATTTTGGAGCAAGAACCCCCAAAACATACCGCCAAAGATTGTGTTTTAATAAACTCAAACAAACTTGCCAAAGTGGTCCTGTCTGAACTTGTGTTTATTACTGTATATGCTCCAGTTGTTGCTTTAGAGAGAGTGACTTTTTTGAAGACTGTAAATGATGTTATTATTGATTGTAATGATAAAGAATTTTCTCTCACAGAGAATAGACTTGACAGAAATTATGCACAGCCTCATCCTGGCTCTCGCACTCGTCTGGTTCAATTGTTAGAGATCTATGATGTATCTTACATTCGGCTGTAAAAAGAAAGAGTTAAAATATGTAAGGTCTTAGACGTGTCTTCTAGAGTGTTGCACGAAGGAAAGGCATATATGATTTATGCTAACGCTGGAATCATGAATACTTCGAATGTGGGGATATTGGTCAAAAGAGGCATGCCCACATAAAGCTGAGACTAGTGGGGAAAATGTTGCGCCGAGTACTGCAGATGTCATAGAGAATGCCTCATCGGCCCCAGTTGTGGAGGAGGGTATC
Organism: Opsariichthys bidens; assembly: GCA_037194245.1. NCBI lineage: Eukaryota > Metazoa > Chordata > Actinopteri > Cypriniformes > Xenocyprididae > Opsariichthys > Opsariichthys bidens. The sequence continues at coordinate 10,489,856 of CM074305.1, read as the reverse complement.
GCTCAAATTGTTGTGAAAAAGAAAGTGAAAATGGTGTAATGAACGATGAAGTGAGTAACCAGGTAGGCGTATATGGGGAAGTGGCTAGTGCTAATATTGATACATTAAAGGGTGCAGAAAAATGTGATGCAGAGATGAAAGATGATATGCTTTCTGAGATGGGATCACAGATAGTGGGAGATGTGTATACTTTACAAGAGATAAATGACTTTCTAGATGTGACATTTGGTAAGACTGTTGATTTACTGGAATCAGGAATCAGTGTTGTTGAGGCTTTGGATAAGAAGAAGAGATTTAGATTGAGGAAGATTGTAACAAAAATACGAAAAGATAAAATTGTTTCTCAAAGACATCAAAATGACTAAATCTCACGTGGTGGTTTTTCCTCTCTCTATCCTCTCTATACTTATATTCTTATATGGATGCTTTGGATAAAAGCGTCTGCCAAATGAATATAAATGTAATGTACATAATACGCAGTGTGTTGACAAACAACATAAAAACAGACATCACATAGGGCTAAATGCATAACATTTTAAGAAATTGCTACTGAAAATGAGGGAGATGAATGTGCATGTGTTACATGCACGAGTCTGGATAAAATAAGAATCACGATTTTTTTAAAATCTCCCACGATTCTGAACAGACAACTAACAAAACAATTAAAAATGTCTAAGAATTAATGGGGGAAGGGAAAGGGCAATGGTAATAAATTAGCAATGGTTTCAGATTAAAAAGGTTAATGTTTCTTTTTTACAAGAGACGCATACTAATAGAACCTTCGCAAACAGTTTGATTGACAGGCGATCTAACCAATGACAATGCCGAATCTGCCATCTTATCCGACAAAGCCGTCAGGGAGTAGCCTATAGTAGATTAACATTGGTTAACTTGAAATATTGCGTGTGCTCACGTCTTTCCGCAGTTGAAACAACATTCCTTCTGATGTATACTCATGTTTATTTGATGCTATAAATGAACTAGTATGAAGAGATGATCGGTTCACGAGCCATTTGAAGGATCTGTCGTGACACATTAAGGAGCCACTATACGGTATTAGTGTTTAAACTGCTTTAAAAAATTGCAGTATTTTAAATATGAAACTCTCTCATACGTTGTCAGTGTCCTCTTTGCTCCACGATGTATTTTTCATTGCGGGAGAACATGATGTGTGGTGTGAGAGAGCTTGGGTTCTCGGGTTTTGCGAAGGGTCAATTGTCACAGAAACGAACTCCGTGATTCCCTCCTCTGGCCATCAGAGGGCGCCATCGCCGCAATACTGACATTTACACACTCATTCACACACTACATTTCCCATAAGCCCCGTACCTTGGCGCTGATCACCTCAGCCAGCTGTACTTCATCACCGGGACTATTTAAGACACTCTGTGACCTGCACACATTGCGAGGTCTTGTTTTCCCTTTGGTGACATTGCTGAGCGTTGTTTCCTGTTTTTGACCCTCTGGACTACCGTGTATGACCCTTTGCTGCCTGAAGGATGAAGTAAACAGAAGGATTTTAAACTCGGTTTTCGTTTTGATATACACATTTACATTAATATTCCACTTTTATTAAATAAGCCCTAAAATTACATAAAATCATTACGCAGAAGATAAACAAAAATTAAATGGATTTAGCTAGTGGATGTGCTATTTTTGATCACTTTTCCTGTGACAAGCTGTTTTAATGACAGTGAGGAGTGATAGAAGCCGGTTCAATGATAATATCTTACTGTACAACCGCAGCTGCAGGCGGTGTTGATGTCTGTACAGGCATCTTCAAACAATTATGAGTAATACCACTGTATTTTAAGGATATAACTTGAAGAAAACGGTAAGATTTGTACGTTTCCTTTTTAAAATATTTTGTCAGTGAAGCGACGCATCAGACAATTGTATTTACGCTGCAATAAATAAGACCTAAATCTGTATCCACTAAAATAGCCTAAACATCCTAAAAGATATGTTCACCTTATCAGCAAAACTGCACTCGATTTCATTCAAATTGTTTAAAACAATTAAAATACTATTTGGACAGTGGAAATTAATGAATCAACTCTATTCTAAAAACTTTATCTGAGAAGTAAGCTATTTTATAGCAACAATTTTGTTTTTATGGATATTTTGATATATTTATTATAAAACAACAAGGATATTAAATTAATTTATGTATGGCGCAAATGGCATTTATAGTCCGTATGTAATATTTCCCAATGTCTTGTACTTTTGACGGTGTTAGCAATGGCATCACGTGGATGGGAATATGCATGGAAATGATATGCAGATGAGGTTATGCATAGGCGTTGTAAGCTCCATATATCCGGGGAGGAGACAGGGTGGAGATGCACGTACGGACAATCTACCGCCGACTGGGATTTATAAAGCGATTTTTGCGCACGTTCTGGTGTATGCAGGGGTTTATAAATCTCTTTTTTTTTGTGTACACCATTTTCAGATTTAAGTCATACGTTCACTTTTAGTAAGGTTTATACGCAAAGTTTTATAAATGAGGCCCCTGATCATTGCCTGTTACCTGATCACGTATTTGCCTATCCTGCATCATACCTGTTTGCTGTTTTCTGACCACTGCCTGTTTGATCATTCCTCTGTGAATAAAGCTTGCTTATGGATCTTACCTCGAGTGACGAATCATTACACTAATAAGGATAATGAAATTGAATGGAGTTTGTGGTGGAAAGGCAAGTTTGTTTTGAGTCATGGGACAATAATAGTGCAGGAAGAGCTATTTTATTTTCTGCAAACATGAATGTGAGAATTTTAAATGTAGAAAATATTGTCGAAGGTAGATTGTAATTAACACAAATAAAGTATGAGGGAGCTATGTTTGGGTTTGTTAATGTCTATGCCCCCAGTAGTGGTCCAGAGCGGCAGGATCGTTTTATGAAATTAAGATATGGCATCCAGAAGTATGACGATAATGTGTGTTTTAGACACTTTAATTACTTTTAAAGAACTTACAGAAGCAATGCGTCAGTTACATATTGGTCATTCTCCAGGAATTGCTGGATTACCTGTAGACTTTTATCAACAATTCTGGGATATTAGAGGACAAGATTTTTATGAAGTGTTATTAGACTACATTAGAAGCGAACCTCGAGCAGTCTTGTCTCTGCTTCCAAAAAAGGAGACTTGTCACTTCTTGAAAAACTGGAGATCAGTATCTTTACTATGTTCTGATTATATATTTTTTCCCCCCAAATGTTTATCGAATAGACTTCAAAATCAAACATATTGTATACCTGAAAGATCTAAAATGGACAATCTTTTTTTTTTATTACGGGATATAATCAACATTAATCAGATTTATCATGTTAATTTTGGAGTTCTGTCACATGATGAAGAAAAAGCATTTGATTGAATTGATCATAAATATCTTTTTAATGTGTTAAAATATTTTGGGTTTGGTGACAGATTTACATCTTACATTCAGTTGTTGTACTCTAATGTTTCTGTTATGGCCAAAGCAGGTGGCGGATTAAGTGAACCAATACCTGCGTTGTGAGGCATTAGGCAAGGATGTCCACTTTCTGGGCAATTACATAGCATGTTTATGAAACCTTTGTTGTACAGATTGATGGGGACTCTTACAGGAGTTGTAATTCCAAATTCAAATGATCATTTTAAATAATTTTTATCAGCGAGCGTATGCTGACGATATAACAGTTTTTAATACAAGTTAAGAGGATATTACAAATTTAAATCAAACTATTGGAGTATATAAAAAGCCTCTTCTGCTCGATTTTAAAAGTGAAGGCTTTGTTATTGGTAGGTGGGAAGGTGCTGGGTTTCCTCAACTCCTGGGTGGGTTACGGTGGAGACAGGGCAGATTGAAAAGATTAGGATTTTTATTAGGGAAAAGAAAAATTGTGAGGGTCTGTTAGAGAAGGTTTGTCGAAATGGAAATGGCCATTGCCACAATTGTCCTATAGTGGGAGAGCTCTGGTTGTAAAAAATCTTACAGCTTCAATGTTGTGGCATTGGACTATAGCTATGGAGCCCCCAGAGGAACTTATTTCTAACATACAAAGAACATTTTTTTTTGTTTTTTTTGTTTTTTTTTTGGGAGTGGACAACATTAAATCTGTGCAACTGCACTTTATTTACCAGTTCAAGGGGTGGTCAATGGTTGGTGGATGTGAGGAGTAGGATTCGGGCCTTTAGGATACATACTGTACAGAGAATTTTTTTTTACAACAAGGATGTGGCATGGGCCAAAACGGCATGAGCAATTTTGAAGCAGGCAGGAAGACTTGGACTTGATAAACACCTGTTTTTAATGAAATTAGAGGAAGTAAGCCTATCAGAGCATCCACCTTTTTGTAAGCCTATGCTACAGATATGGACAACTGAGTGGAGCGAGACATGGATGATCAAGGACATTGGACTCCAGAGGAACCATTGTTTTTCAACCCAATGATCGAGTTTAGACTGCTGTCCTCTGTGGATGTGAGGAGATGTTTACTGAGGGATGGTGTTCAGACATCTCTTGGATGGTGCTGGAAATCCATTGAGGCACTTCAAGTGATGATAAAGTCCTTACGTCTTGTTTCAAAGTTGAAGGAAGAAATCTGCAATATATTATCAAGTGGTTGCAGAACTTAGGATTGAGACAAACAGAGGAAATGAGAGATGACCAAGTCATTCCAGAAATAAAAATTTCAGCTGTCATAGATGAGGAAGATGACGGTGAAGTTGCGGACTTGATTTTATCTTTTAAAACCCCTCGGTTAAGCCATTTTAAAGATGTGTCTAAGAAAGCAATATATTGCACTTCAGTTAAAATCACACATCGAGATTCATTGAAGAGATAAAAAGCTTCTACATGGCCTGAATTGTTACAGCCAGACTTTCTCATGCGGGACAGGTGGCGGACCCTGTATAAAACCCCCCTGTAGAGAAGCGTACTGCTTATCTACAGTGGATGATTATTAACAGGGCCATAGCTAAACACCGACATGTAGCGCACCTGAACCTGGCAGTGGTTGAGGAATGTCAATTTTGTGGGAAGCAGGAAGATCTAGAACATTTGGTTTTAAGGTGTAACAGATTGCAAGCGCTTTTTTAATTTGCTTAGAGCTTGGTTTAGAAGATTTAATGAGGAATTTTCTAATAAAGGTTTATTGGGGCAATGAAATAGATTTTTTTCAATGAGGAGGAGAATCTGTTCATTGAATTATCTTATTGGAACAGCTAAACTAGCCATTTGGAAAACAAGAAAGAACAAAGGTCGACAACTTGCTACAATAGATACTGAAATGAGTTTTAGACGACTGGTAGCGGGAAGACTGAAAATCGAATTTGCTTATTATAGACTTACAAATAATGTGGTATTCTTTTGTGATGTATGGTGTATTAATGAGGTACAGTTCTACATGATCAGCTTGTTGTGAATTTTATTATTTAATTATTTTTTTATTTTAAGGAATTTTTGTCAGTAATATAACGTGATGTAGGTTTTATAGAGTAATAAAGCGCTGGTTAAACCTCTCTCCCTCTCTCTCTCTCATCACGTGCCAGGATTGTGCTCACAGACGGGCTTCATGGAGGTAAATCGGATTGAAGCGCTTGATTGCCCAGACCGTCTGCACCATGCCGTCACTCCTGAAAAACCTGCCTTCAGGAGATGAGCTTTAAGCTTTACAGGGTCCAAAATCCTGCCTCAATATCTAGTTGTAAAAGAGCAGCCAGAGACGGAAAACGGCACAGACGGCAGGACACATGAGTTAGAGACACAGAAAAACAAAGAGTTAAGTGGACAGACGTGACAGCCGAAGCCGAGCTGCCCATCAGGGACACACACAAACAAAGCAACATGTTTCCTGTGAGAGAGGACGTGTGATTTCAGCAGAACCGAGTGCAAAACAACCGCAGGAGCCACTGATGAAGGCAGGTGATGGAACAGCAGAGAAAAGGTCATTAAATCTCAGAAGATGACAAAAATAAAAGAGCTTAACATGCTGTTTCCTGCAAAAAAACACACACTCACACTATAAAAAAAAAAGTTCTGAATCTTGTTAAACATAAAAATATCTAAATGTACTTAAAGGTGCACTATGTAGTTTTTTGCCCACTAGAGGTCGCCTATTCAAAACAAAGGCGCTGCTTGATGAAGCCAAGTTTGAGCTCGGACTCGGGCAGAATCATGTTCATGGATGCAATTATTAACATTAGGGGTAGTCATGGCCTAGTGGTGAGGGAGTTGGGCTTGTAATCTGAAGGTTGCTGGTTCGATTCCCACATAAGCAGGAATTGAAAGTGGGTTTTGTGAATAAACAGCACTCTCTCCACCTTCAATACCATGACTAAAGTGCCCTTGAGCAAAACAACTAACCCCTGATAGCTCTCCTTGTAAGTCGCTTTGGATAAAAGCGTCTGCTAAATGATGGAAAACAAAAAATGAAACATTATTTTAGTATGAAGCAGAGCAGGAACAGTGAATGAGCTGAACGAGGCCGCAAGAGTGATTGTGAATCAGAGACGAACACAACACGCACCTCGCGAGCAGCGGAACTTTTATTATGCCACAGTCGCTGGT
>CM074305.1:10383300-10478300 GCA_037194245.1 Opsariichthys bidens | reverse complement strand
TTAATATACATGAAAATCACTCACTCTCACTGCAGAGAACCGCTGTGCTACACAACAACAGTTGAGAAATCTACTTCACGAGTGAACTAAAAAGTGGGGAAAAACATGTCAAATGAAACGGACCCTACACTTTCTGAAAACACAATTGCGGTGTTTTATACATCTGTAAGATTTTTTGTTATAGGTTTTTTTTAAGCATAAAATTCAATTATTGTAACAGAAAAGACATTTATAAGGTTGCAAAAGATTTTTATTTTAAAAAATGTTGTTCTTTTGAACTTTCTATTCATCAAAGAATCTTGCAAAAAAGGTTTCCACAAAAATATGAAGCAGCACTGTTTTCAACACTGATAATAATCAGAAATCTTCTTGAGCATCTTCATATATATATCATATTAGAATGATTTCTGAGGGATCATGTGACACTGAAGACTGGAGTAATGATGCTGAAAATTCAGATCTGATCACAGGAATAAACGACATTTATATACGACAATATATTCACATAGAAAACAGCTTTTTTAAATTGCAATAATATTTCACAATATTACTGTTTTTAACTAGATTTTTGATCAAATTATTGCTGCCCTGGAGAGACGTTCAAAAACATTAAAACTACTCAACGTTAGTGTATAGACATGTATATTTGTCTTCAAAATCTTGGAACAATATTTTTTACTTGAATAAAAACAATTACTTTAAATGTTACGACATTAAGTCCATTTCTAGGCTATAGATAAATAATTTTTATTTATTTATTTATTTTACAAAATGAGGGCAAAACACAAAAGTATGCGATGATAAGAGAAACCTGTCGGGCCATAACAGCCCACAAACACAACTAACAGAAATGACAGCTTGTCCTCTTTCTATGTGTGTGTCTGTGTGTCTGTGCGTGGGTTTTTGTGATTTATGAGGACACAAATTTGTATAATGACATGGGTATTACACTGGTATTACGACATAAACATGAAATATGAGGACATTTCATGAGTCCTCATATTTAAAGTAGCTTTAAAAACATACAAAATGTTTTTTTAAAAATGTAAATGCAGAATGTTTTCTGTGATGGAAAGGTTTAGGAGTAGGGGTAGTGTAGAGGGATAAAATGTATAGTTTGTGCAGTATAAAAAGCATTAAGCCTATGGAATGTCCTCACTTTGATAGCAAAACAAACCTGTATGTGTGTGTGTGTGTGGTCCTGGTAAACCCTATGTTAAATATGGCAACATCTTTGGTAGGGTTAGAATATACAGTTTATACAGTAGGAATCATTATGTCTATAGAAAGTCCCCATAAAACATGAAAACCCAATGTGTGTGTGTGTGCATCCAGTCCTACTACATTCCTAATTAATCCAATCAATCATCTCACAGACTTAATTATGCCACAGATGCAAAAATGATTACAGGGTCAATGTGACGATAAGACAATCTCAGGCAAGACATAATACACACAGTTTCTAGCTTGAGTTAATTGCTGTGTTTTTTTCTATTTTTACTCTCTCATCCGTTTTGTTGATTCTTTGATCTACTTTATCGAGACTAGAACAAGCAGGGTTAAAAAGCTCTATGATATCATCTTCCTAGTTCCTGCTAAACTTTTTCGTGTGCCTCTTCACTGACACTTCTCAGAGGAAACGCTCCTGGTGCTAAAGAAAAACCTTTGCATTTTTAAAATAAAACATTTACATTTTAATGAACCACTTTTCCTGTTGAGAACATCCCCTCAAGGAGTTAATGTTTTAAGATTCTAGTACAGTTGGGCCGAAAACACTGCTCATAAAACCCTTGAACTGCCCTACTGTGTATCTGTGGCATGATGGATGATCTCATGTTCACATTACAGAAGGACACGTCTGAACCTGAAGCCCCATGGAGAACATCACAGTCTCTGAGCGATCTCTCTTTGCTCTGATGTTTCAAGGCCATGCTGTACGATGGAAGCAAGGAAAATTTACCATTTCTATTTCAATATTATATCATTTTTTAAAGTGGCCATATTATGCCCTTTTACAAAGTCTTGGTTTTGATTTTTGGGCTCTACTAGAACAGGTTTCATGATTGAATGTTCAAAAAAATATTATTTTTCCCATATTTGACATTGTTGCAGCTCCTCTCTTTCCTGTCTGTCAGTAATGCTCTGGGGTGTGTTTCCCGAAAGCATCGTCAGCCAACTATGGTCGTAAATCCCATTGAACTCTATTGGTAATGACGCAACTTGCGACCATAGTTTGCTTTGGGAAACGCACCCCTGTTTAGTTTCTGACTATATTAAGCTCCTCCTTCTGAAAAGCACATTGTGCTCTGATTGGTTGGCTGGACCAGAGTGTTGTGAGTGGTCAAGTGTTTACGAGAAGGTTTGGGAAATGTCCCACCCCTTACCGTAACTGCGAGTTTCAACACACAACAAACTAACTCAACCAGTTATACTATTTTGTGTCTGACTTGGGCGGGAATTATTTAAATGATGAATATTGTGACATGTTTGTTCCCGGAAGAAAACTCAAGACTACAATGGAGGTGTTTCAGAAGCAGTACCCAATGATTTACAGAATAAAGACCTGTTCCTGTTCACATCAAGAAAGATAACTAAAACTGCAGCACATGCTTATATTAAACAGAATGATATCGGAACTAATATAGTTATCGTTCTTGGTGTGAACGGGCCTAAACTCCCACTGGAAGGACTTTGTAACTTTGTAGACATTTTTCATGCTCAAACAGCAACATTACAAACTAAAGATATTTGAACATGGAAAAATGCATAATTGGTGCTCTTTAATATTAAACTTTGCATTAAAATTCTATGCAACCATCAAGTGCTCTGATATCTCAAAGCTTTCCACGAACAGACACAGAATGAATCTTTGAAAGCATCACACATTATTTGCATGTACTATGGTAGTGCACTTGAATATTTCATGACCGTTGTCACGTCCTGTTAAAATGCCTAAGTCTTGATTTATTAAAGCACAACCACAATGCCCTATTTGTCTGAGAGCAGCAAGAACAGTTACTGAGCCACTTAACAACTAGTTGGGCTTCAAGTGAGTTCATAGACTTACTTCTTTCTAAGTGTATTACAAAGAGAGCAAGCTCCAATCTGTCAGAGCTTTACTGAACTTGAAATAAACTGCAAACAATCCACCCTTTCAGGCAAGAGACTTTAGATGTTTAATGAGACGCCAGACTCACTGACCCTTCTGCAATTTGGAGCGGCTCTAATTGGTGTGAGTTTTTTTTGAGATAACACTTTAATTTCTTTCTTTGAGCAGAATAAATGTAATATACTGCACGTCTCTGTAAGTAATCTTGAGCATTTTGCAATCATCTTCAACTTTGATCAATCAGAAAGTGGATTTTTTGCTAGTTTTAAATCCCTGCTGTGACCCACAACATCTCCTGCTCCTGAATTCATTCGAAACTCTCACTGACATTAACACACACTTCAGCTTTCCGCTGCTTCTTTTCCTTACCTCCTCCCACACTTGTCCTGAGATTAAAAGATTTGAGTTCTGAACTCTGTCCTCCACTGATGTCAGATATTGTCCAATGTCAGATACGGCCAAATTCAACTGCTCTGCAGGGAATAAAACCACCATTTTGCTTCCTAATGTTCAAATTATCATGGAACTGTGAGCAAATCACCATCTCTAAACCCGCTCATATCTCTAGATCTGAGTTTCTCTTGGTTTAAGTAGTTCTGTTAGATCAGTTAGGGTTTACTCTCCACACTTAGACTCTTGGACTCACATTAACATCATTAATGTGATTGGATGTAAAACTTCTTTCTTCAGATGCAATCAAGGTAGCACTTTATTTTACAGTACGTGTACTTTCCTGGTACATATATACTGGTGCTGGTCATATCATTAGAATATCATCAAAAAGTTGATTCATTTCACTAATTCCATTCAAAAAGTGAAACTTGTATATTATATTCATTCATTACACATAGACTGATATATTTCATTTGTTTATTTCTGTTAATTTTGATGATTATAACTGACAACTAAGGAAAATCCCAAATTCAGTATCTCAGAAAATTTGAATATTGTGAAAAGGTTCAATGTTGAAGACACCTGGTGCCACACTCTAATCAGCAAATTAACTCAAAACACCTGCAAAGGCCTTTAAATGGTCTCACAGTCTAGTTACACAATCATGGGGAAGACTGCTGACTTGACATTGTCCAAAAGACAACCATAGACACCTTGCACAAGGAGGGCAAGACACAAAAGGTCATTGCAAAAGAGGCTGGTTGTTCACAGAGTTCTGTGTCCAAGTACATTAATAGAGAGGCGAAGGGAAGGAAAAGATGTGGTAGAAAAAAGTGTTAAAGCAATAGGGATAACCGCACCCTGGAGAGGATAGTGAAACAAAACCCATTCAAAAATGTGGGGGAAATTCACAGAGACTGGACTGCAGCTGGAGTCAGTGCTTCAAGAACCACTACGCACAGACGTATGCAAGACATGAGTTTCAGCTGTCGCATTCCTTGTGTCAAGCCACTCTTGAACAACAGACAGCGTCAGAAGCGTCTCGCCTGGGTTAAAGACAAAAAGGACTGGACTGCTGCTGAGTGGTCCAAAGTTATGTTCTCTGATGAAAGTAAATTTTGCATTTCCTTTGGAAATCAGGGTCCCAGAGTCTGGAGGAAGAGAGGAGAGGCACACAATCAATGTGTCTCTCAATCCATCCATGGCCAAGATTTCTAAAAATCCTTTCTATGTATTGGTCTTAAGTAATATTCTAATTTTCTGAGATACTGAATTTAGGATTTTCCTTAGCTGTCAGTTCTAATCATCAAAATGAAAAGAAATAAACATTTTAAATATATCAGTCTGTGTCTAATGAATGAATATAATATACTAGTTTCACTTTTTGAATGGAATTAGTGAAATAAATCAAATTTTTGATGATATTCTAATTATATGACCCACACCTGTAGTAATCATGTTGTACACACAGGTAAAAGAGTGGTAACACAAGGTACTTACCTGACATGTACGTACATGGAAACTAATAAGAAATACTGCTGTACTTTCCAATGGTACATACACGGTAACTAGTTTATATCTTTAGACAAGTAATATTGGGCACTTACTTATGGTGTCCGTATATAGTAACTAACAGATACATTACTGCATTTAATAATGGTATGTACAGGGTAACTATGTTGTACTTACGGACAAGTGTAGGTAATAACAGGCACTTATTAATGGTAACTAAGACACATTACTGTACTTACTAATGGTATATACACGGTAACTGTGTTGTACTTATGTGTAAAAGGGTGCACTTTATTTTACAAACCTATTTCCGTGTACTTACTATGAATGTACTAGTGAATATACCAGTTAGTTAATGTGTAAGTTACACATTACTTTAGTTGGGGGGTATAAGCATGGTACAAGATACTTCTTGAGTACTGGATGGTATACTGTTGCGGTTCAACTTGCCTAATCTTTACTGGACAATGATTCACTTAATCATTGGGCCAAAAGGGGTATTTTGATGACATATATACCCTAATAATTATGTGTGTTGACAGATCAGTAACACTCCAATAAGCTACTCTTATTGTACTTGGCATACACAGTTCTCATGTGTCGAAAGCCTTGCCTAAAAGGACTACTTGATAAGTATTAACACTATGAAGTGCTGTATAGTTACTGCAGTGTATTATTTTGGTAAGCACATTTGTTTCACAGTAGATAACATGTACACACTGTAAGTAAGTGTCCATTATTTGTGTCCACACTAGTCCGTGAGTACAACACAGTTACCATGTTTATACCATTAGTAAGTACACCAATGTGTCTTACTAGTTACCATAAATAAGTGCAGGTTCAGTACAGCAGTGTTTCTTATTAGTTTCAATGTACATACCAAGTGTTACCACTCTTTTACCTGTATGTACAACATAATTGCTATATAGATGAACCAGCAAAGTACACGTACTGTAAAATAAAGTGATACCTAATTATTTAAAAAGCAATATAATAAGAGCAAGAGAGCTGTTTTCACAAACTTGAGCACAATTGCAAACATGATATTGATTTTATACAAAAACAATAAGAGAAAGAAAGTTGCTGAGGCATTTGTAATTTTACCAATTCAATTTGCAACTTCTGTGCCACCTCTGCAGTGCAACAATGAATTTTGTTGTTAGTGATTTTATTTGATTCTTAACAGCTCTACATAGTGTCTTATTATTTTAATTGCATTTATTGATTAAAAATAAGGTTTCTCAGGCATCTTTCAGATGAATTTGGGCGCTGATCTGGGGCCAGTTGCATAAACAGTCACTATATTAAGAGTGTTTTAGGAACTAGTTTGACAAACTTGCAGTAAACCAATGGGTAATCAATGTTATTTTTCTAATTACAATTACACCTTTGATTACCTTTTTATCTAACAGACTTTAAAAACTTAGGACTACTTAGGACCACTCCTCAAGAACAAAATGAGTGTCTTTAACTTTTAAGACTAGTGAATATTTTTTATAAATATTCTTATAATGCATTATGGTTTTAAGTAAAGTGTAAAGTAAAGAACTTTGTTCTGTATTTATCTTTAACTATGTATTGTCATATAAAAAAGCAGTCAGCATTTACATTGATAATTCACTTTAAAATTAATATTTTACCATACCATTCCACATGTGTTTGACTGTCTTTCTTTGTGGAACAAAAGATGATTTTTTTTTTTTTAAATATGGAATTTTTTTTGTCAGCAGCATCCATTGTTATTTTGAACCTTACCTTCATTATACGGACAAAGATACATTTACTTGAGAAGTAAGATTAAAATGGATCAATATTGAGTGAGTTTCTGCTTCTTCTTTGGCTGTGTTTTGACCCGGAGATTCTGTACCCTTTCAGAAGGTGCATAATAGAGCCCCTATTATAACAGTCAAAACATGGAAAATTTTGTTAAGTATTAAAAAATGAAACATGCCATGTCATCTTATTAATGGAGAAATATGTGCAGTATGCATTACCATCGCAAAGGATGAAGTCGATTGGTAGATAATTACTATTGCTATTTAATTTTAAGTATTTTAAACAAAATGTTCATTCAGTTTTTGGAAACAGTGTAATTTTTCAACATCAAACACCTTACCTTCATTATATGGAGAAAGATGCATTTACTTGAGAAGATCTGAAGTTTTGTTTAGATAAAAACTGATTAAAATTAAGTGAGTTTAAGCCTAAAAATAACTGCCAATGAGGTCAGAAAAAGAAACCCAATTTCAAGCAAAATTTTTCTAACCCTAATGGCAGATATTTATTTTTTCCTTTAAGATTAAACTCACTTATTTTTGGTTCATTTTTAATTAGAAAACAAAAATTCTTATCTTATGCCATTTTTTGCTTCTCGAGGAGAAGTTTATTCATATAAAAATGTTTGGATGTTTGTACTGGAAAGCAAAACTGGGGAATAAATTCACTTTTTACACTGATTCTCCTGTGTTCTGCAGAAGAAACCAAATCATACAAGTATATGAACCAACATGAGGGTGAGTAAATTCTGATAAAATGTCCCTTTTTGACTCCCAAGAATTTATAAAATTGTTGTATGGCATCCAGCCTTTCTCTTACATCACATTCAAGCATGCCAACTCAAAACTCATGCAAAAAATGTTATTAGCAGTGATGAATTTAAGTTTAATGCTCCTTTGGTATCAGTGCAGATACTCAAGAGCCATTAAAAAAATCTAAATATCATTATTTATTTATTAAGAATCAGCTCTCAATTTCCAGCCCTGTAGTTTGAGGATCAAATCATCTCCAGGTGCAAAAAAAAAAAAAGATCCTAAATGGTGCAACCCAGCAATCAACTGACCTCCATTATCCACAACTGTCCCTTGCGGTCACTTCATGACCCACAGTATATTGAGAATCAGACCCTCTTCGGCTCTTATCTCCTGGTGAGGACTTTAGTTATATCAGGACTAAATCAAAAAGCTGCAGCCCGACTCGCATTCACCCTCCAGAACGTGTTTGTTCTGCTCTCTAATTTGGCCTCCTGTGCCTGCAGAGATGCTAGTCGAGCAGTTCCTGGCCTGTGGTGCAATAAAAAAACTGCCCTCGATACCTACAAAACAAGATCAAATAACACAGCCCTGTCCAGCTGTGCTTATTTTATCTCTCTCACAAAGCTCAAGACAGAAACATTGGCTTTTTATCAGTTTGCATGCTGGTCTGTTATTGTGGTATCAATGATTTTTGAGTGATCCATAAGTTCGAGGTCGCTAAGATTTTTAAAGTCTCTCCTGCTCACAAAGGCTGCATTTATTTCATCAGTAAATACAGTATTATTGAGAAAAATGATTACAATTGAAAATAACTGCTTTCTATATGAATAAATTGTAAAATGTCATTTATTCCAGTGATTAAAGCTGAATTTTCAGCATCATTACTCCAGTCTTCAGTGTCACATGATCCTTCAGAAATCATTCTAATATGCTGATTTGGTGCTCAAGAAACATTTATGATTATTATCAGTTTTGAAAACTGTTGAGCTGCTTCATATTTTTGTGGAAATTTTTTTCTAGATTATTTGAAGATCAAAAGAACAACATTTATTTGAAGTAAAAATTTTCGCCATACTTTTAAACGGCAGCGGGTGTTTCTTAGCTAGAATAAACTATAATGCACACTAGATTTTATGTCAAAGGTCAAAGGTCTCTTTACACAAAGATAGCAGCAAAATTACATCAAAGTTTCAAGAATATGTTCCCCTCGGATGGAGAATAACTGGCATTCTGAACAAAAACAGGAAAATATTCTTCTGTAATCTCATTTCGAATCCATGTCAATCTGTCACAGGAGATTGAATGTACCGTAGACAGGCGGGTTTAGATTAATAGTAGTTCTTGCATTAGAAAAAACGAATGAAAGAGAGATGAAATAAAGAGATGAAATGTTTGTTCTCTCTCATGCTGTAAATCTAAAGAGATTAAATATGATCAGTTAAAGCCCAGATAAGACTGACTCTGGGCTAAGCTGGAAGACAAAAGCCAGAAGAGAATGAATCAGCCTACTGACAGAGACTATTAAAGCAAAACTAAAATTGAAGTAAGACTATTTTATAACAACATTTACGACTATTCATCATTTCAAATTCCAAGCCAGATGGCTCTTTTATAAAGTCAGATGCATAAAAGTCTGACAGAAAAAAAATATTTCAAAGCCTTCGGTAAGCTTTGCGCTCACCCATGTTAAAGTCTATTGTTTTATTTTAAAATGTCTTTTTCATTGGAAAGCACAATTCAAACTTCCGTCATCCTCATGAGCCACACAGCGGTCAATGCGCACCACATGCAACAAACTAAATTTGAATTTTTTTTAAATATGCAAAAATAAAGGTAGTTTCGCCCCAGACTCACACTATTGGTTGAGTCAGAAGTTAACGTATCATAATTGTTACAGTACAACAGTAAAACACAATATTGAGATATATATTGCCCTCAGAATATTCAGTATATCTAAACATACAACATATCAAAAGAAAGGACAGAGCCTATGCTTTTAAACAACAAGAACAAACATTTTATTCATGCATTCTTTTTTTTTTTTATCAGCAGGTAAGTTTAATAAAAAAGCAATAATTTGAACAAAAAGCTAAGAAAATGTTGTTCTTGTCAAAGACTTTGTCTGGATAGGATTCAGAATGATGATCAAAACACAGATGGAGTAGATTGAGTCCACCCCAAAGCTTCACAGCACATTAAAAATCGATATTTCATTCAGTAATTCAGATGGCGTTATTTTACATGTGTGTCAGCAATGCTTCCATCACTTTATTCTGCTTCTTCTTCGCTTGTGTTTTGATCCGGATATGCTGTACCCTTTCAGAATAGCGCCCCTACCGTATAACAGTCAAAACATGGAAAATTCCGCCAATGGCAGAGTTAAGTATTAAAAAATGAAACATGCCATGTGATTTTATTATCAATAAGAGCAATGGAGAAAATGATCACATGGAGAAATGTGTGCATTATGCATTACCATTGCAAAGGATAAAATCGATTGTCAGATAATTGCTATATTTATTATATTTTGAGTATTTTAAACAAAATGTTCATTCAGTTTTTTGTAACAGTGTACTTTTTCAATATCTAACACAACAGTATAACAGTATCACAAGTTTTTCTAGTCTCAAAGGGGGCAAAAACTAAATGACACTCAGAATCATTTCATTCAGCATGTACACGTTGCTGGCAGTCACGCTAACAACACAACAAAGCACAACTAGCAATGATGAAGACTTGAACAAATGACATCCCTCAAACTAATAACTGCATGAACTGACAGCGTCCTACAGCATATGTCACATAGGCTGCACTGTAACCAGCTCTGAGCTCAGACTGCAGAGATTAACGTCTTGGAAGATTAGCATGTCATATAAACAGAGTGCTGCGTTTTTAGACCCTACAGAGATTACAGTGCAACACTGTGTGTGTGTGTGTGTGTGTGTTTACAGTGCTGCTGGGCAGCCCTGCTATCGTCCCACTGCATCTGAACTGATTTAATGCATTTTAAAGGCCTTTACTGTAAGCGTGGCTGGCAAAAGAGATATCTGTCATCCTATCCTTGCGGTCAATCTCGTTTCTTCCAGTATCCCAAGGGAATCCAGATCCCAAGAGCCTTTGTTCTTCTCAGCATCTTCTCATGGCATAAACTAGCACGTTTGTTTTTATAGCTTCTGCTACTAGGGTAAACACAATTTACTGCTTCCAAATGATAATTAAAGCTGCAACTATTTTCAATTATCATAGTGTGGTAGATGCCATAAGGTGCACAGGGACATATTTACGACAAACATAGTGGTTTCTGTCTTACTCGGTGACTAAATTACCATAAACTACAGCGGCTCATATATCAGCCACAATCATAAATACTCATAATTAAATAGCAATCATCACACTGCAGATATTGGCTGATTTACTTATCCAACAATGTGACTGCATAAACTATCAATCTTAATGCGCAAGGTTATTTTTAATGGAGTTTGCATGAAGCATATTGGGAAGCATCACCAGCATTCAATTTTTCTCACCAAGGTTGCATTTATTTGACGAAAAATACAGTAAAAATATTACAAATATATTATTCCTGTGATCGGCATAATTTTTCCAGTCTTCAGTGTCACATGATTTCTGATTATTATCCATGGAATAAAAAGTTCCAAAGAACAACATTAATTTGAAACTGAATATTTTTTAAACAATGTAAATGCCTTTAGTGTCACTTTTAATCATTTGAATGCATCCTTGCTGAATTAAGTTATCAAAACCACCAAAGAAAAAGTAGCCAACTAAGCTAAATAAGGGACAAATATGTTTTAAATTTATATGAATAAATTATAGTACAATATTAAATTATGAAATAACTGTGTATAGTTTTTTCACAAAATCAATGAGGGTCTCAGATAAATTCTCACGAAACATTGATGAACACAAGCATCCTCATTCACAAACTCATTTAACTCAAATCATTTTCTCTATAAAATCGCCTTACTATAACGTCTAGTTTTGGTTTTGTTGTCATTGTCATGTTTCACGTTTATGTTTGCCATGTGCTCCCTCATGTCTTGTGTTTCCCTTGGTTGTCATGTGATCCTGCCATGTGCTCCTTGTCATGTGCCTCCCTTGTTTTCCATTGGTTAATTGAGTTCCATGTCCTTGTTTGTTTTGTTCATGCCATGTGAGGACTCAGTTTTAAGCTGGATTTATGTTTAAGTAAATAAACTGCATAAACTTGGGTTCTCGCTTCAACTTGCCCTCAGTGGATTCGCATTACACCTACAAATATTCAAGTGTCTGTAAATTATTTTGAACTGGTTCGAGGCCGAAACTTATGAATTTGTCAGAGATTGTTTTTGATAATTGTCTCAGCCTGCTAGTAAAGCTTTGTACACAACACAATCTGATCAAAACAACCAACGAAACAATGATGCAGATTCATGTCACGCTGCTACTTGTTAGATAGAATAGCTTGTTAGTGGAAATCTCACCTGCCATGAAACTGAATGTTAATATTGTCACTACTCTTTTACCTACACATCTATACTAAAGCACCTCATGAATCAAATCACAATAGAAGAAATTATTTTTCCACACAACGTGACCTGTGAGCCAGACACCCTGGATTCATGTGTCTGGTAAGATGGATAGTTGCCTGTGAGCAAATGTGAAAACTGAATGGAAGATAAATGAATTCAATCAAAAGCACTTTATGTCTCCCCAGACTACAGTCAGCCACCGAAAAGGAGCAGTTTTGACATCCACACTGAGTTTCTTACTCTGTATTTTTGTTTTATAGTACAAATAGTATCTAGACTTTCTTAAATCAAGGTACATTAACTACAGAATCGAGTTGATTGAAAGAACCAACACATTTGTAGCTTTTTCCTCCTGAAGTGCACTACAAAAACACTTCACTACTGTTTTACCCCTAGTCTAATCTTAAGAATTCGACTGGCTGTTTTGCTACTGTACTTTTCAGACTTCACACAGCATTGCTGTCAGGGCGGGATAAACTGCCGAATACTGAATGTGTTGACATGCAAATGTGGCATATGCTAATATGCTCATGATTTCATAAACACCTCTTAGATTTCGTTTTGGGGGCTTGTTTATGAGCCCATTATATAGAGAGCATAATTGTAGCAACGCCTTCATTGAGCATGCTGTTTTGTGATATTTGTCCTCATTCATGTCCAGAGAAATTACAGCATAACCCAGAGGACATCATTGTTCAGGAGCAGGTCTGAACATGCAACACCCCACAGAATCACTCTGAAAAATGAAATGCAGCGTCTGCGTGCCTGTCTGCTTGCTTTAAACCCTCTGCTGCTCCTCATTTATGGGTCACACTCATACTCTCCCGGCGAAAAGTGGCCAAATACCTCAAATGATATATATTATTTTATATTTTGTATATTGACTGAACTTTATGGGACAAAGTAATTTTCATGCAGTTGTTTTTTTGTTTTGTTTGCAGTGTATTTGCCATTCCTTTCTATGACGGTCATTTTTGTCCACAAGGAGTACAAATGTGACTGTTTTTTGGGATCCTTTAACTGTTTTGGATTATGATTTGTGCCATAAAAGTCACCGTTTTGATCAAGAAAAAAAAAAAAAAAATCGAAAAAACTTTTTTAGAACAGCTGAGGTTTAAAGAAATACTTCAGAAAAACTTCTCAACATTTGCTTTATTTCACACCTGTATGACTTTCTTTCTTCCCCTGAATATAAACTCTTTTCCATACAATGAAAGTGAATGAATCACATGGATTATTTTTAATGCACTTTTTCTGTCATTTTTGGAGCTTTCATCCACATTTCATTGAAAACAGAGACTCGGCCATTTTTAAAATATTTTCTTTGGAGTTCAACAAACGAGAAAAATCATGTCTGGATTAAATGATTTTCATTTTTGTACTTGAGTGTACTATGATTTGCACAAATGTCTGAATATTTTCTTGATCCTGAAATGAATGCAAACAGTCTAAATCAATTCTTTTAATTGTAAATATCAGTTAAGCGCTTTGGAAAAAGTACTGTAGTCATCAAACAAAGTTCAATGCTTCTCAGTAAAAGTATCAATATTTCATTAAACAGTGACACTGTTGTTTTTGGCTCTCTTCCACCTGTCTCTGCCAGCTCTTAATCAGCAAAATTGCCTGTAGTTGTTAGTTGCTGGGTTCCCTTTAGCAGTATAAATGGTCTCATAAATCAGTAATATTGGAAAGGATTGTGGGTAGAGAAAGATAAGAAAAAAACCTCCATCTTTGGTTACATGCCATCAGGAGGGAGGAAGTTAGTCTGTCATGTTTAACAGCAGCAATGACTAAGCAGAATAAAGCCCAAGATCAGCGGCTCCTTCTAGCTGTGTGACTCAGTTCTGTTGAGATCTATATACAGGATGACTGCATGGTAAGACGCAGCAAACTGCAACAATGCAGAACAGCTGCAGAACAAGGCTTTCACAACGACAGATTCTATACATGGCATGGAAAGTGTGTGATATTAGCATTGCATAGTTACCTGTATCAAACAAATACATTTGGAAATGCAAACTAAAGATTAATATAACCTTAATATAAATCTTAATGAATCTTAAATCTTTTTTTATTAAAATAAATCAAATAAATTTACGCATAAATGTATTATAAGACAGAACGCAAGTTTACTGTAAGCTGGGAATTATCACACAGTATTGACTGACGGATCGGCAGAGAATCATCTTTCTGCAAGTCATTAAAAAATTACGTTCTATTCTATCTAAGGAAATAAGAGGTGAACGTGTGAATACACACTTCTCAAAATGTGCGGACAAAAAGTTTCTATGTTGAGGACCGAAGCATGTGATCAAAAATAAATGGGAGCAAGCATGATTGAATACGTACAGGGTTGTGTCTTGTTATTCTATTCAAACTATCAATAATTATCAACACACCACTGACTATCCTCATGAGGATCTAAGATCTGCAGTAAGCCCACACAAAAACCTTCAACATCTTCAACCCAGAAGATCCATGAGAAGCGGCTCCTATTACAGGCCGTGAGTATGAAGTGCGCTGCAGATGGATTGTGATGATATGGCGTAATGTGAGTGAGTTTTGGGCCACTGCTCTGCTCAGCAGATTACTGATGAAAGCACCTTTGCCGTTTTGAATAGTGCATGAATGGAATTAGTGCATTAATCCTGGCCGTCCCCAGGCTCTCGCATGCCCTACTTTCCCAAAGAGAGCAGAGCCCGGCCATGCATTCAGTGCACTTGTTCCAGGAACTATTAGGAATTGTGGCAAATAATGGCTGTGAGAATTCAGGGAATGCTGAAAGAAAGGCAATACGATGATCCAGATGGAGACTTATAGCTTAAGGCTTTATTACAAAGCTCTTTAAAATGTAACATATAAATATATGCATAAACATATACACACAGACATATGTACATTTAACTATGAATAAAGTCTGATTGCAGCAGTTCAGTTCAAGTTAAAAGCTAAATCACATCCTTTTTGCCATATTGATTAACCACAAAAATAATTTAAATAAAATAATAAAAGATACTTACAATGGAAGAGAATGGGGCCAATATTAATATTAAAATATTACCTATTTCAATAGTAAAGCCACAAGATGTAAAAAAGAAGAAGAAAAAGAGAAGTGTTAACATGATTTTTTCTGTCTAAAGTTATATGTAATGCCTAAAAGTTTTAAATTGTACTGTAAAATTGATTTAAACAGCTTTACAGCTCAAATAATACATCTGTTAACAGAATATTTCAGCTCAGATGAAGGCATGTGAGGCATAATGATGATTACCACAAAAATAAATATATACATTTCAACCCGTCCCTCCTTTTCTTGCAACAAAATGGTAGTTACAGTGCTGTACATGCAGTGGAAGTCAAAGGGCAGGATTTTTGAAGGAATTTAAAGAAGAAATGTGAAGCATATTATGTTTTTCTGAAACCAATATATTCCTATAATAACTGCCCACTTAGACAGGAAATGATGGAGAGACAAACCACAGTTTGCTGTTGTGAATCTGAAACATTATTCCACTATAATAGATCAGCGTAATAGTATTAATACAAATAACTGAGCAGGAATTTTTTCAGATCTCCATTAAATTACAGTAAAAAAAAAAAAAGAGCTTCTCTTTTTGCTTTCCACTTCCTCTTTCTTAATGTATTCTCTCAGGGGAATCTTAAGGTGAACGCAGGCAATGCATCATTCTGCACTCCTCTAGTCTTTATTGTGAATTCTGTGCTCATGCATCGAGTCTCCAGGGTGATTCTATAATAGTGAGGGATGTATCCTCAAAAGCTGCCTCTGTCCCACATCGCTGGAGTTACAGCTGCGTTCTGCGGGCGTCCCATGGGGCACAAACCAAAATGGAGTCTGAACCAGAGTGTGATTG
Source organism: Opsariichthys bidens (assembly GCA_037194245.1). NCBI lineage: Eukaryota > Metazoa > Chordata > Actinopteri > Cypriniformes > Xenocyprididae > Opsariichthys > Opsariichthys bidens. The sequence goes on along the minus strand of CM074305.1, from coordinate 10,462,351 downwards.
AGTCTGTACAAGACATATAATACAACCGACAGCACTGCTAGGACAGACTGCAATCTAATGCGCTGAAATTCGACCTGTGCTGCTCAAAAATATCACCATTCCTGCACTTTATCAATCGATGCAACCTTTTCTAGAGGGCATCTGAAATAAATAGGATGCTTCGGCATACACATATGTACAGAATGAACAAAATAGAGGAGAATTAAGCAAAAAGCATATCCCCTATTTAAACAGTTAGTTCACCCAAAAATAAAATTTCTGTCATTAATTACTCACCCTCATGTCATTCCAAACCCCTTTGTTCATATTCAGAACACAAATTAAGACGTTTTTGATGAAATCCGAGAGATTTCTGACCTCCCTACACAGCATCGTCATGAACAATTTCAGGGCTCGGAAAGACATTTTTAAAATAATCTACGTGACTACATTGGTTCAGTCTAAGTATGTTATGAAGTAACGAGAATACTTTTGTGTTCTATGTGTGAACACCGGCTCATTATTGGCCAGCTCCTGCATCAGCAGGATAATTTTTGGGTTTTAACTAGTCCAAATGTATTTTAAACAATTTCATGCTTTATCTTAAACATAAGTAAATTTACACTGTACATCTAGCTCAAATTAGAGAGGACCTATTATGCTTTTTTCCCCCATGATCATCTTTTTTTAGTGTGTAATGTTGCTGTTTGAGCATGAAAAGCTCTGCAAAGTTCCAAAGCACAAAGTCCCTCCAGCGGGAGTTATTCTCTATATCAGTGCGCGCTGTTTCTGAACTCCCTGAAACGCCTCCATTGAAGTCTTGAGTTTTCTTCCGGGAACAAACACGTCACAATATTCCTCATTAAAATAATTCCTGCCCAAAGCATATGCAAAATAAAGGGGCAGGGCCTGGTTGAGACAGTGGTGTGTTTAAACTCTCGGTTATTGCCCAAACACGCTCAAAGAGCTTGACCAATCACAACACACTGGTCCAGCTGACCAATCAGAGCATATTGTGCTTTTCAGGAGGAGGAGGAACTAAATAGAACACTACTGGCAGAATGGAAAGAGAGGAGCAGCTAAAATGTCAAATATGGGGAAAATAAGGTGTTTTTTTTTTAAACTTCAAACATGAAAATCTATTCTAGTAGAGCCTAAAAATCAAAATCAAGACATTGTAAAAATGAATAATAACCCTGTAATTCTTGTTGGGTGCCTATGAATAACACAAACACTGAAACTGATTTTTGTCCTTTCAAATGTGGTTCTAAAAACAGATATGCAGTTTCAAAATCCGATTTAGACCAGTTACTGTTGCTTATAAGCTCAAGAGCGGTAGAGTAATCCATCTACCGGTGAGAATACAGTAGAAACACACCAAAGACAAGAATGCCAACACATTTATTGAGATTAATGAGCGATGCATGCTTGAGCGTGTTGTGGAATCATGAGAGCCATGATGGGCTTCAGCTTGTGGTCTTCACAGTGGGTTTAAATACTGATCTCTGGAGAGAGCAGACCACATGTCCACTCCTGCTGCCAGTGAATCCACATCCAACTGCTGCTGGAGTTTAACCTACACATGGTGACAGCTGACTCACACGCTTAATGAGGACGGAAGCAGTGCCAGTGTGACATTTACATTTTTGCACTTGGCAGTCGCTTTTTTCCAAGGCATTGCATCAATACGTACATTCTCTGGTAATCAAACATATGACTTTGGCTTAGGTTTGCTAGCACCACGATATACCTGTTAAGCTACAGGAACACCATTTGACATGCTGACTGATTCAACAGAGAAAAAGTACGCAGAGTTGAAGTTCTTCTGACCCTGGTTTTGTTCAACATAATCTGCTACTGTTGAGCTTCACATTTTCGATTGCATTTTATCAAATTTTTACAACTAATTTTATGCAAATAAAAGCCACAGCAGTTGATTGCTTGTTGTTCTTCTCATTTGAATCTGTAGTGCTGCGACGGTTTTATATATGTGTGGCGAGAGCCGTGAGGGAACGGCGCGAGGCCGGTGACGTGATTGCTAATGAGCGTCAGCTGCTCGGTGCACCGGTCTCGTATCTCTCACGGAGGAGCTCCGGAAGCATAAGAGGAGTGACGACAGTGAAGGAGGAGAGAGGACCAGGCCTGGAATTTATGTTGTGTTTTTGTTATGTTTGAGTGGGCGGCAGTTGCCGTTTTACTTTTGTACTTTTCTTTTGTTGTTTATTTATTTTGGATATTAAAACTTATGTTGAACGTTCGCCAATTCCCGCCTCCTTCTTCCCGGGTTTTGGCACTAATGTAACACTGTTCGTAAGAACGGGAAGAAGGATGCGGGAACCGGCGAACGTTAAACCAAAACTTTAATAAACTCAAAAACAAACAACAAAACGAAAGTAAAATGGCGGCAGTTCCTCACGGTGACTGCCACCCACACAAACAAAATAAAACACCACATATGCTTCCGGAGCTCCTCGGTGAGAGATACGAGACCGGTGCACCGAGCAGCTGATGCTCATTAGCAATCACGTCACTGGCCTCACGCTGTTCCCTCACGGCTCTGAAGCTTTATTTGAGAAAACTTTCATTCATTACATTCGTTTAATCGGCTGCTGTGAAAATGCCGCAATCGCTGTTCACCGTCTACGATGCGGATGTGACTGTTTTGCTTGTCATGTGTCGGCATACAAATTTTGTTCATTTTGTGTGTCATTCAGTTGTTTCTATATTCTGCTGAAATGCACACACCAATTGCTGCAATGCTGGAATTATTTACAATGAGGAGTTAATTACATTTTGTTTCATTTTGGTGATAACTCTCAAACACACTGCACTGATTGCTTGTTGCATTTATAAGGTAACTTATGCAGTACTATAGGAGAGGACAAGGTATGTTAGGATCAGTTTACTTTTTTCCCAATGAGGGAAGGGGTGAGAGGGCCAAGGTTCAATAGTTATGGTTCGCTACTGAACAAAACATACATCATTTTTCTATAACTTTTTCCCCATCCAGATATATAAATAAATAAACACACAAATGCATAAATAAATACATAAACAGTACAAAAATAAAACGAAATATTTTGCAGAGGGAGGCCACATCACCTTTGTTTCCAGTTATAAATAAACAAATAAATAAATGCATAAAATAAATAAATAAATAAATAACAAAAACTAATCAAATGTTACATTTCAGAGTGAGACCGCATCTCTTTTGCTTCAATTCAAACCATTTTGATGTCATTGAGATCCTGTAGCATGCAGTGAACTTGAGGGAAAAGCAAGATCATGTTGAAAAGGAAGGCAGTGCCTCCACATCGCTGTGATCGGTTGATTACCCTGTCAGGCTATTGTGTTTACAACTCGTCCACAAATCAGCCTGAATGAGTTAAACTAATGGAAATGGATGGGCCACTTACAAAGCAAACAACTAGCGCATCACCTTCACCCACGTCCGAATTGAAATGAACTTGAAAGGATCTGTGAGTGAGGCGGTTTTAGCAGTGAAATGAGAGCTGCACCTCCCTGATCATTACGACTCCTGCTGTGTTTACTGAGCATTTATTGACTTGTGGAGACTTTTTCCCATGAAGTACTTTTGTTTTTCAAGTTAACATTTGGCCACCATTTGGCCATTTTCATCTGGATAATCTGGGCTGCACAGGTCTAAAGGTAAAACTGTTAATGTAAATAAAAGAGTTCATGCTACGGACTTTCTACAGGTTATCTGACCAGCCAAAAGAATAAAATTGAATGTTGCAAACCCCCTCATTTTTGAAACATTTGTTTTTAAAAACCTATTGTGCTTCTTTCCCCCATGTTCATCTTTCTTTTCATGAAAAAGATCCAAATCACAAAGTCACTCCAGCGGGAGTTATTCTCTATATCAATTTCTGAACGTCTCCATTATAGTCTTGAGTTTTCTTCTGGGAACAAACACGTCTCAATATTCCCCATTTAAACAATTCCTGCCCAAGGCATATGCAAAATAAAGGGGCGGGGACTGGTTGAGATAGTTAGTAGTATGTAGAAACTCATGGTTGTGGTAAGATATTTCCCAAACATGCTTGAAGCACTTAACCAATGGCAATAAAAGGGTCCAGCTGACCAATCAGAGCATATTGTGCTTTTTAGAAGGAGGGGCTTTATAGAGACAGGAACTAAACAAAGTGTTACTGACAGACTGGAAAGAGAGGAGCTGCAACAATGTCAAATATGGGAAAAAAATTATGGGTTTTTCAAACATTCTAGTAGAGACCAAAATCAAAATCAAAACTTTATAAAAGGGCAAAATAGGTGTACTTAAATAGTGTCATGCATTCATATCAGAATCATGAGCTGTGTGTAAATTAACATGAATTCCTGAGTCTTCTTGTGAATAATGAGAATAAGCTATGAATATATTTGAAGGGGATTGTGGGTCTCTGCTGCACAGGAGCATCTGCAGACAGGACTGTTATATTAACATGACAAAGTACCACCCCGTCTGCCATGCTGATAACCGCAGTGATGGGTGGCGAGAGACCGTCTCACTGGTGCTTCAGTGTGGACGGTCCATCAAACATACCAAGAAAGAGACAGCAGTGAATTCAACACGTTAGACCCGAAAGCCACTGTCACAACCACTAAAATATAGTGCTACGCGTTTCTTATAGTTAACTGTTATTATACACACCCAGAGTTTGATGGGCCGTGAGTGTCAGGCAAAATCTGAACAATAAAATGTCTCCTTTAGTCATACAGCAGGAAACTGACATTATTGTTGTCTAGTTGTACAATAACACGGATAAATGATTGAATTTAACCAGCATAAGTGACCACGCCCACAATCCAAGATGGCAGCATATGTTAAGTGATGTTAAGTGTTTGTCTCTGTTTTGATGTTTTTAAAGGATTTTATAACATTCTATTATCTTGGCCTGAGCCTGAGCCTGTTACATCCTCCTGCAGCTAATCGGCCTGAACCTGGGCCTGCTTTTGCTTCTTGCAGCTCACCAGCCTAGGATCTGAGCCTGCTACAGCCTCCTGTAGCTGACCAGCCTAGGATCTGAGCCTGCTACAGCCTCCTATAGCTAACCGGCCTGGATCTGAGCCTGCTACAGCCTCCTGTAGCTGACCAGCCTAGGATCTGAGCCTGCTACAGCCTCCTGTAGCTGACCAGCCTAGGATCTGAGCCTGCTACAGCCTCCTGTAGCTGACCAGCCTAGGATCTGAGCCTGCTACAGCCTCCTGTAGCTTACCAGCCTAGGATCTGAGCCTGCTACAGCCTCCTATAGCTAACCAGCCTAGGATCTGAGCCTGCTACAGCCTCCTATAGCTAACCAGCCTAGGATCTGAGCCTGCCACAGCCTCCTGTAGCTGACCAGTATAGGATCTGAGCCTGCTACAGCCTCCTGTAGCTGACCAGCCTAGGATCTGAGCCTGCTACAGCCTCCTGTATCTGACCAGCCTAGGATCTGAGCCTGCTACAGCCTCCTGTAGCTGACCAGCCTAGGATCTGAGCCTGCCACAGCCTCCTGTAGCTAACCAGCCTAGGATCTGAGCCTGCTACAGCCTCCTGTAGCTGACCAGCCTAGGATCTGATCTTGCTACAGCCTCCTGTAGCTGACCAGCCTAGGATCTGAGCCTGCTACAGCCTCCTGTAGCTGACCAGTGTAGGATCTGAGCCTGCTACAGCCTCCTGTAGCTGACCAGCCTAGGATCTGAGCCTGCTTCAGCCTCCTGTAGCTGACCAGCCTAGGATCTAAGCCTGCTACAGCCTCCTGTAGCTGACCAGCCTAGGATCTGAGCCTGCTACAGCCTCCTGTAGCTAACCAGCCTAGGATCTGAGCCTGCTACAGCCTCCTGTATCTGACCAGCCTAGGATCTGAGCCTGCTACAGCCTCCTGTAGCTGACCAGCCTAGGATCTGAGCCTGCTACAGCCTCCTATAGCTAACCGGCCTGGATCTGAGCCTGCTACAGCCTCCTGTAGCTGACCAGCCTAGGATCTGAGCCTGCTACAGCCTCCTGTAGCTGACCAGTGTAGGATCTGAGCCTGCTACAGCCTCCTGTAGCTGACCAGCCTAGGATCTGAGCCTGCTTCAGCCTCCTGTAGCTGACCAGCCTAGGATCTAAGCCTGCTACAGCCTCCTGTAGCTGACCAGCCTAGGATCTGAGCCTGCTACAGCCTCCTGTAGCTAACCAGCCTAGGATCTGATCTTGCTACATCCTCCTGCAGCTAACCTGAGTATCCCATTCTGAGGTCAGTGCTCTTTACTTCTCTTAGTGCTAAAATTTTAGGGTAATGGCCTTATTTACTTATGTTCCAATCAATTTGTAAACAAATGGAATTTTTGACCTTGAATGTAGAAATAGCAAAGTCCCTTTCTCTTGCTGTTGTTGGGTGTTACAGGCCTCCTTCAGCTTCAAAAGAAGCACTATATTCAATAAAGGATTTTTTGGCCAAAATGAGTAACACCGAACTACTTATGGCAGGAGATTTGAGCTGGGAATGGCTAAATGCAAGTTCTGATGAATTTAAAAGGTGTTGTGACTCTATTAATCTTACCCAGTTAGTCCACCTACCCACCAGGCCTAATGTCAAGAGTCCAGAAAAGTCCACTTTGATTGATTTGATTTTAACAAACGTGCCTCATAAGTTCTCTTCTCTGGGTGTCTTCTGTAATGATTTAAGTGATCACTGTGTAGTTGCTGCCTGTAGAAATACTAAAATTCCAAATGTAAACCAAGCGTTGTCTGTAAGAGGAATCTTAAACATTTTAATGAACAAGCTTTTCATCATGATTTGTCAATGGTAAAATGGGAAAACATAGGGCCACTACCAGATGTAGAATTAGCTTTGCCATTTTTTAAGGAAATTTTTATGCAAATTGTAAACAAACATGCCCCCTTAAGGAAATGCAGAGTGAAGGGGTGAGAAAATCCCTGGTTTTCACCAGAACTAGCAGATACCATACATGAGCATAACAGAGCATGGGTCAAGGCAAGAAAAACAGACTCTTCTATTGATTGGTCTGTTTACAAACGGCTTAGAAATAAATGTTTCATGGAGACCCTTTTAAATTTGCACCTTTTACTGTCCATGAAGTGCATAAGGCTCTAAAAACATTGGATCACAGAAACCCCCTGGACCAGACTTGATGGAGTCTTAATTTTTGAAGTTGGCAACAGATTTTATAGCAGAGCCACTTTCGATTCTTTTTACTCTTTCATTCAAACCCGAAGAAATACCATCAGTTTGGAAATCAGCTTTTGTTCTACCTTCATTAAAAGGAGGTGATCCAGCAGTTCTGTCTAATTATAGGCCAATATCAAATTAATGTATTTTATCAAAAATTCTGGAATCTCTTGTCTGTGATCAGCTGAAAGAGTTGCTGTATTCAAATGACATCCTCTCTAAATTTCAATCAGGCTTCAGAAAAAAGCACAGTACTATCACCGCTACTATGAAGGTGATAAATGATATTATTGTGGCACTTGATAAGAAATAGTTCTGTGCTTCACTTTTTTTGGATCTGTCAAAAGCTTTTGACACTGTTGACCATGCTGTTTTAAAGAACAGATTAATTTGCTCAGGATTGTCAGAGCATGCAGTTGCATGCAAATTATCTGAATAACAGGACTCAATGCATTAAATATGAGGGTCTCTGTTCTGATTTTATTGTTGTCCGTAAGGGGGTGCCACAGGGCTCAGTTTTGGGGCCCCTCCTATTTATCTTGTATATCAATGACTTGGGTCAAAATGCTTCTGATGCTAATATGCATTTTTATGCTGATGATACAGTCATTTACTGCTACGGATCATTTTTATCTGTGCTAGATTATGGTGGTCTTTTTTATATGAATGCTTCTTCTTCATGTCTTCTAATGGTGGACATGGTTTATCATGCTTCTTTGACGCATGATGCATCACTGCGAATTGTATTCACGAGTGGGATGGCCTTCTCTGGCCACTAGGACCAGGGACATTGGACTGCCTAAATAATGTGCAATTGTTTTTCATAACCTGTGTTATTTTTGTGTGTTTATAATTGTTTAAATGTTGTTGCCTCTTGGCCAGGACTCCCTTGAAAAAGAGGTTTTTAATCTCAATGGGACTCTCATGGTTAAATAAAGGTTAAATAAAGTTGCTCAGAGGTGCGTGGTGAGGATAATGCTGTTATTTCACGCAAGGAATCACAGAAAGGAATTAATTCAATGAAAAAATAACCATGTGGTAATATGTATTTTTTGAATGCCCTGAATTCAACACTTTACAAAAAAAGGTGCTTCGCCTTATTTGAATCACAGACAAATCAAAATATCAGATTATGAATATTAAATTAATAAGGCAGACAAAAACAGCTTCACATTATGAAACACTACATTACAGCTCAAAACAGTAAAACTGATATTATAAAAAGGCGTTCAATCTTTAAGATGCCATGGACCCCCAAATATAATTTTTTAGACCCCTAAACCAGCTATATATATTAACGCATAAAGACCAAATTTATATTATAAATACACGTAAAGTATTATTTAGAAATGATTTAGTTCCTTTTATATTACATTATTAGTTTTTTTTCAATTCACTGTAGAACTGTATTGTTCGATTAATTAGTTTATTTTAAAATATTTTTATTGTTTATTAATTTTAATTTTTTTATTTATTAATGTTTTTACAATCATTTTCTCTAAACTTTTCCAACTACCCTAACTCAACAGGATTAAATATCTGTGATATTCTCTGTTTTATTTTTTATTTTTTAATTTATTATTATTGTTTTTTATACCAGATGAATCATTTAGCATATGTCCGATTCAGTCTTTGCTATAAATAGCCTTTGAAATCAGGTAAAATGTAGATGCATAGAGAGATGAATATGTAACTTTATGGCAAATTACATAAGCCATAAAAAATACATGTGCATCGTTAATCTTAAACACTGCATATAACTTAAGGTAGAGCGCTTCCATTAGAATGAATCCCTGAAGTTCACACTGACACAAGAACCTCGTGTGTCATCTAATTATCTGTGGTTTCCTGGCTGCCATTGTACTGGACTGTGATAAAGGTCAAGCGAGTGCTTTGGCAATGCTGACTGATTGACAGGTCACTTAGGGCAGGTTGAGAGGCAGTCAGAGTTTAATGGTGTTCGGATGTGCAGTTGGTGTCTCTGTGGGCCCGACTGATGTGATGTGATGCGCTCCGACTGACTCACTCTGACACTGAGAGCTAAAGGTCATCAGAGAGCAGGGGAGGAGAGCACCGAGACACCAGCAAACCCATTCTGTCATGACTGTGCTCGCACTCATGCAAATCATGTTTACAGTAGGACAATGTTTCTTCAAGTAAGCCTAGTTAAAGTCACTAAATCAAAATTGACAATCCATGTTTTTTATGGAATATTGCAGTATTTATTATAAATGATTTATCCATGCATATTATTTCTTTAAAGTCATGTGCCTCATAATGTTGAATCAAAACAACTTCCCCTCCCTCTTACAGCGACATCTCTTCTCCGATGTTAACTTATCACTCATATGAGATCCACCAATATCAAACCACAACCATCCAATCAGTTCCCCAAGCACAAAATCAAACCCCGTCACAACAGGGAAGAAAAGACTTCGGTAGCACAACTTCTGCTTCATGCTGACTTTAATGTATGGTCTCTAAACTATATTAGAATAAAATACTGAGGAAACATGTATGAACATTTATTTTTATCAGAGAAACCATAATTTCATCCAACAATATGTGGTTACCAGATACATTCAAAATGTTTAAAAACAGTAAAGCATAATTTCAACACTGTTTTTCACTAAATCAACTCAAGGAAGAATGATATGCAATGTTTTTCAAATCACACTAACAATAAATATAGTTTAAGCAACATTCATCTAAAATATTTGAATTATTTTAAGTGAAAACATTTTAATAAATGAAAGTTATCTGACGGAGACTATCTGACAGTTTTTTTTAGGTATACTGAATGTCAAATGCTAAATGAAAAGTGCATTGTGTAATGTAAAAAAAAAAAGGCTACTATGTGAATATACTGTAAAATGTAATGTATTCTTGTGATCAGATCTTAATTTTCAGCATCGTTACTCCAGTCTGCAGTGTCACATGATCCTTCAGAAATCATTCTAATATGCTGATTTGCTGCACAAGAGACATTTCTGATTATTGTAACATTATAAACGTCTTTACTGTCACTTTTGATCAAATAAAAAACATACTGACCCCAAACAGTAGTGTGTTCTATATGTTTTTGTGGTTCTGTATTGTACTATGCATATTGTATTATATGGGAAATTACATGAGCCATAAAATAACATGTGCATCGTTAATCTTAAACACTGCATATAACTTATAGTAGAGCATATTATTATTATATCGTGTATATATATATATATATATATATATATATATATATATATATTCAAATGTATGAACAAAAACATTATTTATCACATTTGTTCTGTATTTCAGCATATTGGATTTTAAATATAAGCTGAAAGCAAGCATGTATGTCTTTGTACACAGTCACCTCTCTCATATGAAATCAGAATAATTGGACAGCCGTGCTGCTCAGATGTTACATGTAGCTTTTCAATCAAAGAGTTTACAAAAGGTCAACTGTTAATTGTACAGTTGTACTTTCATTTGACACCTGACAGAATCTCTACAGACCTTAAAAACATGTTTCTACAAGTAACGCGAACACCATAAAGCTACAAATGTCAGAATACATGGGAATCTTGATTGGAATCACTGATGCACAGTAAGAACATGCTGGTGAGATCAACATTATAAATGACTTTCACCCGGTTGTATAAACATAGCCACTAAATCGAGACTGTGTCTTTAGTTTGACCAAGTAGCAGCAAGTCATGAGGTAATCATTCATACTTTTAAGATTCAAATTAGACAAATCTACCTTTTAATAAGCAATTATGTACAGTTTTGAAGAAACAACTTGATGACTAACTTTAAGACTAGTCTAAGCAGTTTGCAACCATCCACTGGTTGACATTACTTATGTCCAGTTATCATACATTATATGACATAAGAATGTCTAAGAATTCAATATTGAAATTGAACATCGATCTAATATGGTAATGTAACTCTCTGAATAGTTTTAGCATGCTGTTAAATATAGCAATGTTAATGTATTTGGTCTTGGCAGACTAGATCTACTAAGCTGCTGCTGCAGAGCAAGCATGGACTTGTTACTGCTAATAGATACACAGACATGTTGCTGTGACTGTGAGCATACAAGATATGATGCTGCTGCATAAATAGATATACATAAATCCAGTAGCAGATCTAGGCAGGTGGAGCTGGGGGAGGTAGAGGGTTTCAGAGGAACAACATGCTGCATGTCTAGTTTACAGCGAACACTGAACCAAACTATTTATATGTTGAGCAGGCAATCTCATTGGCTGCAGGATCAGTAGAAGTCAATCAGTTTGTGCCATTTGGTAATGATGTGATTGTTTGCAGATTGCATGTAAAGGACCAATCAGCCTGCACCCTCTAGAGTTTCATAACTAAGTAGATATTTCATATAAAGTTATGTTTTTAAAATATTTTTTTTCAACCTGAATGTTTACTGTAGAAAACAATTATTATTATTTTTTTTTTATTTATCTAATCATATATTCCTACAAAAAAAAAGAGAAAAACAATGAAGTTTGCTGTCCATAACATCCAAATACCACCCTATAATGCTAGGTAAGATTAATCAGTCACCAACAGACAGTAACTTTTCTGTGTGAATCTCACAAAAAATATATCAGATTATATATCAGTCCAAAATCTGGAAAAAAAAAGAAACAAATAATTATATTTTGCAAATAGAAAATGAGTCCTATATTTAGGACCTGCATGTTTTCTGCATTGCGGCAATCATTGACAATTGAACAATCACAAACACCCCAGTCATCATCATCTCTGTCTGTCTGTGATCCAAAGGCCATTTTCTGTTTTATGCACAAAGGTAATTAAACAAGGTTTCCCAGAAATTAGAGCTCATCAATACAAAGTCCGTGATTACAAAAATCAAGCAGCATAAGCCACAACCACAACAAATCAAATTGAAGTATCGCCACAGTTTGGTTGATCATTTGGTTTTCAGGCCTTCATCGTTCTCACTGTGTAACGGTGTACGCAGGCAAGCAGACAAAGACATAGAAGAGTAAGGTTCCAACACTAAGTTTACTTATCATATTATCCAAACAGGTAACAAACCGAACAGGTTTGACAATGTACACACTGAGTATAACAGAGACCAGACAAGGAGTGCAGGAGAGGGAACAACTTAAGTAGAAAACACAAACGAGGATAACAGAAAGCTGAAACATATAAACTAAAACTGGCGATAACAAAGGAGATAGATGAGTGGCGGAAATCTGAACACATGACGATAGAAAAAACTGAATGTCCAAGAAACCAAAATTAACTGAAGATAACTGTCACATACTGATTGTTTAATTTAGAGAAAGAAATGGAGAGACAGTAGTTAGTACAAGGAAACGGTTCCTCACTCAAGGCACGGTTGCCTTAAACCGAGCCCGAGCATGATTGTCCCCCTTCCCCAGTCCCCCCACTGGGCTGCACTCACATTGCATTTAACGTTCCGGGCCGGAGCATGCTTATGTCATATATGAGACAAATTTTTGTATGGAAGAAAACAGGAAAGGAAAGCACTTTTGCTAAGACACTGCCTAATAGATTTATGCTGCACAGCGATTTTTACTTAGACGTATCAGAGGACCATTACGACAGCAGCTGATGTTAATAGAGGAATCAGGCAAACTTTCACGCAAACTTCAATTTTGTGAATCAATAAAGTCAGAACCAGACCAATTAAAAACCCCCCAACACCCGAATTAATTACATTAACTGAAAAGTGTACTATCCAAGTATTAATAAAGATGGGTTACCCTTTATTTTAAGGTTTCTTTGTTACACTGTAAATATACAGTTAAGTATTGAGTAATAATAAGTAACTACATGTATTCACCATAGGGTTAGGATTAGGGTTTGATTAGTTGCATGTAATTATGCATAATTTATTGTTATTTCTATTGTTACTACATGTAACATTTGTAACAATGACACTCTAAAATAAAGTGCTACCTAAAGATGTTTGGCATCGTAATGATGACAGTAGCGCACACAGAAGTAGTAGCTGTACCGTGCTCCGGCACGGTTAGCGCACAAACTACATGTGTATCGCGCACGAGCCCCACCGAACCTTGCTCTGGCCCATCTCGTCTAAGCATCTCATCTAACGGAGCGAACGAACCGGGCTTTGGGGGGTCGAACGCACTCGGGCATGGATCAGAGCACTTAGTGCGAGTACATCCTGAAACATTGATTACGGGATTCCTAGAAAGTGTGTTGCATCATTTTTCTATATAAACCTCCAGTTACATTCACTCAAAACTCCCTCTCCAGTTCACACAGAACATTTATTGAAACTAAACTGTCATCTTCATCACACTATAACCAGTGTTATGTTGGTATTAAATACATACTATTATATGTTTTTTTTAATTTGCTTTAATTTTCATATTTTCAGTTTTATTTTAATTTTAGCTTCATTTTCTCATTCATATTATTTATGTTTTATTTTATTTCAGCTTTACTACAATTGGCAAGGTTTTTTTATTAGTTTTAGTTAACCCTGATAACATTTTCTCATTAACATATGACTGTCCATATTTACATATTGACACCTATTTAATATTCATCAACGTAGTTAGGATGGTGTTACTCATTTCACATGTGAAAAGGTAAAGGCAACATTCATGAATAAAGAATACTTAAAGGTACAATAACAAAACCAGCCTGTTTTATGGAAAGATTAGAAAATGAATATGAAATTCTACATAATGAAATTACCATAACTAACATTCAACAAAAGAGCAGAACATGACATTAATGCCAGTTCTCAGTACTGTGAAACACAAAGCTTTGTGTGATAAAACTGATAGATACATAAATAATATATGCTGTATCTCGCTTTCAGGAATCTGAAGCCTCATCTGACCTTATTCATAGAAACACAAAAATGGATGAGACAGAACAAAGCTATAAATCAAAATGAAAACAGATTTCAGTAAGAATCTCAACTCACCATCTGAGCAGTGTTTGTCTAGGCTGGCATTTCTCTCTCTCTCTGACATATAACAGACAGTATAACAACACTTCCTGTTTTAACGGGAATGACAGGATGTTTGGGAAGCAGTACAAAACAGGAAGAGCTCTTATTCTGGTTAACACTCTGTAGAGCAACTTTATTCACTCAAAAACATTATGTTGGTCTTCAATAGTGTTCATGCAGATCTAAATATCAGACATTACATATTACAAAACAATTACGACATAATCTAAACTTACAATGCAAAAAAGAGAGACTTCAATTTGAAAGTGGGGTGAGATTTGACAATATAAGATTCATCATTCAGTTATCAGTTATTCTGAACCGATCCGAAATGCATGACACATTAACTCAATGAAAAAAAAAAAATTCTTTCCATTTATTAAATGAAACTTCATTCACACTCTGTATTTTTGCTCACACAAAGAATGAGATGAGCTAGTAAATTCAGCTGAGCACATTTATGTACCATCCAGAGGGCTAAAAAAGTGTTTTGGGGGCTTTGTACTGTAGAATTACTGCCAGGTCAAAGGGGACAGACAAAACCACATCCCTCTGAGGTTAAAACACACACAGCAGCTTTATACTCGATCTGGACGCACATACTCCTGCTTTAAGGTGGATAAAAGAAGGCTGTGTGTTTCCCCGCAGGTCTCTGGAGTGTGTCCCAGCTGCACCATTATGACAGATGTGAACCTAAAGGAGATTCAGCTGAAGCTTTTGAGACTCACATGCACTCAACAAAAACACCCTCCATTATAAATCTCTTTGTACTCGAGCTGGTTTGTGGAAAAGTTGGAAAAACGTGCCTCTGCTTATTCGTTTTTGCAAAACATGCACCAATACATGCAATACAAATCATTGCAGTGTTCAACTGATATGAACACTAGAGGCTGTAAAAAAAAAAGCGACAACCTTCAACCTTTATTTCTTTTCACACACAGTTATGATTACATTATTTGCATTACATAACCAGTTCCGTATGTTTGGCTTTTCTGGCAGAGTGAACTAGCTCACCTGGTACAACAACCAATGTAATAAAACATTGCCAGATTTACATTCATCTGTTTCAGATAAAACCGAACATGCTTTTAGCGCCACTTCGAAAGTGTCGTGAAACGTGCAAGACACAACGTAAAATTGTTTCGCAGAAATGTCACCACAGGCACGTTGCTCAGTTTATACTGTAGCAGATAGTTTTTTTTTATGCAGCTTTCAATGGGCTGCTTTACATTAGTAATAAGTGAAAGCAATGAGTAATATGTAACGTTAGTGTTACAGTTTACTAACTAAGGTGTTATAAAGTGAAATTTATGATTCATTTGTTATGAATAATTTGATCTTTTACTCATGATATAAATAAAACTAGAAAATAATCACTGGAGATGAAGCACTTTTCATTTATAAATGTTTCATTTATTAACATTTCATTGACTGGAGTATCCAAGAATAGTTATTACCACATGGCTATGTAATAAATTAACTGCGGCTGTTGATTTAACGCATTCATTTATTTAATTAGTTATGGAAGAGTAACGCGATTAAAATGATTTAACCCATTTAATGCTCCCAACCTGCCCCAGACCTGCGTAGGTCATTTTAAATTTCATGCAGTTGATTGGTGACGAACTTGAAGCAGGGCAACAATTCACTGCGTGATGGAGCCTATAGAATACAGTTAGAATGGCCATAAAATTCAAGATATCAGGGCAAAAATGACCCTGTAAGAGTTTTTGTCTCAAAAATCCAATGATTCAATGGATTCATTCATGAAGAGAGCCATTTACTTCATTTCTGAACGAAGCAGCCATTTGAACAAATCAAATGAATGAATTCCCTAATGACGGAATGACATATTCATTTAGACATTTACCGTGAACTACTGCCACTTTTAATTTCTTATTTATAGTATCACTTCATTAAAAATAATTTCATATTTTGGGAATAGTTTGCCCAAAAAAGAAAATTCTGTTTATTTAACAATCACTTACCCTCATGTTGTTCTTTCTTTTTAAGAACATTAAAGATGATATTTTGATTTTGGATTGTAAATTTAAAAAAAAAAATAGCGAATCAGATACAGCTTCAGAAAAAACAACAATAATAGTCCTTGTAGCCTAAACGTTTGTGTGTAATAAATTCTATGTATATAATATTTCTTTCTAAAGCAACTTTTTATAAAGTTTATTTGATGCTTTTTTCATTTAACACAATAATGACTTTACATTATCTTTTTTCTCAGCCAAATTTGGTGTGCGATTAATTTGCGATTGATACCATTAATTAATCGGCACGTCATGTAATTAATCAAAAATTTTAATCGCTTTACAGCCCTAATATAAATTTTTTTTGTCAACTCAGTTTCTTGCATAAATCAATGGTGTTATACAGTAATTATCATGATAAAAAAAAATTACTCACATTGAGATATTAAAATACCAAAAATATTGCATGGTTTTGCTCCTGATTACCTCTCAAAAATCCTTCCAGTATATGAATCAAGAAGGAACCTCAAATCTTCAGATTGTCAACTGAGTGAGGAAGAGACAAGCATAAGAGGAACATTTATATTATTTGTCTGTAATTGAGTTTTTGGCCTGCCAGTGTGTTTGACTGGTTCATTTTCTTTGGTGTGTATGTGTTGGCAGGAAATGATTTAATAAGGCTTAGCATGCTGTATTTGTGACATCCGCGTCCTCTAAATGACTGGCGCAGTGTTGACATGTAAACATCACAGCAGCGGAAGCTTTAGTCAAAGGAATTCACTCCCTCCGGCTCAACAGACGTCAAACACATGAGAGTTTGGATAGAGGGCACTGATCTAACCGCAGGTTGCGTTTAATTTGACTTTAATATGACAACTATGTCATGCACATGTTATTTCTGGCAGGTGTCAAATATTGACAAAGTCATGTTTTCATGTTTCCAGATGGCTACAATGTGTTTGAAAAGTTTAGGAAGCTAGATATCCACTAGACGAATATATTCTTATTGTTTTCAGAATTATATCTGTCAAATATTTTGTTTTTGTACATTTGTATATTGAAATTTGGATCACAAATTCTATAAACGCTTTCCAATCAGTGGCGGAACCAGGATTTTTCCATAGGGGTGGCCAGGCAGGGGTCAGCAACCAGTCTGGGATGGCACAAAAATTTTAATTATTTCAAATGAGTCTATAATGCACTGGACTTTGCCTACAACACAACTGAATACAGTTAATTTGTACTTAATTGTAACTGAGATTTGATGAATTACATCAAGAAATGCTGAGTGAATTTGACCATTTTCATTAAAATAAATAAATAAAATAAAATATTCCTCACCTGGAGGCATATTAATAAAGGGGCTCACACTATAGATAAATTTCAACTTGTTCAGTCAGCTTGTTCTGCTTCTCAAAACCCCCAATAGCTTGTTCTCCATTATCGCATTTTCAGGGATGAGACATGCAGATAAATACATACTGTAGTTCAAAAATTATCATTGGATTTTATACAGTCGTGACCAAAAGTTTTGAGAATTCCATAAATATTAGTTTTCACAAAGTTTGCTGCTAAACTGCTTTTAGATCTTTGTTTCAGTTGTTTCTGTGATGTACTGAAATATAATTACAAGCACTTCATACGTTTTAAAGGCTTTTATCGACAATTACATGACATTTATGCAAAGAGTCAGTATTTGCAGTGTTGGTCGTTCTTTTTCAGGACCTCTGCAATTCGACTGAGCATGTTCTCAATCAAATCCTGACTGATAGCAACCCATTCTTTCATAATCACTTCTTGGAGTTTGTCAGAATTAGTGGGTTTTTATTTGTCCACCCGCCTCTTGAGGATTGACCACAAGTTCTCAATGGGATTAAGATCTGGGGAGTTTCCAGGCCAGGGACCCAAAATTTCAACGTTCTGGTCCCCGAGGCACTTAGTTATCGCTTTTGCCTTATGGCACGGTGCTCCATCGTGCTGGAAAATGCATTGTTCTTCACCAAACTGTTGTTGGATTGTTGGAAGAAGTTGCTGTTGGAGGGTGTTTTGGTACCATTCTTTATTCATGGCTGTGTTTTTGGGCAGAATTGTGAGTGAGCCCACTCCCTTGGATGAGAAGCAACCCCACACATGAATGGTCTCAGGATGCTTTACTGTTGGCATGACACAGGACTGATGGTAGCGCTCACCTTTTCTTCTCCTGACAAGCCTTTTTCCAGATGCCCCAAACAATCGGAAAGGGGCTTCATCGGAGAATATGTCTTTGCCCCAGTCCTCAGCAGTCTTTCTTACTTTCTGCAGAAGATCAATCTGTCCCTGATGTTTTTTTTGGAGAAGTGGCTTCTTTGCTGCCCTTCTTGACACCAGGCCATCTTCCAAAAGTCTTGGCCTCACTGTGCGTGCAGATGCGCTCACACCTTCCTGCTGCCATTCCTGAGCAAGTTCTGCACTGGTGGCACTCCGATCCCGCAGCTGATCCTCTTTAGGAGACGATCCTGACACTTGCTGGACTTTCTTGGACGCCCTAAAGCCTTCTTTACAAGAATTGAACCTCTTTCCTTGAAGTTGCTGATGATCCTATAAATTGTTGATTTAGGTTCAATCTTAGTAGCCACAATATCCTTGCCCGTGAAGCCATTTTTATGCGATGCAATGATGGCTGCACGCGTTTCATGGTTGACAATGGAAGAACAATGATTTCAAGCATCACCCTCCTTTTAACATGTCAAGTCTGCCATTCTAACCCAATCAGCCTGACATAATGATCTCCAGCCTTGTGCTCGTCAACATTCTCACCTGAGTTAACAAGACGATTACTGAAATGATCACAGCAGGTCCTTTAATGACAGCAATGAAATGCAGTGGAAAGGTTTTTTTGGGATTAAGTTCATTTTCATGGCAAAGAAGGACTATGCAATTCATCTGATCACTCTTCATAACATTCTGGAGTATATGCAAATTGCTATTATAAAAACTTAAGCAGCAACTTTTCCAATTTCCAATATTTATGTAATTCTCAAAACTTTTGGCCACGACTGTACAATCAATGAACTCTTCAACAATTCTGAGTTTGTTTCTAAAACTACTAAAGCAAACAATAAATGTTTAAATTTCTCTGTTGTCAAAATAAATAATTGCAACAGCTCTATCAAACCTAAACTGAACTCCTAAACTTGTCTCTATTGATTTCCCATTTACAAGAATGTAAATAAGGACGGAAGTCAACAGCCAGAATGTAAAATGAATTATTTTATGCATTTAAATAGGATGCATTTTTGTTTGTACTTTAAAAATTAACGCAAAATTTGCATCTTCTAGTACAAATACACTGTGCTCACATTTATTTATGCATTACAAAATACAAGATACAAGATACATACAGCATGCGTTATTGAAAAGTGGGCGTGTGCGAGCACAGTAACGGCTGACATGACAGGAAAGTACATTTTGAGTTTTACTGACATAAAGCCTGACAACATATCATCTGATCACAGATACTGAACAAGGACAACGCATTTGTCTCAGCATCTGAAAGGAGTGTCACCCGCTTTCACACACGTCTTTCAAAATAAAAGTGGCATTAGAGTTGTACGTTGTATTATGTTGTTGCTTCATTGACTGCGACCCACTCCAAACGGTCTTGCAACCCACCAGCTGAAAAATTGACCTAGGCTATATAAAATGTTCGCCGCTCACGTTGTTCAGCTGAAACGGGTCTGAAAAGTGTCCGTTTCTTAAAATAAATTTAAACGCCGTTTATGTAAAGAAAAAAGGAGACAGAAACAGCAGTAGTGAGCAGCTTCAAGCTCCGCCCCTGTTTCCAATCAATCAAGCTCTCGGCCATAACAGAGGCACCGCATCGATGACAGAAAACGGTGAACTCAATATTTAGTAAAAAACAGCAAAAACTAACTAATTTAAGCCTGTAAACAGCTGGACATCTGTGTAGGAGAGCTGCTTACAATCATCCCTCATGCATATTTATCAATGAGATGTTTACCAGCTAAAGGTCTGTTTGCAGGGCAAAAACACTTCAAGGCTTCTATGCTAATGGCTATCATGGAAGGAGTATGCTGGCATCTACAAAATTTTCATATTCCAGTGATAATAAATCAACCTCATTACAACATCCTAGTTGCCAGTACTATTAGGTTGAACTGTGAACTACAGTAGCTGTAGTTCGCAAATACAAACTACAACTATAGAAGAAAACAGCAGGAAAAAAAAAAAAAAAAAAAAAAAAAAAAAAAAAAATATATATATATATATATGTATATATATATATATATATATATATATATATATATATAATATGCCTAATGTGTTACAAATGCTGTTTCATGTCATCTTTAAGGTTAAATAGCTGATCTCTTTCAGGATATTCATCTCTCTCTGATACAAACTGCAGCTCAACAGATAGAGCCAATGCTACGTCTTATCTCTCCTCAACAGCTGGACTGAGACTGGAGGCTGATGTTTTATCATGATCCAACAACACAGACCCTGAACACAGGAAGAGTCCAGGGCCTTCAAGATTTCAGATACATGTTTTGTTTGGTTAAGCTTGTATTTCAATTATGATTACATAAAAGGAGTGAGAACATAAAGGAAAATTGGTAACACTTTATTAACATTTGTTTGCAGTAGTAAGCAGAGACACCCCATGCCTCATTGCTCCGCCCCCAAAATAACAAACACTCTATGCAACACAAGCAACTACTACAGCTGGTACTAAAACAAGATTCAACAACAACAACAGCGTATCTTGTTTCAGTGCTCGAAAGCTTTTCTAATAACACACGTCTTAAACCTCTTGCCTGATCGTAACCCTTTTTCTTCCGATTATATTCCTCGGACATTTCCATCTTTGGTGATAATCTCCCTCTTGCTCACTCTCTCTCCTCTCCCCTCCCATTATGAACAGACACGCCCCCTATTGCTGATTGGCTACAAGTGTGTTGTGCTGCTCTGTCTGGAGTGTGTTTCCCAAAAGCATTGTTAGCCAACTATTGTCACAAGTTGCTGGAAACTTATGACCAAAAGCTGATTTTCCACCACAGGGCCAAAGCGTTCTCGTTGCTTAATTATCCCATTCCGTGCCAATCCGGCCCAGCCGCTACGGATATGGTTTCATTCTCCACTGTGGAGCAGTGCTGCCAATTTAACAATTTTGTCGCTAGATTTAGCAGCCTCCCTGCCCCTTTTGAGACTTTTTTTCAAAAGCCTAGCGACAAATCTAGCCACGTCTACAAAAAAAAAACAATACCTAGATTCCATGATTCGCCCACTGATCAAATGCAGAACTGAGCAGAACTGTAAATTCCACCTTGTTGTGGTTTTTGTCATAAAATTCACTCATATATGTATGTAGGAATGGTTCAAATCGGCCAAACTGACACGTACTACTTGCTTCCCATGTACACTTAGTGTTTATCCTTCTCTGTCAGAGGGATCGTTCCGTCATGTACCCTGCCTGCGGGTTTCTCCGACGCTGCCGTCGTCCTGCGTGTCAGTGAGGATGTCATTTGAAATCCCGACTGGCAGGCAGAAAGTGGAGTTTTGCATGAAATTTGGCCCATAGAATAATTGCTGGTTTATACAAGAATAAATGCACAATTATGTAAACACGCTCTGTAATAAATCTGTCATATTACGTATTTGAGTCTTCCTTGAAGATATATACATGGGAATGAGAGAGAGCAGGAATAAAAGGCTGGGGTTTTAAGCTTTGGCTGGATTTGTCTGCAATAAGCTTCCAGCAGATTAAAGCATGTTAATGTAATGCTGCTTACACGCACTGGACACACTGTTGTGTGTTTCAATGGAGTCAATTCCACTGTCTGTCATGTAAGTCAGTACAAAGACATGCTGTAGATTCACTGAGTGGCTTCAGGCAAATTATATTTGGAGGGAACACCAAATAAAACATCACTAGTGTATCTATCACTATTGTACTGTCAGCTCGTGGTTGACGCAGGGATTAAAAAGCAGGATTTATGTGCAGCAGTTATACCGAAATCAAAATACTCAGGTTACTTTAAACAAACCTCGGACAGCACACCAAATATGCATACTAATTACTCTATCTGATTATTTGTAAGCCTGAACTCGTGAAGTGAGGGATTTAACTATAAAGGATAATTAATTAAAGGAAATGAGAAACAGTTGAGTCGTAATCAAACAATGAGTAACTAGGGAAACAAATGAAAACAAAGGAAACACTGAAAAACCAGCTCAAACACAGACCAAACATGGCATGTATTTTATAACATCAAATACAGTTTTAAAGATTGGGTATTTTTTAAAATATTTTTGAACACCTCTTCTGCTCACCATTTTTCGTTCAAAAATTAAGTGATATTGTGAAAAATTATTACTATTTAAAATAGCTCTTTTCTATGTGAATATATTGATAAAAATGTAATTTATTCCTGTGATCAAAGCTGAATTTTCGGCATCATTTCTCCAGTCTTCAGTGTCACATGATCCTTCAGAAATCATTCTAATATGCTGATTTGCTGCTCAAGAAACATTTCTGATTATTATTACCATTTAAAAACAGTGCTGCTTCATATTTTTGTGGAAACCGTGACACATAATGGTTCTTCGATGACTAGAAAGTTGAAAAGAACAGCATTTAAATTAAATCCAAAATTTAAATCTTTTGTAACATTATAAATGTCTTTATAGTCACTTTTGATCAATTTAATGCTTACCTGATGAAATAAAGTAATCATTTGTTTTGAAAAAAAAATTCTAACTAAAATATAATAAAATAAAACAGATATTTAAATAAACTATATGTTAAAATTTCAATTGAATGATTTGATAATCAATTGCACATCAACATTTGCTAAGAAAAGATCCTAGATTAAGATTCATAGAAAAAAACTCAAGAAATCATATTATTGCGGCAGCCTGAACAGACAAATAGTGGCTCCAGAAGTCTATATGTTGTTTGTTTTATCATATTATTGAGCTACAGTCTATTACTGTACTTGAAATAAGCATCAAGTTGGTATTTCAAGTTTGAGTTGCTCCAATGGCAGGAGAATTCCTTGTTCTTACAGCTTCAGTTCTCGGTCTTTATATGTTTTTCTAAGAATGAAAATTTACAAATGCAATGTTTTCGTATGTTGAAAGATCTCTGAGCAGTTTAAGTGACTGTCTGACCATTAGATGGCACGTTGTTTGCCTGACCTTTCCCTGAAAAGGTCAACGTTTCATTAGCTTGTTCGTTTAAGACTTTCAAGGCTGAGTCGATCAATATACCTCTAACTGAAGGACAGGCGCTGGGTCTGAAATACACATGCCTGTCAATATCAACAGTACCGTCTGTCCATCTGCAAATTATTTAGCCAACCCAAGACAGACTGTTCTGAACAAACTCTTTAGAGATATTTTTCTGAGAAGGGTGCCACACTAGATCAATACAAAAAATACAAGATCAATGAGAAATCGAATCCTCCGGAGCACAATTCATCCCGGAGGAATCTCGCACATTAGCACAGGAACACAAAGATCTCTTGCAGCTAGTTGTGCTCCACTGAATTCAATTTATTTCACACGCCGCCTAACTCGCTCCATCTCAAATCCAGTCCCCGCCTGGGAAAGGAACCTGTGCAAGGATAAACGATAACAACCTCTGACCTCAGAGTCTCTGTGTCTCATTCCCAAGGCAATTTGGGCTCAATCAGCCCCGACACTGATCCAGTCTACATAATTCCCACTTGTGCTGGTGAAGCACTTAAGTTCTATCTGACCTTAGGAACAATTTTTGAGAGACAGGTGACACTGAGGTCAGGAATACAGAGCGTAACAGTCTGTTGCGCTCCATAGAGAAATGGATTTTTAAGTATAACTTATAACCCTTTAAAGTCAGAACTACTGTGAGCTACGAGGTTGTCAATCAATGGTATTTGCTTATTTCAATTGAGTTTAAAAATATAACTGCAGAATTCGTGGGGAAAAACTACATCACCCATGATGCTGTATAGAAAATTCCACCAATCAGAGACGACACAAGGAACACGCCCAAAAGGTCTCATTAGCTCCACCCACTCCCATGAAGCACCACAAATGACATAATCGAGTCAGTCTCCGTACGGTCTCAAAATAGTTAAATATTTGAATATATATGCATATTTTGCTTCAAAACAAAGTTTGCAATGTGATTTACTTCATAGCTGGTTTGGTTTAATTTATGGCTTATAACTCTTTTTTTGAAATCCCTCTGGGAGAAATTAATGGAAAAATATACTTCTGGAACCAATGCCGCCGGACAGTCACTGTTGCACTTTATTGCAAAGAAATGCGTAAAAGTACATTTACAAGGTGTGATGTTTACTCACATAAGATACAAAAAAAAAAAAAAAAAAAAAAAAAAACGTAAAAAGTAAAAGCTGTAAATGCTAGCCTGAAAGATTTCGTATGGCAAATAAGGGCCTTTTAAAAACCCAGATATTTTTGCAGTCATGTTGGTTTCATGTTTTTGCTTTATTTGTTTTTATGTATTAAAAGTAAAGCAATACAGAAACAAATTGCAAAGAAACTATCCTCTTTACAATATATTTTTCAAGGTATTCATCGCATTTATCATTTTAAAAATTCCTAAAAAGATCCGGAAAAAAACTTTGGTGGTCAAAAAAATATTTCTTATCATTGTCAGTGTTAAAAACACTTGTGCTGCTTAATATTTTTGTGGAAAGCGATACATTTTTCCAGGATTAGAAAGTTCAAAAGAAAATTATTGTTGAGTAAAGGTATAAACTTTTATATTAAAGTATTAAAACAATCATACTAACACCAACTACCACTGCCACTTAAAATAAAATAAATAAATTAATAAATTAATTAACAAAATAATAAAATAAATAAAATAAAAATATTTTTAAATAAATAAAAAAAAATAAAAAAAATTAAAAATAAATAAAATAAAATATAATAAAATAAAATGCAGAAACAATGCCAGAAAAAAATATCCTCTTAAAAATCCAACACACAAACATATGTTTCAAGGTTAGTTGCGTTCATCATTAAATTAAGTCATTGTTTGTATGGATTGCATTTCAGTTTATTTTTTAATAAATCCACAGATGCAGAAAAAACGGTCATATAATTGACCCAGATACAACTTCTTCTCAAACTATTATTAAATGATGCCATGTAACAAATATATTTAAGCATAAAATCCTTTCTGAACTTTACAACATTCCAACTGCATGAATCAAGAAATGCAATTTTAGAGACCACACTCCCCAAATAAGCTTATATCTCCTCACATTTATTACTCGACTGAGTGAATTCATGGATCATGTGCTTGTTTAATTGACCAAAACATGAATCATCGTTTGACAGGCATTTGATCAGAAACGCCACTGAGATGAAACAATTTAATTAGGATGCCAGACTTCAGATTGGTATCTCGTCTGGCAACTGAAAGAGTCTGTGCAAATATCAACCTGTTTAAAGACTGACGGGAAACGCAGACCACTGCTTCATTAGGCTGGAGAATGTCTATGAGCTTAATGTTTATAGGTCGACAGAGTGATTATCAGTCATTATTAATGCATTTACAAAATTAAAACAGATTAAAACAATAATAATCACTACAGGATGTTTTGAAATTAAGCTGTAATTTCATATCCGATTTTTCAAACAAACTAACCGAAGGATTACTAACAGTCTGTGCTTTGATGTGCATTTTGCATAAATGACTACATGCAGTAATTAGTGAGGTTTAATTTCTAAAATGAAATCATAAAGAATGGCGCAATAACACTGCAAAACATCCCAACAGACCTTTTTACAAACTACATCTATGGTCTATTAACCCAAGAGTGAGAAATGTAATATTGTAAAGGAACAAAAGGACCGATAAGAAAACATTAAAAACACAAAACACTATGAAAAGGAAAATGAGTTAGATCAGTCTCTGTTAAGTACTAATGTTGTGCAAGAACATCTATAATGCACTTCAGTTGAACTCAATCCAATGAGGCATTTCTCATTAACATTTACAAGAGCTGTTGTGCCTTCATGATATGATTTCTGAACACATAATCAATGCACAAACCATCCGTACAGACAAATCAGCATCCCACTTTGCACGTTTACTTGTTTAGATGAGGTTAGCATCGCAGTTACAAACTCAAAGCATTGTCATATTCCCTATCATTGCTATTGCACAGTTTTTTGCAAGTTTTCTAGTACAAGACGTTCATACATTGTTATATTGGTAACACCTAATAATGTTTCATTTATTAAAGGCACAATATGTATTTTTTTCGCTGATAGGGGTCGTTAAACTCCTCAAAACATTAATAAAGGTGTAGATTGATGACACAGTGAATCATGGAACTCTAATATCTAATAATGTTTATGGGGAAATCAACTTATGGATGAGGGAATGCCTGTTTTTGAACATGACTGGTATTAAAACTGAGGTAACGCAGCGCTGTTTCACTTGGTCTAACGTTACACTATCATACTGAACTGCATTTGAGTGTGTTTAAAGTTGTAATGTTAGTATTAGTTTGTTGTCTGTTTGAGACTCAACAGTAATCTAGATCAACATTAGATCATCGTACTGATGATATTCTAACACTTCATTGTGTTGAGCTATATAACATTGATTAGTCTTATATCGCCTACATTTGCTAACCTCGTCTAATAACGTGCAAGAGCGCCGTCTCTGTCAAGTCGAGGCTTGTCGCAAAGCTCTCGCCATCTCAGGAAAACGATCCTTATGTCCCAAAGTTTGCTTGCCATGGTTCATAATGTTTGAACGGAATAGCTGTCCTCATCTGTTGCCATGGTTACTATGCAATACAAGTGGAAACCAGGGATAATGCAGATATTATGTCACTGACAGACGCAAGTGACTAGAGGAGGGACGGGGAACTATTTAAAATTGCGAATTTCTCAAAATTAACAAATTCTTGGAAACATTTAAGATAATGTAAATACATAACTGACCGAAATATATAACTCTGAGCAAGTGGTTATTGGATATTTTAATATAAAAATCTTACATATCGTGCCTTTAATCTTATCATTAAAATCAGAAGCTGTATCTGTTAATATTTGGTGGTCTGTCGTTAACAAAGATTCATGTACTGCAACAAATGTGTTGTTAGTTAACGTTAGTTAATGCATTAACTTATATTACTGTAAAGTGTTACTGCTATATTTTTTAATAAAAGATGTTTCCATTGAGCAAACTCATCATCCTGTTACAAACAGTTACAAATAACTGTTGAAAATCAGGTTTTCTTTTCTTGCTTTAATAAAATTATTTTCTTTGATTTTGTGCAAAACAATTTAGCTTTTTTTCCAGACATCAATTCAGATTTTGCATTTGTTATTTTAATTTAATGCACCATTTCTCTATAACAAGCAAACACGACTAAACAGTCATACAATGGCTCCTGTGCCGAACCTCACACAACACTGTGCATGTTTCTAGCCAAGGCTGATGGTCAGCGCGCCTGTGAAGTCGCTGCAGTAGAAAAGCGGTCAGCTAGGGGAATTCTGCACTCGGCTTTGTCGTGGCATAGCTCTACTTTTTGCTCTACTTTCTGCTCTAGTTTTGTGATCTCATTCAGGTCCCGTTTGTCCCGTTTGAGCTTCTTTTAGCTCGCTGATGTGTCCTCAGGTACGTGTCCAACGTCATAAGATGTTTCATTTGTTACGCCCTCAACACACCATTTGAGTTCACTGAAAAGAGTTTTCTGTTTACAAAAGCTTTTCTAATCAATGACTACGTTTCCATGCACCCTCATAATGTGATTATAATGAGATTTAGACAATACTGCGATTAAACTTCACCTCATATAAACACAATACTTAGATCAAATTGAAGTAAGCTCATAATCGTAGTAACCACAATCGTAGTAAAATATTTTTCATCATTTAGCAGACGCTTTTATCCAAAGCGACTTACAAGGGGAGCATTTAGGGGTTAGGTGTCTTGCTCAAGAGCACTTTAGTCATGGTATTGAAGGTGGAGAGAGTGCTGTTTATTCACAATCCCCACTTTCAATTCCTGCCGGCGTGGGAATCGATCCAGCAACCTTCAGGTTGCAAGCCCTGGAGTGTGTGCAAATTTTAGTCACCATAAAACAGGCATGTAAACACATTAATATCATCTATTCCACTTTGACTGAAGTGTGCATGTGTTTGTAACAAGCACGGATGACGTCGTCATATGCAGATTTGTAAATATATTGGTAAAGAAGGCATCGCATATTTGGGTTCTGGAGAAAATGAGCTCATTTTGACAATGTTGCATTAGTTGAATATTACTCAGTATATTGATGGATGAAAACCTAAAAATCCAGTACATCCACAGAAATGTGTTTTGCAATCGACATAAGTAGATTAAAACATTGGTCAGTAACACACTGACTGCATGTGAGATCATCTTGTGCGGTGCATATGTGAATAATGGTGGTAAAAATAACCATAATTCTAAGTGAATGTTCAGAAAAGTTCAAATTGCATGTAAATGGGAGTGAAGAGAATATCAGATCTTTAATCTGACTACTGGAAATAATCGCATTATTGGTGCACATATAAATGTAGTCATTGTTTAATGTCATGAAATGGAGAAATAACTACCCAATTTTGGCAGTAAGAAGATTATAGTAAGAAGATGTGACCTCTATGTTTTAAAACTTCACGCGTTATTGGTTGAACTCGTTGGTTTGAATGGATATTTAATGGACAAATGACTGGAATATCTTACAAATATTCCAGTCTCTGTTTTTAAAACACTATTAGAGAGCTTTTTAGATACTACCTGTTTTAACTAATACTTTTTTCTCTTTGTTTTATGAGTTAATTAATTGTATGCGTTCAATGTTATGTATGTCGATATGTCCTCCAGATTGTTATTCTCCCACCATGCTGTAGTTTTCAATAAAAAAACGGTTCTTAAGTGACTTTTTTTGCCTAGTTAGATAAATAAAAATAAATAAAAATAAATGTTGTAGTTGCAGCATGCCCACAGAAGCAAACTCAATACGTGACCCTAGAAAAACAGCACCATGTGGGCGCTTCTCGACCTGAATAATCTGCAGTATGAACCTGAAATGTCAAAAGTCTGGCTATGCGAGTGAAAGGAGAGTCTGGGCATGTAATTAATGCTTTGAAAGTCACACTGTATGAAAAGTGTTTGCTAAAATGGCAGGTAACTGCAGTCACACAGTCATTTAGCAAACTAAGGTCATTTCAGTAAAAGAGAAGGCGCGTGTTCGTGCACCTCTGCCAGCTGATGACAGGAGACATATAAACGTGTCAGTGTAGCAGCAAGGTTTTCAATCTCTGCAAACGCTCTGCTGATATCAGGGGACCAGGTGGCAAAAACCTGCGCACACACACACACACACACTTGAGCTTCAGACAGTCAATGTCAGTCATGAAAACAGCTTGAACTTCTGTTCACACTGCCAGCTTCTCTATATGTGTTCGTGTGCTATTTTTTTTTTACCTTTATGTTATTATACATCATATTGGTTTATTTTCTTTTATTCCAGCTTTTAAAAAAAGAATGTGTAAATGTGAATGTGGGTAGTTGAAATGAAAAGCGTGTGGGAGATGACGTGTCCTGTCCATCTAAAGCAGCATTTCTTTAATTCTTCTATAACTATTCTGCATGCAGCTTTTATGAGCCCATATTAAATGGAGAGATGACATGGAATATTTGTACTCTTAAAAAGACTTTTTTTAACACCATTCAAAATGAACAAGGAAAATGAGCTTAAATGAGTTGAATTTAAAATAAATACATTTCATGTACATTTGAATCCAAAGTTTTGGATGCTAATTATAAAATGGATGCATTATGCATCACCTACACTTTGAAAATGTAAAGCTTTTTGAATCTAGTGTCTGTTTGGATTTTTCCATCCACAAAAGAACAATTTGCCCATTTAAGTCAATTCTGTCATCATTTACTCTTGCTTGTGTACAGATCTTGTTCTTTATTTTTTCTTTGAAACACATGAGATGATGCAGAATGTTTGAGCTTTTGATACAGTGAATGTGGATGTTGATTCAAACTGACAAAAAGAACTTCATATATGACTCATATGTTATGTACTCTGAAGTCATATGAGAGCTTCGGAAAGCTTCCCGTCTGTAGCTCTCAAATCTTATTGGTTTTGTTTTTAAAATCACTGCATCACGATTGATAATGTGACATTTGATGATAAACCTGGTGCAAAACATTTGAACGCAATGAGATGTAAAAACGACGGTAGAAGATTTTCAGGGAATAACAGCTTAAATTTCAGGCTGTTCCTCGCACAAAGTGACATATGACTTACAAACACATGGAATATAGTGCACTGGGCTACACTGACAAAAGAATTGGTTTAGGATTTACATTGAAACTACTTTCACTCAGAATTTGCCGATACATTCCACAAAAAAATTTACACGGAAACAGTTAGTAACACACTGAATTAAATGTGAAATTTGAATAGAAAAAATTAAACAGTATTTTCTCATAAAACATACTCCCATAATCTTTGTTTTATTTACAAAAGAAAAAGTGGCCAAAAAGAAAACATAAATTAAAAAAAAAATTCAGTGTACTTTTATGGTGCTTATTTTTCCTTTTTATAGCTAGATAGTGAATCAACGGTTTTTTTTTTTTTTTTTGTATGGAAAATAGCAGTCTGGAAACTTACAAATATCTTAAGAAACTAATAAATACAGGGTCTGAATGACATGAAGGTGGGTAAAAGATGAAAAAGTCTTTAATATGAAGTTTAAGATACTTTTGAATAAACCAAGATGACCTGATAAACATTTAAACTGAACTGTCAATTTAATTTGAATAATCCAATCAATCCATAATGACTCACTCAGTAGCACAATGACTAGTTTTATACAAAGTTCTGTCGTGAAAGTCTAGATGGCACAGGCTGATAGTTCCTTAACTCGATAGTATCAGTATCATTAGCTCACCTTAAAATACTTGGTCAGCATGCTATAGCATTTTCAGCACGCTTTCAGAAACCCTCCACCTTCCCCAGCTCCACCTGTATAGATCTGCTACGGATAATTCGTGTCTGCTATTGCACAGTAGCAGCATGTCTTATTTGCTCACAGCTTCATG
Organism: Opsariichthys bidens; assembly: GCA_037194245.1. Lineage (NCBI taxonomy): Eukaryota > Metazoa > Chordata > Actinopteri > Cypriniformes > Xenocyprididae > Opsariichthys > Opsariichthys bidens. The sequence continues at coordinate 10,431,103 of CM074305.1, read as the reverse complement.
TCTGTGCATGTATTGGCAGTAGCAAGTCAATAACAACAGCAGCAGCAGAGCAGCAAAGCTATTCCACCAAACACATCAACACTGTACTATTCATTACAATGTCAAACACTCAGAGAGCTGTCATGACAGAACTGTTTATGCTTTACGTTCAGTCCCTATTGTACAGCAAACCAACATGGAAGCGCATGTATCTGTCTCTCACAGGGGTGACCTTGAAAGGAACAGAGAAGCCTCAAGCCATCGTCATGGAGACGGGATGCAGCTCAAGCCCGGCCGCTGTGGGAGTGTGTTGGGGGGAGGGGGATGGGTCAGTGTGACTAAAGGCCAGAGATGGTAACAGAATGAAAGGGATGGAGACAAAACCATGAGCCCATGATGGAAGTGAAAGAGAGAGATTCTACGGGTGAGAACATGTGCCAAGCACCCCAAAATCAAAAGAAAGAAATTAGAAATTATATTTCGTATCATGTATTGTTTCGTATAACAATATATGAAGCTTATTTTGAAAAACAAAATTTTTGTTAAAATCCAACCTTTTGACAATATTTTCATAACAATTAAACACCTTTTTATGCATTACTATAATGTATTTTTTTTTTTTTTTAACATTTCAGTTTTGACCTTGGAGGTGTTTTTATGAGAGTCACTCTTATGTGAATTTCTGAGCTGTAAGCAGTAATTCCAGAGACTAAGTGAGAATAATAAGGAGAGGGTACACACACACACACACACACATTGGTGCACCTTACATTATGAGAAGTGATAGGTGTAATGATTTTTGTTCTGTACAAACTGTATATTCTATCCCCCTACTCTAAACCTACTTATCACAGAAAACTTTCAGCATTTTTTTTTTTTTTTTTACATTTTAATAAAGCATTGTTTAGTATGTTTTTTAAGCCATTTTAATTTCGAGGACTCCGGAAATGTCTTCATAAACCATGTTTACGCTGTAATACCCGTATAAGACCCATATTATTTTATACTTTTATACCCATATTTACTTTTGTCCTCATAAATCATATAAACAAGCACACATACACACACACACACACACACAGGCACAGGAAGTGATGGTACTGAAATGGGTTTGGCTTCCTTTCTGTCTGTGCTCCATAATTTTTTAGATTACTGTAATACAGCTGTCTTCCTTTCACGCTTACTCTCTCGACCGTTCTCTCTCTCCTGCTTTTCTCGTCTCTGTCTGTCTCTTTATTATTGGCAGAACAAAGCCGTCTTGTTATAATCTTCTCCTGCCAAGCTGCCATCACATTTAGACGAGACATGAAACTTCTGTTCCATTTTATTGCCCAAGCAATTTCCAACAACATTTGCATTAATCCAAGCTCTCCATTAGCTCTATCAGTCTGAGCAATCTCCCTCCAATTAAACCACATAAAAGTCATTTTATTAATGTAATTAGAAATGATTGAACACAAATTCATTTACATATTCTCAGTATTTGTCATTTTAAAAAAATATATAGAAGAGAAGACAGATATAAGATGCAGGGGCTGATTGAAAAAGGGGTGGAGACTGTGCTCATATGGGTGTGCCCTTACAAGTGAAGATTGGTTGTAGTCTGATGGGGTGGAGCCTGTGGGCTGGTTGTCAATGGGTGGGGTCTGAAATTGAAAGGGGTGTGGCATGAGAAAAGAAGATTGGGCTTAGGTGGTGGAGTGCAGAGAGGGAGGGGTGTGGCCTGGAGGGAAAAAGGGGTGGGGCTTGAGAGAGAAACATGTAGATTTCACCAACCACACCTGTATTTTTAGGTTTGGGGAAGTAATATGGAGACAAAAAAGAGAGAGTGAAAAAGACAAGAAAAACACGAACAGAGGATGAGACTGAAAAACAAATTCAAGTGGAAATCATTAGGGTGAAAAGCGAGAAACTCCTCTGTATTACAGCTGTGGCCCGTGTCATTCATAAACGCTTTGTACACACTTTCTCCAGCTCGCGAGTGCTTTCAACTCATGAGTCATGTGCTGTAGAGTGCAATTAACCCCTCAGCACAGTCATTCATTTAACAACCGTCACAAACATCATGAAGTCAGACTGTAAATAAACAGTGGTCATGACTCCACAAATCCATCATTCACTTATGTAAATCTAATGTTATTAACATGAGTGACATCATGGTTATTTTCATTTCCATCTGGTCATTAATGGAAGTTGAAATGGTTTGTAAAATAACTAGTATATGCATCATATCTAGTGATTTATATTGGTGTTTTATGCAATATAACAATGTGCTAGTGCCAGTGCTGAAATACATTCAGATGGCTTGAGATATTGCTTCAACAATGCATCTGAACCAAAAGCATGACCTCACAATGTTTTATTCAGCAAGTGGTGTCCAGTTATCATTTTGGAAATAAAAACAATTAGATTGCATTTTTAATCCAATTTTGATTAAAAAAGTCTTAGAAAGAAATCAAACTGTGACTGGAAATGGAAGCACAACTCAAGCACATTGCATTTTACAGTATTGCGTGCATTAAGCAGTAAGCCATGCAGGTTTTTCATGCATACAGTAAAGGTGCATATGCTGCTTACTATATACTGGATGTACTTGTTTTGTACCAACAAAACCCATAAAACCATCTTCAGCTTTCATCAGCAGCACCTTTGACATTCTCTGATCACTCAGAGCACAAGGATATGGTACTAATTAACAAGCCTGGTGATTTAGACGTGACCCCGGCTGCGCCTTCAGCTCGGGATCAATGAAGGGACGAGATCTGGGTCATCATCACATATGTGTGTGTGCCTGTATCTGGGAAGCAACTGTGAAACTGTAGGATGTCAAGCTAAAACAGCATAGTTTTAGACGGCTCCACTATAAGCTAGTAAGAAAAATACAGTGAACCTACTTAAAGGAATAATATGTAAAATTTTTATATAAAAATATCCAAAAACCACTTGCACAGTGTTATATATTTCGTTCAGTTGTGTATGTACACTATCCAAGAATATGTAAATTCAGAGAAAATCACAATTTTAAATAGTGCCCCGTCCCTCTCTTGTCACTTGCGCCTGTCAGTGACGTAATATCTGCATTATCCCTGGTTTCCGCTTGTACTGCACAGTAAACATGAGAACAGACACGGACAGCTGCGTAACGTTTTCGTTCAAACATTTTGGACCATGGCAAGCAAACTTTGGTACAAAAGGAGCAATAAAATGAGGATCAATATCAGCATGGGGTTTCCGAGATGACGAGAGCTTTGCGACAAAATTTGACTTGACAGAGACGGCGCTCTTGCACGTTCCCTTTCAGTCGGTCACGTTCGACGTACGTCAGAACTGAACCGACGAATTGGGATATCGCACGAGAGCCCTATCATCTTCGAGTGTAAACTAAACGAGCCAATGAAGATTGGCGTGCGAGCTTTCGCGTGCCGCACTCCGCCCCCGCGAGCGGGTATAAATACGGAAGCGGCAGCGCTCGCACTTTGTCTTTCGCTTCGGAGCCGTGCAGTTCTCAAGCTGCAGCATCGGAGAGTGTACGAGAGCTTGAAGAGTGGTGTTGGTGTGAAGGCGCGTCAGCGATCCCGCGATTCAACGGCCAAAAACAAACTGCTGTTATCACAGCAACCTGAGCAGAAAGAGAAAGTAAAGGTTGCGATTTGGGCCGGATTGAGTGCGCGCTGCTGGTCTGCTGATACCTGCAGCAGCGCCGCGGTGATTCCCTGTGCGCTTCAGCACATTCCAAAAGAGCTTCAATTTCCTTCACGAGCGTTGAGTGCGTCTTTTTCAAGATGTCATTCCGCTCGTGCGCTGCTGGATGCGGTCGTTCCCTGTCACCAGCTGACGGGCACAATCGCTGCATCACGTGTTTGGGCGTTCAGCACGCTGAGGCAGCTTTTGTGGATAGTTCATGTTCTCATTGTGGGAACATGACTATCGCGGTGTTGAGATCGCGGCTTGCTTACCTTGGTTCTCAAGGCCAAGCCCCCGTCCCTGTCCCCCGATCTAGCGCCCCCCAGAGGGTCGCTACTTCCGTGGATAGACCGGGAGATCTGAGGATCACGGTCAGGGCTTCCCCGCCGAGCCAGTCTCCGTGGGCCCCTGGTCCCTCATACGCGCCGCAACCCGTGGTGATGCCAGAGGAGCGCGTTGGTCCCTCTCTTGAGCGACCAGCCGTCTCTTTTGGTGCGCCGGCTGATGATCAGATGTCGATCGCGGCATCGGAAGGCGGGTTTGAGTCCTCTGGGGATGAAGGCTCGGATGCGCTGCCTCCTTCTGGGAGAGTGGCGTATTCCGAGCCCGATCCAGAGTTGACAGCCATGCTTGCCCGGGCCGCCGGGAGTATCGGGCTCGAGTGGCACCCTCCACCGTGTCCCGAACCCTCCCGGTTGGACGATTGGTTTCTCGGGGCAGCCCGTGCTGGTTCTCAGCGCTCTGCCCCGGTTCCTTTCTTTCCGGAGGTGCATGAGGAGGTGACTAGATCGTGGAGGACACCTTTTTCTGTCCGAAACCGGTCGGGTCCCTCCTCCGCCTTCACCGTCCTGCATGGCGGTGCAGCCAAGGGGTACGTGGGGATCCCCCCAGTCGAGCGCGCCGTTGCGATGCAACTGTGTCCGGCGGCCGCCAACTGGCGGGGTAACCCGCGCCTCCCGTCCCGGGCCTGTAGGTTCTCGTCCAACCTAACGGACAAGGCTTACAGAGCCTGTGGGCAGGCTGCATCTGCCCTGCATGCCATGGCGTTGCTGCAGGTCTACCAGGCCAAGGCACTTCGTGACATGCCCCAGGGCGGTCTTGACCAACAGCTCGTGGAAGAGCTGCGAGCTGCCACCGACCTCGCCCTCCGGGCGACGAAGGTGACTGCACGCTCGGTTGGTCAGGCGATGGCCACGCTGGTAGTTCAGCAGCGCCATCTCTGGCTCAACCTGGCGGACATGAGGGAGGCCGATAAATATCGGTTCCTGGACTCCCCTGTGTCCCAGGTTGGGCTATTCGGCGACGCGGTCGAGAGCTTCGCCCAACAGTTCTCGGCTGCACAGAAGCAGACGGAGGCCCTGAAGCATGTCCTGCCCCGGCGTGCAGCTGCTGCCTCCACCCAGCCGCCGGCGGCGGCCTCTTCGTCTGCTCGTCGCCGAGGGCGCCCGCCTGCGTCGTCCTCCGCCCCTGCGAAGTCTGCAAAGCAGCAGCCTTCACCTAGCAGACCGCAGGGAGCCGGTCGCAGACGTGGTGCCCAGCCCGCTCAGCCTGCAGCCAAGCCAGGTGGCAAACGAACCAGAAAGCGGTCCTGAGACGGGCGACCCGGAGGAAGTTGGAGCTGCTTCTCGGGAGACGGTGAAGGCACCGCTCCCTCCCCGGAGGAGGGCCGGGTGGAGAATCCTTTGTTCCCTTTTCTTTCTGTTCCGCCGCTGGCTCCCCGGAGTCCAGCGGTACCCACATTCTCAATAAAAGAGCAGTTTCCACTTCCTCCGGGTCACAAGAGGGCGCGTCTGGCGGTGTGTCACGCTATGCCTGGCCACCCTCAGCCCCCTCTCATTTCGCCAGCAGAGGGCAGTGTGCTGGTCGAGGCCGCCCTCGTGCCGTCTCCCACGCGCACTGTCACTCTGCGGAGCCAAACCTCACTTCGGGCCGCTCTGCCGTCCGAGTCAGGTTCCCTGGCTCCGCCTCGCTACCCCCCCGCGGGTACGTCTGTCGTGCCGTTGGTCCCGCTGGTGCGGAGTCTGGGAGCCTGGCAAGCGCTTCCCAGCCCGTCCCGCTGGCTCATCCGCACGATCAGACTCGGCTATGCGATTCAGTTCGCCCGGCGTCCCCCGGTGTTCAGGGGCATCCATTTTACTCGCGTGAATGCGAACGATGCTCCTGTACTTCGGGCGGAGATTGCAGTCCTACTGGCGAAGGACGCAATAGAGCCGGTCCCTCCAGCCGATTTGAGGTCAGGGTTTTACAGCCCCTACTTCATTGTACCCAAGAAAGGCGGTGGGTTACGGCCAATCTTGGACCTGCGAGTCTTGAATCGGTCCCTTCACAGGCTGCCGTTCAAGATGCTGACGCAGAAACGCATTTTCGAGTGCATCCGTCCCCAAGATTGGTTTGCAGCGATCGACCTGAAGGACGCGTACTTTCATGTCTCGATTCTTCCTCGACACAGACCCTTTCTACGGTTTGCTTTCGAGGGTCGGGCATATCAGTACAAGGTCCTACCCTTCGGGCTGGCCCTGTCGCCCCGTGTCTTTACCAAGATTGCGGAGGCGGCCATTGTTCCGCTCAAGGAACAGGGCGTTCGCATCCTCAACTATCTCGACGACTGGCTGATCCTAGCTCACTCGCGAGAGCAGTTGTGCGAACACAGGGACCTGGTGTTAGCTCACCTCAGCCGGTTGGGTCTTCGGGTCAACTGGGACAAGAGCAAACTCGCCCCCGGGCAGAGGATCTCTTATCTCGGTATGGAACTGGACTCGGTCGACCAGACTGCGCGTCTCACCGAGGAGCGCGTCCAGTCGGTGTTGAACTGCCTGAGGACGCTCAAGAGCAGGACAGCGGCCCCACTGAAATTATTTCAGAGGCTCCTGGGGCATATGGCATCCGCAGCCGCAGTTACGCCGCTCGGATTGCTTCATATGAGGCCGCTTCAACACTGGCTTCATGGCCGAGTCCCGAGATGGGCGTGGCGACGCGGTACGTTCCGTGTGGCAATTACACCGAACTGCCGTCGTACCCTCACTCAGTGGTCCGACCCCTCGTTCCTGCGGGCTGGAGTTCCCCTGGAACAGGTGTCCAGGCATGCTGTGGTCTCCACGGATGCCTCGTCCACCGGGTGGGGGGCCGCGTACAACGGGCATGCAGTTTCAGGTCTGTGGACGGGGCCTCAACTGCAGTGGCATATCAATTGCCTCGAGTTGTTAGCAGTGCGTCTTGCGCTGGGCCGCCTCAAAGGGTTGCTACTAGGCAAGCACGTACTGGTCCGTACGGACAACACTGCGACCGTAGCGTACATCAACCACCAGGGCGGTCTACGCTCCCGTCGCATGTCACAACTCGCCCGCCATCTCCTCCTATGGAGTCAGAAGCATCTGAGGTCGCTTCATGCCATTCACATCCCAGGCATGCTCAACCGTGCAGCCGACGAGCTCTCACGGCAGCCTCCGCTTCCGGGAGAATGGAGACTCCATCCTCAGGCGGTCCAGCTGATATGGCGTCGCTTCGGGACCGCTCAGATAGATCTGTTTGCCGCCCCGGACTCGACCCATTGCCAGTTGTTTTACTCCCTGTCCGAGGGCACCCTCGGCACGGACGCACTGGCACACAGCTGGCCCCGGGGCCTCCGCAAATATGCGTTTCCCCCAGTGAGCCTTCTTGCACAGACGTTGTGCAAAGTCAGGGAGGACGAGGAGCAGGTCCTGCTAGTTGCGCCGTATTGGCCCAACCGGACCTGGTTTTCAGAACTCATGCTCCTCGCGACAGCACCTCCTTGGCCCATTCCTCTGAGGAAGGACCTTCTGACTCAGAGACGGGGCACCCTCTGGCACCCGCGTCCGGACCTCTGGAATCTCCATGTCTGGTCCCTGGACGGGACGCGGAGGTTCTAGGTGGCTTACCCCAATCAGTGGTAGACACCATCACTTCCGCTAGAGCTCCCTCTACGAGGCACCTCTATGCCTTGAAGTGGAACCTGTTCGTCGAATGGTGTTCTTCTCACCAGGAGAACCCCCGATCTTGCTCGGTCAGGTCAGTGCTTTCCTTCCTGCAAGAGGGTCTGGAGAGAAGGCTGTCTCCCTCCACCCTAAAAGTGTATGTTGCCGCTATCGCTGCACATCACGATGCAGTTGAAGGTAAGTCGCTGGGGAAGCATGACCTGATCGTCAGGTTCCTGAGGGGGGCGAGGAGACTGAATCCGCCTCGCCCACTCTCTATACCCTCTTGGGACTTGTCCCTGGTGCTTACAGCTCTCCGGGGACCCCCCTTTGAGCCTTTGCAGTCAGCAGAGTTAAAAATTCTGTCACTTAAAACAGTTCTCCTGACTGCACTGGCCTCCATCAAGAGGGTAGGGGACCTGCACGCTTTTTCGGTCGACGAATCGTGCCTGGAATTCGGGCCGGCCAACTCTCACGTTATCTTGAGACCCCGGCCCGGATATGTGCCCAAGGTTCCTACCACTCCCTTTAGAGATCAGGTAGTGAACCTGCAAGCGCTGCCCTCGGAGGAGGCAGACCCAGCCCTGGCTTTGCTCTGTCCCGTCCGCGCTCTGCGTCTGTACGTGGACAGAACGCAAAGCTTCAGGACCTCAGACCAGCTCTTCGTCTGTTACGGAGGCCAGCAGAAGGGAAAGGCTGTCTCCAAGCAGAGGATGGCCCACTGGATAGTGGACGCCATCGCCTTGGCTTATCAGTCCCAAGGCGTGCCTTGCCCGCTCGGGTTGAGGGCTCACTCCACTAGGGGGGTAGCTTCTTCCTGGGCGCTGGCTCACGGCGCCTCGCTGAAAGATATATGTAGAGCTGCGGGCTGGGCGACACCCAACACGTTCGCTAGATTCTATAGCCTTCGTGTAGAATCAGTATCTTCCCGTGTACTCGCCCCTACTGGCCGGTAGCGCGAAGAACCCTTTCTAGTGTCCGCTTGCATACGCCACTCCCGCCCGCTGGGCCGGATACGTGCGTCTATTGCTCCAGTAGAGTTCCCCAGTTGGCGAACCCTGTTGAGTCCTCCGCCACCCCTTGCGGCTCCGGACATTGCGGAGTGTCCGTTGCTAGGCTTAAGCACGCATACTGCCTCTGCTAAGCTGGGTTCCATATGTTGTGACCCCTACGGCGGTCCCATATGTGTAATGTCCACGGTAGCCTTCCTATGTAAGCCCGTGTCTTTCCCTCAGCAGAGCCCGCTCTGCTGTCCCTGCTAGATGTGTCTCCCCCCTACCTAGGCCGGAGCCATCCCAGGGACTTCATATGTGCACTGCCCACGGCCAGTCCATATGTACATTCCCACGTAAATTTCCTCCCTTCGGGTAGGTTGTGGTCTCCGCAGCGTCCCCAGTGGGCACGCTTTCCCAGTGTTATCCAAGTCTTACTGAGTGGGTCATGCGGAACAGCAGTAGACTTCCCTGGCGTAAGTCCGGTCCCTTCTCCGTCCCTAGTGCGCGCCGGGATGCTGCGACTTACGTTGGGCGCTGGAGGGGGTCAGTAACTGTGGCGTTTTATTAGGGATCCCAATTCGTCGGTTCAGTTCTGACGTACGTCGAACGTGACCGACTGAAAGGGAACGTCTCGGTTACGTATGTAACCCTCGTTCCCTGAAGGAGGGAACGGAGACGTACGTCCCGTCGCCACAGTTCCTGTACCCCGCTGAGCGCGGACCACTGCTCGTCTCCTCAGCGAAAAACAAAGTGCGAGCGCTGCCGCTTCCGTATTTATACCCGCTCGCGGGGGCGGAGTGCGGCACGCGAAAGCTCGCACGCCAATCTTCATTGGCTCGTTTAGTTTACACTCGAAGATGATAGGGCTCTCGTGCGATATCCCAATTCGTCGGTTCAGTTCTGACGTACGTCTCCGTTCCCTCCTTCAGGGAACGAGGGTTACATACGTAACCGAGACGTTATTAGACAAGGTTAGCAAATGTAGGCAATATAAGACTAATCAATGATATTTAGCTCAACACGGCGAAGTGTTAGAATATTATCAGTATGATAATCTAATGTTGATCTAGATTACTGTTAAGTCTCCTACAGCCAACAAACTAATACTAACATTACAACTTTAAACACACTCAAATGCAGTTCAGTATGATAGTGGAAGGTTAGACCAAGTGAAACAGCGCTGTGTTACCTCACAGTTTTAATTCATCAAATAAACTGACCTGTATGAGTAGTATTTCAGCACTTATGAGTAGTTCGGTAGAATGAAATGTCCTCGTTTCTTTGTATCTCCCAGGATTCGCATGTGCCTCTGATATCTGTCTTTTATTAGCAATCGCGTCCGTGATTCTCGGCCACGCCCTGCTTAAAACAATCATTCACTCATCCATAAACATCATTTACCCATTTATATTATTAGATCCATCGGCATGACGACAAGTTCCATGATTCCATATTCACTGCGTCATCAATCTACGCCTTTGTTGTTGTTTTGAATTATTTAGTGACCCCTAGCCGATGAAAAAACCTACATAGTGCACCTTTAAGGGGACAATATCATTTTAATTATATATGATTATACAATTAATTTATCTGGCTCAAAACAAGGGTTTCTGAATGAATGTATTTTAATTAGGGTGACGACATCAAACTTAAAAACTTAAACACATAAATACAAAAAATTTGAATATAGACTAATTTAAGTTATAGGCTCATAAGGGGTGTGGCCTGACAAGTAAGGATTGGTTGGATTCTGATAAGGGTGGAGTCTGTGGGCTAATCATCAGTGGGTGGTGTCTGAAATTGAAAGGGGTGTGGCTTAAGAGAAGAAGGTTTGGCTGAGGAAGTGGAGGGCAGGGCCTGCTGTAGAAATGGGTGGGGCTTGAGAGAGAAATGTGTAGATATAAACTAATCCTAGCCTAATTTATGTTCAATTTAAATTGGAATCTGTTCACAATCAAGAATGAATCGTACTTTCCAACACATCTCAGTTCCAGCAGGGTCTAAGATGCTCATGTTAATGTTCTCTGTGTATTCTTCAGCACACCTGTATCATCACATCAAACTGTGGTTGGTAACTGTACATGTCAATCAGACGATCTCTTCCTGTCTAAGTGACTAGAACAAGTGTAATTCGCTGATAGGGAAATGAGGTCTAAGCACTGTAATATCAATCATTCCACTCACTGCTGGTACAGAACATCATCTGCTATGTATGATCTGGAATGATAGGTTTAATCTAGTTGACCTGCAATAGCATCTGTGAGTACAGTAAAGTAAAGCATAACTAAGTTGTTCTGTAAGTCTATAAAACGATTTATGTCTGAGGAGATTTATTGAGCCTACAGGCGAGATTAAAGCAGGATTAAAAGGAAAAGCTGTTAAACCTGCCCCTTTAAGACCCATAGGAAACATCCAGTTAAACATGTCTGAGCTATGTCAGGAGAGGATGGCAAGATCCGGAAGGGTGTTTTTAATGACAATGGCATGCTGTTGCAGTCATTATCACGGCAATCGCTGGTTAAACTGCTGATTTTACAGCAGTTTATGACAGCGCTTTTCTGTTCTCTATCCAAAAGTGATGCATTTCTCAGTCTCAACATATCATATATTTGAGCTTTTGTTTACTGATGGAAACAATCCAATTCAACTGGATTTTTATCTAAAATAAAATGTGCAAAATGAGAGAAAACACTAGCTTTTATTTAGTGCAATATAAGGCATGGTTTAAATCAAATTGTAAGTGTGACTCTCACTCTTGAGTGGAGTGTTGTTATTATAAACTAAAAATTAGTAAAACTATTTTAAGGTAACTGAAAAAATAATAAAATAAAATAAAATAAAATATTAGACAAAAGACTTAAAAATTTGAAATGTTGCATTGGCAACAAACTGAAATAAGTTGAAGTACTAAAATTATTAAATTTAAAGCTGTACAGAAATATATAAACAAATAAAATGAGCACATAACAAAATTACTAAAATTAAAATGAAAGCTGAAAATATATCAAATAAAAGCTAACTTATAATAATACTAAAACAGTAACACTTTAGTTTAGGCTCCAATCCTCATTATTAACTAGTAGCTTATTAGTATGCATATTACTATAATATTGGCAGTTTATTAGTACTTTTAATGCACACCATACTCTGTTTGACCATATTCTGCACCCCATAATCCTACCCAATACCTAAAATTAACTACCTTACTAACTATTAATAAGGAGTGATTAGGAGTTTATTGAGGCAAAACCTTAATAGTTAGTTAATAGTGAACATTGGACCCTAAACTAAAGTGTGACCACTAAAAAGGCACTGCATGGGTGATTAGGACAAAACGTCGCATCGCAACTCGTCATATGATTTGTCATATATGCAAATACTTTTCACACACAGAAAGGCATTTTGAGTAAAATTTAAGTATGCACTCTTTCGAACCACTTCAGCACAGCATTGGTTTCTTGCATTTCACAAGTTGACATTTACATATAATCAGGGCTGGGTAGGTTACTTTTAAAATGTATTTCACTACAGATTACAAAATACATGCTTTAAAAAGTAATTTGTAACATATTTCGTTACATTACTCAAGTTTAGTAACTTAATCTAAATACTTTAGAATACTTTGAAATACTAATAAGTGTGGAACAAACACAAAAAGGTCATTGCAAGTTTTTATCTCTTTTTCCCTCAGAATTGCGTGATATACAGTTGTGTTCAAAATTATTCAACCCCCCAATGCTGTAAATGGTTTTAGAGAATTTAGAGTACATTTGTAATTGAATTCAGAATGAAATCCTACAAGGACTTCTTAAAGAAGCATATGCAACTAAAATGACATCAATTGGTTTTGTAATACAGTAGTAAATGTTTCTTTTGTGAATTCTTCATTGACACAATTATTCAACCCCTTAAAGACTACCACTCTGAAGAACAGAGGTCCATTGAAGTGTTTTCAATCAGGTATTGAAAGCACCTGTGGATGTCAGGGAGCAGCAATAAAGCCTAATAAGCACCAATTAGGCAGCTTTAAAATGACTGTGATACTCAGCTCCTTCTAGACATTTACTGGTGTGGTTACAAACATGGTGAAGTCAAGAGAATGGTCCAGGAAGACAAGAGAAGAGGTGATTACTCTTCACAGGAAGGGCAATGGCTATAAGAAGATTGCAAAGATGTTAAACATACCAAGAGACACCATAGGAAGCATCATTCGCAAATTCAAGGCAAAGGGCACTGTTGAAACGCTACCTGGTCGTGGCAGAAAGAAGATGCTGACTTCGACTGCTGTGCGCTACCTGAAGCGTAGAGTGGAGAAAAGTCCCCGTGTGACTGCTGAGGAACTGAGAAAAGATTTGTCAGATGTAGGTACTGAAGTTTCTGCTCAGACAATACGGCGCACCCTGCATAATGAAGGCCTCCATGCCAGAACTCCCAGGCGCACCCCCTTGCTGTCTCCAAAGAATAAGAAGAGTCGACTGCAGTATGCCAAAAGTCATGTGGACAAACCACAGAAGTTTTGGGATAGTGTTCTGTGGACTGATGAAACAAAATTAGAACTGTTTGGGCCCATGGATCAACGCTATGTTTGGAGGAGGAAGAACAAGGCCTATGAAGAAAAGAACACCTTGCCTACTGTGAAGCATGGCGGGGGGTCAATCATGCTTTGGGGCTGTTTTGCTTCTGCAGGTACTGGGAAGCTTCAGCGTGTGCAAGGTACCATGAATTCTCTTCAGTACCAGGAGATATTGGAGGACAATGTGATGCAGTCCGTCACAAACCTGAGGCTTGGGAGACGTTGGACCTTTCAACAGGACAATGATCCCAAGCATACCTCCAAGTCCACTAGAGCATGGTTGCAGATTAAAGGCTGGAACATTTTGAAATGGCCATCGCAGTCACCAGACTTAAATCCGATTGAGAACCTCTGGTGGGACTTAAAGAAAGCAGTTGCAGTGCGCAAGCCTAAGAATGTGACTGAACTGGAGGCTTTTGCCCATGATGAATGGGCGAAGATACCCGTAGCTCGCTGCAAGACACTTGTGTCAAGCTATGCTTCACGTTTAAAAGCTGTTATAACTGTAAAAGGATGTTGTACTAAGTATTAAGATTGAATGTCACTTGGGGGTTGAATAAAACTGATAATGATGTGAGCAGAGAAAAGACATTTGTGGTTATTTCATTATAAATGTTATGTTATATTTGTCTGACCTACACGTGCCTCTTTGATTTAATTGTAAGCAGGATGACTGAATGATCAAAATCAATGTCAAACCGGCCAAAACAATCAATTTCAGTGGGGGTTGAATAATTTTGAACACAACTGTAAAGTTGCGATTGTGAGCTCTAAAGTCAGAATTATGAGATATAAACTCACAATATTGAGAAAAGTCAGAATTATGAGAAAAGTTTATATCTCTCAATTCTGAGTTTATAACTTGCAATTGTGAGTTTAAATCTCACAATTCTGAGAAGAAGAAGTCAGAATTATGAAATGCAAACTCACAATTGTGAGGGAAAAAAAAAACTAATTGTGAGAAAAAGTTGCAGTGACGAGTGAATTATAAAATGACTCACAAACAACTATCACAAAACATGAAAACCGTCGTGGATCATCAGGTCATGACAGGACAGTTAAGTTGACAGTTGGGCAATTTTATAAATTCGGACATTTTGTCTTGTTCAGGACAGTACTAAATAAAAATAACAACATTTTTATGATCCCTATTAAAAGCATTAAAATGTTGATGAATCTTAACTCCGCTTTTTCAGACTGTCAGAGTCAGACATTCACCAATTTCTGTTTAAATGACATTAAAATTCAAAGTAATCACTTTGGTAATCTAAAACACTTTTCAGATGTAACTGCAATCTGATTACCACCCATTTAAAATGTAACTGTAATGAAATACAGTTACTCAAATTTTGCATTTTAAATACGTCACTAAGTTACTTGTATTTCGTTACTCCCCAACCCTGCATATAATTAAGAAGAGTAAAGGTTTAAGCGTATTTGGTGTGCTGTCCAGAGGGAGGGTTCCGAGCTTGGAATTTTGGCCCGAACCCAGAGTACCCCCCCCCCCCAACCCGCCCCCCCCGCAACCGGTTGTGATATAACTAGATAGAACTAGAAGTGAGGAGATGGGGTGGAGGAGGGATGCTGGTAAACTCTCAGACGAACAGAGGTAAGTCTGCTGTATTTATACCTCTCATCATTGATTGAGTTGATTTACTGAAAGCTCTCCACTTGTGCTGATATGGTTAATCATCTGCACCTGATCCTCCCGAACTTTGTTAATTAAACATCATGTCTTGTAACTGATTTCAAAAATGCAGAGTCTGAATACGAAGAATGAAAAAACAGAAACACAATGGAAGAGCTTCAGCGGAAAACAACTTCAATTTGGGTCTGTTCATCATACAAAGCATCATATGACTTGGAATATAGCACACGTCATATGGACTACTTTTTGGAGCACCCTGGACACCATTCGCTGGTATTGAACTGAAAAAGAGCAGCATGAACATTCTCATGAACAGGTTCAGACGTGCCTTTTATCATGTGAAAAGTGGGAAACTGGCACAGAGTCAATTTTGGTATTGTCCACCTCAGAGACACTAAAAAATGAACCACCCAAAAATGCCACTCAGTCCCCAGAGAGCAAGAAAAGATCAAGTCGGGTCTATTTCTGCGGCAAGATACCGGGGCCGTTGTGTTACGCTGGTCTTTTATCATTTACTTACAGTTCATTCAATGGCCATCAGGGTCCTATTGAACATCAGTCTTTCTTGCCCTTTATATTTCCCTCTTCGTCTTGCGGCAGTCTTTCTCTCCCTTTCAGCCTGAATGTTCTTGTCCTCTTGTCTGTCTCTCTCTCGCTTTCAAGTCACAGCTGCGGCAACAACAATTAGGTCAAGCTCCACACTTGGGCCTATTTTAAGCGTCCTCGCTCGCAAAAGACTACAAATGATCCAATATCAGCATCTGCATTCAAATCAAAGCAAGTGCAAGTCTGATTTACAGCAACTCGCATTACGAATTCAGTGATATTTATAAATAAAACAACAACTTACGCATCCAGTTTGATTTAAAACGACTATGAAATCAAACCCTAAACAGGTAAAGTAAACACTTTAATACATGTACCTGATCTTATTGTGAACAATTAATCTGTTTGGGGTCAGTAAGAGTTTTTAATGTTTCTGAAAGAAGTCTCTTCTGTATCAAAAAATACAGTAAAAACAGTAATATCATGAAATATTATTTCAGGTTAAAAGATACATGCGAATGTATTCCTGTGATCAAACTCATCAAACATTACTCCAGTCTTCAGTGTCACATGATCCTACAGAAATCATTCTAATATGTTGATTTGCTGTTCTAGAAACATTTCTGATTATTATCAATGATTGATTAAAAAATATAACATTCATTTGTAAGAATGATCAAGTCTTTTCAGTCACGTTTGAGCAATTTAATGTGTTCTTGCTAATTAAAAGAATGAATTTCTTTTCAAAGTCTTACCGCAAACTTGCGGACGGTAGTGTGCCTCTGATTCAACTTTTTACAATTCATTGATTCTGATGCGATTCATGAGTGAAACAGGATATATTTCAGGAAATAAACCAAACCCTGATACTAAACAGCCTCAGGTCTATATCAGAAGCTTTAGTCTGAAAGCTCCCTAAATAGCAGCTAAAACGGTAACTTGTTTTTAAAAACTTGTTACAGTATGAAGAAAGATTATGAAGACAAACATTTTCTTTGGAATGATGTGATGAATCATTCAGAATAAGACCAGGAACATGAATTAAGACAGCAAATAGAGTCAATTTGGGTTTCATGAAGTCTCTCAAATGCACAAATCAAAACACTTCCTCCTCATCTCCGCTCTCTCTCACACACAGACAGAGTGATTCAGAAATATCCCACACCAGATGCTCTCCAACAGTCATTAAGGGTCCTACACATAAGCGTGTCGCCCTGCAGGCAAACAAGATCAAACTGGTGTTTGGTGTCTTGGCCCTGTTCCTCTCCGAAATACAGTTCACTCTGATTCACTCCACATGAATGAATCTGTGCTTCACTCACTCACTCTTTTACACTCAAGGGATTTACTCGCCTTTGTGTTTGTGCACAAGTTAAACTATTAGTGCCATTAACTGTCTGAGAATTCTTATTCTACATTAAAAAGCAACATTAAAAAAACAATAAAATTGAAATTATTTTCGGTTACTGTGTTAAACAGTCATACATAACTATAAGTCACTGCAGGTCAAAATTGAAAAGATATTAAAAAAAAAAGATTTAGTATGAGTCACATTTTATTATGACAGTCCGAAATAAATGTAAAATGTTTTAAAATCATTATAAACCCTATAAACATGTATTTTATTTCCACTCAATCCACAACAAATCCTTTAAATTTAACAGGATTCAGAACAGCATTGAAAATATTGTTGTTTATAGTGGAATTCATTATAAGCAACATTAATTCTAAACAAATAAATAAATGTAATTCAAGTGAAACTGAAAAAAACGGTATATGGAAAATTCTCAATGCAAAAAAAAAACGTGCACATGTTTTGCATGCTTGATGCTAAACTCATAATATAAGTTGCTTTGGAATATGAGTCATTTCAAATGATAAAAAAAAGTATTTATATTCCAAGTATATGGTACTTATAGTACCAAGTATAAGTATAGTATACTTATACTTATTTTAATTCAATAAAGCTGATCAATAGATCTGCATAGAGACTTTTAAATTACGCTGAGAATTTAACAACATAAATATAAATGGTACTGCAAAAAAAAAAAAAAAAAAGAAAAGAAAAGTTGTTTTCTCATTATCTTAACTATTTCCTATACGCCTGAAGTATTATTCAAGACATCGTGTCTCAAGCTCAGCATGCATTATCTTCTGTTTGGAAGGGTTTACAAGTGGCATGAGGATTGAAAGCACTCGGCAGGTCTGACAGCTCTCATAATTAGTGTTAAAACATGCTGGAAATTTCATGTTTCAGATTATGATGAATCCATTTGCATTTATTAATTTAGCAGACACTTTAATCTGAAGTGACTTACGAATAAGAGAAATCAAAAGCAATTTATCATGAAAGATCAATAAATTAGCATACACTATAAATACTTTTTCAACAAAAGTACATATTTTTCATGAAAAATGTAAACGTTAGTCTATATTTTATGCTTACAATGGAGCTAAAATTTCATTTGCTTAACTGTGCTGAACTGTCCTTGGAGTAATATTAAATGAAAGTCATTATTTTCCTGAAATTTATGGAAGATTACTAGTAAATGCTGACAAATGTATTTACCATTAAATGTTTTTGAGGACAAACCCCAAGCAAATGAGCATGGTACTCTAAATATCAAGAGTTCAAAACAAACTAAACCATCTCTTTCATGCAATTTGTAATGCTGACATCCTGCAAATCTTCCATACAAATGCTTGTTGTGTAGTTAGAGAGGAAAACAAGAGCAACTGCTCGGACACACATGTTTTTACTCTCCAAAAAGACTCGACGAGAGTCGGATAATCGTTACGGCAGACATGAATACATTGACCCATGAGTGCCTGTGATGCTCAGAGATTTCAGCGTGTTCCAGACTAACGAAAAAGGATTAATGCGGTTTCACAGACGGGTTATCTGAGCTGGACGGCAGGAGAGGTGTGTTATACCTGTCTGTCTCAAGAAATGTTCAACGTCAACTTCCAATGCAATGGCTTCTACTATAGCAGACTACACATGCCTGTATTAAACAACAAATGTCAAAATATGGCTGGGTGATATAGCTAAAAATCGTATTTTTCAATATTTATGCAATAACCAATACTCTTTTGTGGTTGGTATTTTCATTCAAAAGGAATCGCTCATACCTCAAACCACTAACATATTTCTTCATCAACTGCTGGAAAGAATATAAAGAGCATTGTCTGAAAGCCAGTCCGTCTTCTGAGAGTTCACGCACGTTTGGTCACGTACACCAGCGCTCGCATCTGCTCGACGCTGATGTCAAACTCGATTCATGATGGCATCTGAACTTCTGAACTAGCTGCTCGTTTCTCCCACTGGGTTTTTCTTAATATCTAGAGATTGACAGAGAGACAGAACTTCTTTAATAAGTGTGCAAAAATTAGGACACAAACCCACACTGACCATACCATAAGAGCACAACTACACATAAGGTGAAATTCAGAACACAACTCAGTTTTTATTATTATTATTATTTTTTTTAAATAAAATTAATACTTTGATTCATTAAGGATACATTAAATTGATCAAAAGTGACAACATAAAGATTTCTAATGTTACACAATGTTTCTATTTTATTTGAAATGCTGATCTTTTGAACTTTCTATTCATCAAAGAATCAAAAAGTATCATGATTTCCACAAAAAAATGAAGTTTTCAACATTGATAACAATCAGAAATGTTTCTTGAGCAGCAAATCAGCATATTAGAATGATTTCTGAAGGATCATGTGACACTGAAGACTGGAGTAATGAGCGCAGGAATAAATTACATTTTGCTAAATATTTATTTTGTAATAATATTTCACAATTAAACTGTGTTTTTACAGTATTTTTTTGTAAAAACTCCTTGGTGAGCAGAAGAGACTTCTTTTAAAACATTTTAAAAATCCTTCCGACCCCTAACTTTTGAATGATAGTAATAAAGCACAAAAATGCAAATCACCTGCGTCCCTTTGATCAGACTGAACAGAACAGATTTTGTACTTTAAAGTGAGACACCAGCTGTTCTGCACAGCTTGATAAGAAACCTTGAACAGCGTTTCATTTCATCTCTTTTCAAAAACACAACAGTGCGGTCAAGGTCAGAGTCCAAGTGCACAGAGAACGACGTCCCAGACAGAGGCGATAGATTATAATAACAGTAATCTTTGACTTAGCAAACCTTACTAATTACATAAATTATTAAGGCAAAAAGACCAAGAGGTTATTTTAGCAAATGCTTTCCCCCTCCAAAGTGACGTAAAAGACAGGCCAGAAGAATCATACTGATTTTGATTCATGAATAACTCCAGCCAAAACCCCTCAAACCGGTTCTACTGCAGACTTATTTGCATGGACTTATTTCAGGCAAGACACCACAAAAATAACTACTAGATATCACCATACTTTCCCAGTTGATTACATTAATAATTGCAAAAAGTTTTTTTACTCTTAAAAATTCAGAGTTTTGGATATCCAAAAACGACTAGAACAGTGTTTTATATTTTGTTAACTTGTGTACTTACGTCATACCAAATGTTTCCAAGAATGTTTAAATCCAGAAAATCAAGCAATTTTAATCAGGACACGGACCGTGTCCGTGCATCACCTGTTAATGATATCATACCCACTTTATCCTTGATTTCCATAGAATATTCTGTAGAAACCATGGAAACACAAAATGTATCAACAGAAAACTAATTATTGTTGTATAGCTCAACACAGCAAGTCTTGTTGATTCCTGTTTCACCGCCAGTACCATGTTTTAACTTGACTAATTTGGATTTAGCTTATTACAGAGTGCAACAAGTGTCTCATAGCAGCCGCCGAGCCAACGCACAGAGTAGCATTATAACAACTTTCAACAAACAAATGTATCTAATTTGATAAAACAGCACTGCATTGACCGAAAGAAGCATAAGTGCTTGCCTGCGGCATAACAAAAGCTCCACTGCTCTGGAGCCGTGTTGTGTATCACACTTGTCTCTCATTAGCAATTGCTCCAGCGGCCTCGTTCTGCTCCAACGGTTTTCAGCCACACCCTGCTTCATACTACAGTATTGATGATAATCTTTAATACATTAGCTCATCCTTGAATATGATTTCTGACTGTAGAAGTGAAGACAACAATTCCCATGATTCCGTGAAATCAAGGCATCATCAAGCTACGTTGTTTTGAATAAGCGACCTCTAGAGGCGAAAACTACATAGTGTGCCTTTAAATATGCACTAATATGCATACTTTTCCAGCAGTTTTCATGGAGGGGATTTTGGATATATCTTTTTGTCACTCCATAAATTAGAAAACGTTGTCAATACAAATCAGAAAATAATATATATGAACAAATCCCTCTAAAAGCCTTTTAAATATACAGTAGATAGGATTAAAACTGTAAGTTTGGTGTGAGCGCTGCTGAAGTGCAAGAGAAAATGTTTTTTTGGAGCCTTTTACAGATATGTATTGTAACTGAAATACTGATGCATTTAGATAAAGTGCAATAAAATAACAACATTAAAGTGTATTTTGGATGTTCTCTTTCCATTAGTTTAAAACAACACATAATAAAAAGCAGTTATAAAAAAAAAAAAAAAAGAAGCTGTTATTAATGAGTTATTAAAGCAGTATTAACACGTTATTACCAAGAAGTGAATAAAAAAAATGCTTTTGCCTTTAGTGTATTGCCTTAAAATACGACCACGGTTGTAATTGACAGTACACAGATTTAATTTGTGCTTGAGAATCAGGAGTAGCTTTGATGTAACAGCACATGTGAAAAAAAAGCCAAAGCCACCCAATTGAAGCTGTCCCCAATCTCAGCATAATTGGCCTGATTTGTCGAGTTGCACGGCCAGAGAAGTGAATGGAAGTCATCAAACTTTAATGCACTGCTTTTAATATGCTCCCGAAGGAGCGACGAGTCTCTTTGGATTTAGACACTGTGTCCTAGACTCACCAGCACACAGACCGAATGGAACGAGATGATTTTAAAGCACAGCATGCGGTTAGTCAATTACGAGTGAAACGTTCTGTGCGACTCTCGATACGGAAGCACAGGGTTCAACAAAGATGCGGCCTGAAGTAAACAAAACCAAGCGGATGCAATCAATGGACCCTGGCATTTCACAGACACTTTAAAGGGCTCATTTCATAAGCAATCAAATGTTTCTTGATCCCAAAAATAGTTCATTGTACTTTGAAAACATACTGTAAGGTAACAGAATAAATACCATTCCGAAGATAGAACTAACAACAGTGCCTTAATTACATGCAGCACAGCTCTATTAGTGATCTTCAATTCATAAACAACGCATTATTTTGAGTCTGAACTGATTCACAAAACCAGCCTAAATGACTCTTTCACAAATAAGATTGAATCAGTCCAAGCAGTACTCATGGCGACTCAAATATGCCCAAAAGCGAATGAGTTATTGCCTAGAGGATTCACAGCTATGTTAGTGATATTTAATTAACGAATGACTCACTCTTTTGAGTCGGATCTTTTAAAATAATCAACTGAACTTATTGGCAAAAAACCAACCTGAATGATTCTTTCCCAAATCTGATTGAATTGCTCCAAACATTCAACAACTCAGTCTCTTTCTCACATATTTGACTCACAGCGAGTCAGGATTGGCTGTCAGATTGTGAAATGAGTTGAAAAGCTCTATTAGTGATCATCAATTCATAAACAACGGCTTATTTTGAGTCTGAACTGGTTCACAAAACCAGCCTGAATGACTCTTTCACAAATAAGATTGAATCAGTCCAAGCAGTACTCAAGTCAACAACTCGTTCAGTCATATTTGACTCATGGCGACTCAAATATGCCCAAAAGCGAATGAGTTGTTGCCTAGAGGATTCACAGCTATGTTAGTGATATTTAATTAACGAATGACTCACTCTTTTGAGTCAGATCTTTTAAAATAATCAACTGAACTTATTGGCAAAAAACCAACCTGAATGATTCTTTCCCAAATCTGACTGAATTGCTCCAAACACTCAACAACTCAGTCTCTTTCTCACATATTTGACTCACAGCGAGTCAGGATTGGCTGTCCGATTGTGAAATGAGTAGAACAGCTATATTAGGGATATTCAATTTGTGAACGACTCATTCTTTTGCGCTCTTTTCAGCTTACATGCATATATCCTCTCTCTACTCACTTTCATCTGTTCATCTATCTGATGCTCTTGTATAACCAAAGCCTGGCTGTTCTGACCTCTCTAACTCTGCCTTCTGTTGTCTGATTCTTTCATTCTGTTCATTTCTCTCTCCATCCAACCATGCATGACAACTGAAGAGCGAGCAACTACAAGAATGCAAAATGGACTATTTATATTGACAGCAATATCCTGGTAGAGGGCAGAATGTGGTAAATATCTGAGACTGATTTATTAGAGCTATGAACGCTGTAAAGGCCGTCACCAATGTGAAGGTCTACCAATAAATCAGTTCACATACACTCTATGGAGCGCACAGAGAAACAAACACACCAAAAACCTCGCCTTGAGATTAAATGCTCATTAAAATAGCACAAGGTCTCACACAAAAACTAATTAAATTTGAATATGAAAAGAAAGCTTCTCGAGGTGATACGAGCATGGAAAAGAAAAACCTCTTTGGGAAAAAATTGCTCATTTCGAATCCCGTTTCAAACACACTAGCATGTCTTTGATTTGATTTATATCCGTTGATTTGCATTAGAATTGAGAAATGCCATGTATTGCCCTTGATTACTCATTGTACATCTGTCCAAAAGTGGAGCTGCTGCATAATTAAAAGAGAAGCATAAACAAAGCAAAGTGCAACCCTAAATAACCCAATCAGCTGATCGTGTCTCGCTAATGTTTTGTTCCTGACTGTTCAAAGGTGACGCACGGCTCCTCCGTCAAGCGTAAAGTTAAAAGAGAAACAGAAGAGCATTAGAATGAAATGAAAAGGATTAGGAAGACAGACAATTAGGACATAAAAATGAGAAAGCTGTTCCCTGGGAACAGCTCTGAACAAAGAGATTCAATGGCTTTCTTTTGGACCACAGATTATAAGTGATTCAATGAAAAGAATGCATGACAAAATCTCTTAGTAACCATATGTTTCTGATCTAAATGAGCATGATTTTTTAGTTCACTCAACACTGTAAAAACGAATTGTTGGTTTAACTTAAAAAAGTAAGTTACCTGGTTGCCTTGAAATTTTGAGTTGATTGAAATGAAAATTTTGAGTTAATACAATGAAAGCGATTGGTTTAATCAACAGAAACTCAATTTTATGTTATCAGAACCGCATTAATTATTGAAGTTGATTTGACGAAAGAAAAAATTGGATTTTTTTTTTTAGTGAAGAAAAAGTTGTAATCAAAACAAATAACATTTTATGAAATTACTTTCCTTTTCATCTTACGTCATCAGACCTTCATTTTCAATCACCATATGTGAACAACATTGAACTGTTTCAAACGACATTATTGACTTCTGTAAAGCTGAATTGAATTTATTTCATAACTGATTCATTTTACGGAGTCATTGATCTGAACTGAATCAACACTGAACTGATTTCAGCTGAATAATGACACTTTTGTCTTTTTCAAGCTGCTTTACAGCAGAACTGAACTCTGTTTGCACCATCGATCATTATATTCCTATTTATCACTGTAAAGGTGCTTTGAAACAATCTGTATTGTATAAAGCGCACTAGAAATTAAGGTAACTTGACTTGCCTTTTCACCGTCAAATCAATTGCTGATGGATAAAATCAAGTCTCGTTCTATTAGTATAATAATTCTATGTACCACCATAATGTGACATATGGTGTTTACAATGGTTTTTAGCACTGCTTCATGTACACCAGAGATGATTCATGTGGCTCAATCTTTTCTATGGTAAATTGGGATGATTTTATGTTTGCCATGTAGTTGTTGTTTTTTTTCAAATGACATGGTTTTACAGATCTGACAGCTTCTTCAGAAGGACAAACCAGTCCATAACTGTCATCTCTGTAGCAGATGTGAGCCGTGGTCACGGTCAAACCGCTAAAAATACATCTCCTCCTCTCTCGTTCGGTTTTCCTTGTCACGTCTTGTGTCTCTTTGGTTTCATACTGTGTCTTTCTTGCTTGAGGGAGGTGAGCTTCTAAAAGATTCATGCGTAGCTCGAGGGCTTGTGGCACCTTCATCACTTGTAGCCGTTTTCATACAGGACAAGTTTTACATTTTCAGTTTGAAAAAAGTGATTTTGACCAAACTAAAACTTCAGCATGTGTTCCAGACATGAACGATTGTCATGTTGAGCAGAGGTGTACTGATTAGACGCACAATTTTCACATGCTGGACGATGACAAAAGAGAGCAAAACACCCTAGCAACCACAAGCAACAAGCTAAAAACACATTTTGCATTGTTTGGTAAAAGGTAAATGGTTAAAGGTACACTGTAAAAACAATGAGACTATTGGAGTATGTTTTACAAGAAAATACTGTTTCAGACTTTCTACTGGAAATGTTTGTTCACTTTATTTTGATGGTCCACTTCAGACATTCTTTGCAACTTTGCAAATACATGTCAATGAACACTTAGAGTATTAGTACCTTTAGAAGAATATTAGTAACTGTTGACATGTAATTGTACAGTTAAGAATGTCTAAAGTGGAATATCAAAATAAAGTGTTACTGAAAATGTTTGTGTAACTTTGTGAGTTTCGGAGTGAAAATTGGAAATCCTTTAAAATTTTATATCAGTGTTTATAAAGTACATAATAAAAAATGAAAATTCGGGTCATTATTAATTATTATATTTTGAACATTGGGGTTCAAACAATATTCAACCCCATTGACTTTCACTGTATGGAAAAAAATACAGATAGATTTTTTTCAAAATAATCTTTTGTGTTAAGAAAGGAGGTAATTAAATGAGTGAATGACGGAGTGAATTTGCACTTTTGTGAAACTGTTCCATGAAAACACACACACACACACACACACACACGTTGGGTAAGTAACACTTTACGATAAGGTTAATTTGTTAACATTATTAACTAACACAAACTAACAATGAGCAATACATTTGTTACTGTATTTACTAATCTTCGTTAACGTTAGTTAGGCTTAGTTCATTGTTTGTTCATGATAGTTCACAGTGCATTAACTAATGTTAACAAGATTTTAATAATGTATTAGTGTATGTTGAAATTAACATTAACAAAGAATAATAAATGCTGCAGACGTGCAGTTCATTATTAGTTCATGTTAACTAATGAACCTTATTGTAAAGTGTTAACGGGTTTTCATGTCTTGTCTTGTCTTTAGACAGACATAATGATTTTTTTCACTCTACAAACCTCCCCATCACAGAAAACATTCTGCACTTTTACATATTCAAAAAACATAACTTAATATGATTTATAAGCTGTTTTCCTCATGGGGACCAAACATTCAACAACCCCCCACTCCCACACACACACACACACACACACACACACACACATAGTTGTAGCTTTCCAACACACTTTCCTGACATACTGGAGATAATATCACTCCATATGAAAAGGTACAGAATAAATAGCACTTATTAAGATTTTGAGCAGAAGAGCAGGATATTTGATTCAGCCAATTTGGTGATGAGTTTAATTAAATGCCTGAAGTAGTTAGGCTGCATCCCAATTAGCATTCCATTACAGTACGTGAGAACAGGATTAGTGCATCTCAAATCAAAGTAAACTGAAAATATTATGCCAAAGGTGTCCAGATGGAACACTATTTTAATGGATTATTGAATTATACATCCCTTTTTGGGCTAATATTGCCCACAGCTATATTGAGGAAATGAGGCAAGAAATGTGATGCCAAAGTTGCCAGTGAAGTTTTAAAAAGTGTGAGCTAAAAGTAAAATAATGCGTTTTTAAGGTAATATTAATGCAATTACAAACAGTATGCAACAAGGAGCAATTCTATGACATGGCAGTATTTCCTAGTACAAACAGACTGTAAAAGTACTTGCTCAGAGAAGTACTTTATTTTAGTTAATGCACATATACAAATATTGATGCAGCTTAAGTTTTTTATCAAGGCAATTTGGTATTTGAACACATCCAATTTCACCAAAGAATTCCCTAAGCCATTATCAGAACACTCATTCCTAAAACCCCAATTAACCTTTTTTTCTCTGCACAATAACGTCCAATACCTGATCAATATGAACTGACAGATGTTCAAATTATATATTGATCCTATTGATTCATTAATACTGCTGAATTTTATTATTTGTAGATCATGTAATTTAATGTATTTTTGTGATGTTTGATATAACTTTAAAAGTAAATGAAAAACAATAAAAGGATGAAAAATAACGATTTATTTTTAATAATGGCTTTTTACTGTTACATGGAGTTTTCAGAAACTGTTATAGACCTACGTGGCACTTGATCTCAGATCATAAAGAAAATAAGTGTTATCGTCGGTAAAGCACCAGCTAATGGGACTCATTTTGCAATGACACCAGATAGTTTCAGTGGTTAAACAAATGGTTTGGCTAAAAGGCACCTTGCACACATTTCTGTTCATTTTAATCTGCATTGTTAATGAAGGTCTCAGCATGACACAGTATGGTGTCAAAAATAGAACATCTTTTTTAAACACATGGCTTGTGGTGGAGTCGCACTGCCGTGATGTATCGCTACAATCAGTCTGGAGAGAAAGAGACAGATTGACAGAGAAACCAAATGTGTGCAAGTGTTGCATTTTTATATGTCAAACATCTACATCCAATGTTATTTTCATGAAATGACTTCTAATGTAAGCTAATAGGGACAGAATTAATTTTATGTTTACATTAAAGGTGATTTTTGTAGTTTTTCAATGTTAAAATACATCCTCTGTCTTAGCCTAATATTCAGCGTCATTGTAAGAAAGACATTTGAATCATGAATTCCCAAAAAGAGTAACTCTGTGATGCTTTCAAAACACTGATCAGCTGGTTTGAGCAGCCTGACACAGGAACATTAGCTCAACCAATGACGTGAGTTTGGGGCGGGACTATCTGTTTGTCCAACCAATGGGAAAGAGGTCAAAAAGTTTTTTTTTGTTGTGCAGTTCCATTTAGCATAAATTACACACTGTACCTTTAAATACTGAAATGAAAATAAAGTTACTAAACAAAAAAAACAAGTAAAATTAAAATAAAATGACATTATTATTTAAAATTTAATATTTAATATATATATAATATTTATATTTATATAAATATAATATTTAATATACCTCCACTTTACTTACTTATTTATTTCTTGTTGTGTTTCGTTGATATTGTTATGTTGTTATGTTTTATGTTGTTATTGTACTGTTGTGTTACTGTTATGTTACCTGTAAACAACGAGGGTCTGAGAGTAACGGAATTTCAATTCTCTGTATGTACGTGCTGTATATATAGTAGAATTGACAATAAAGCTGACTTTGACTTGATCATGGTATATATATATATTCTCGAAATGTAAAGATTTTATTCTCAACATTGCATTTCAACTTTTTTCCTTGAAATTTAATCTCACCATTATAATGGCCTTTGTCAGAGTGGTTGCGGGAAGGCAGACACATACAAAGATAATAAATCCAAAATGACAGGTTTAATGGTATTTCCAGCAAACAGATGATCAGGCAGCAGCACACACTAAGACGGTGAACGGACAAGGAGTGACTGAAAAGGAAGGACTTATATAGGGATACAACCAAGGTAATTGAACAAGACAGCTGAACAGAATGAACTAATGAAGTGATCATGGTAACCAAGGAGTGGCGGGAACTGCAAAGTAGCCAAAAAGGGTATACCAATAATCGCAATAAACTCTCGATAAGAAACAAAGTGTTATCCTTCAAATTCTATCCCCGAAATCATGAAAATTAAACAGAAAATGCCATTTTGACATGCTTTGATGTGGCGTGGCATAATATATTTGCTATATATAATTGTATTGAAGAATATATAATTGTTTTATAATTCTATATATAATTGTTTTGAAGAAATTGTTATTTTATTAGGACATATTAAATTGAACAAAAGCACCGTAAAGACATTTGTAACGTTAAAAAACATTTCTATTTTTTTTTTAAATTTTCATTTCTATTGCGCATTAGAAAGATTTCAGAAGTGTGTGACATTGAAGACTGGAGTAATGATGCTGGAAATTCACAGAAATAAATGACATTTTTCAATATAATCAAAAAGAGATTAAATCATAATAATATTTAACAATATTACTGTTTTTACTGTATTTTTTGGTCAAATAAATGCAGCCTTGGTCAGCGAAGAGACTTCTTTCAAAAACATTAGCAAATCTTACCATTCTCAAACTAGTGTACAAGTATATGCGACATAGGCCAACATAAATGTAAAAGTTTTTGAGTGATTATGCACAGCATGATCAACAGAGAATGTGATTTTAGTGCATTATGTGGACTTTACAATTCATTCAATTAAAAGTTAAAAGTCAGTTCACCCAAAAATGAAATTTCGGTAACACTTTACTACAAGGTTCATTTGTTAAGCATTAGTTAATGTATTAACTAACATGAACTAACCATTTGTCACTGTATTTACTAATCTTCGCTAACATTAGTTAACTGTTCATGTTAGTTCACAGTGCATGTTAACAAATTATTAACATTAACAAAGATTAATAAATGCTGTAGAAGTGCGGTTCATTATTAGTTCATGTTAACTAATGCAGTTAACTAATGAACCTTATTGTAAAGTGTTACGGAAATTTTTGAAATGAAGTACTCACCCTCGTGTCGTTCCAAACCCGTAAGACCTTCTTTCGTTGCTTTCTATGGGGGATAAAATAAAAAAAAAAAACCCTTGGATTTCATCAAAAATATCTACATTTGTGTTCCGAAGATTAACAAAGGTCTTACAGGTGTGGAACGACATGAGGGTCACTAATTAACGAGATCAATTAGATTTCTCGGTGAACTAACACTTTAACTCTATTATGAATAACTTCATATATTTAGTAGCACAAACCACGCAGCAGCTGCAACTGATGTGATAAGGACAATCTCACTGCAAAACAACAAACTGAGCAACTGAAGAAATCTGAGCTGTGCTGGAACAGCGTTCGGAAACACAGTGGAATAAACTTTTTGAGCTTGTAACTAAATTATGTATTTACCAGACAAATCCTCTCTTTCTACCTTCTTCAAAAGTGTGATTTTTCATTCAGTGCTAATTTGAGAAAGACAAACAGCTCGGGGCTTTCAGGACAGCCTGCTTGACATTTTCACAGCTTCAATTATTCACACTTTTGACAATACAGCCGACAGCCCAAAAGGGTACCGCAGCTAAATGAATAGAGCATGTTATTTTCTCTTTTCGTTTTTTTTTTGTTGTTGTCAGTTTTCTCTTTCCAGCTCATGTCCTTCTTTCTGTCTGTCTAGTATAAATTCCTCCTCCAAATATGGGCCATATAGAAAGGTCAGAATCACCATATTTCACAATGCGTCGGTACAGTACTTTGAGTAACGCAGCGGCACAATTTAACGGGACATGTGCTGTGTTTTCTAAGCTATAAAAATAACATGAAACAGTCCATGACATCCATAATTCCATTTCCGAGTGCAATGAAGATGCATGATACAATAGTCAACAATTATTTATGGCCTAAATGAAGTGGAAAATGAGAGTCAATTTAGAACTGGCACAATTTCATTGCGATAAAAAAATTATGAAAGCACACGTGTATTTTTTTGGGAATAATTCAATGAGGGATTGACCAGAAATGTCTGTCAAGAAAAGAAACTGGTTCAGTTTGATGCTGCCTATATATGCAAAATTGGCAAAGTGTCTTTTTGCTCTTCTATCTAGTTTCCCCATCTCTCTCACACAGCAGAGCAGGGGTTTGTAAGGAAAATTGTGTCATAATGAAAACAGAACGGAGAGTTTCGACTCCTTTTTGCATCTCTCTCTCTTCCCGATTGATGCAACACTGGGAAATCAGGCAGTCGATCTACAGAACAACTCGTCTTCATTTCTGCAGATATTCAATACAAGGAAGTGCATGAATAATGTAGAGGCCAGCGACGCTCTGCTTTATCAGCGGGCCGCTTCTGTCCAGATAGTGTTATAGTCACAATGACACGTCCTTCACTTTTACACACAGCAGTCTTTCATGGGCAATTAGGCCTATTTGTCCTCGTGTATGTAGGTTAGAACCATCGGAGCTGTGATTTGTTTTATATAAAAATCACTGCTGGGATTTAGAAGGTCATTTGAAATCTAAAATAGCTTGAGGAGAGTGTTTTCTCTGGGGTCTGAGTGACACACCAGAGAGAACAGTACTGACATTTCGGAATTAACGTAGTGAAACTCTTTTCTGCTGATGGATTTAACGACATGACGCCTGAAAACAAAAACACAAAGCTGATTCACTGACGTCACCACGACTCTGTTACAAACCTACTGAGCTCCTTCACTGCCTTCTCAGACAACGTCAGCTGAAAAAGAGACTAGAACACTCTTGTCTATATTTACAAGTCATGGAAGCACAAAATATTGGGTCATTTTTAAATATATAAAAATATATAGCTAGTTTAAACATTTGGGGTCATAAAGCTTTTTTTAAAAATGAATAATAATACTTTTATTCTGCAAGGATGCAAAAAATTGATCAAAAGTTACACTAAAGAAATTCATAAACAGATTTCTATATTTGAAATAAATGCTGTTATTTTGAACTTTCTATTCGTCAAAGGATACTGAAAAACTTTTGACAAAAATATGATGTTTTTAACATTGATAATAATTCGAAATGTTTCTTGAGCAGCAAATCATCATATTAGAATGATTTCTGAAGACGGGAGTAATGATGCTGAAAATTCAGCTCTGATCACAGGAATAAATGACATTTTTACAATATATTCACATTGGAAACAGTTATTTTAAATTGTAATAATATTTCACAATATTTCTATTTGTACTTTATTTTTAATCAAATAAATGCATCCTTTTGGAGAGTAAGATACTTTTTTCAAAACCTTTTTAAGAAAAAGCCCAAAAAAAAAAAAAAAAAAAGGTTTAATAAAGACACAGTTCAAAAAAAGAAAAAGAAAAAGCCAATGCGTGAGGATTTCAGCAGTGGCATGTAACGTAGTCACTCCTCGACACTTTGGTGGGTTGAATTTTATAAATAATATATACATTTTCAATTCTAACCTTTTAAAAGGGAATCTGAAATAATAAACCATTATTTGCATTATGATGTTTCGATATCGATATAGAAATATCTGAAACGCTTCCAAAACTTATTTTCTGTAGAATACATACGCGATACCAGCTGCGTTTTCTCGCTCTCTCATCACTCCGACAGCGAGTTGTCACACATAAAAGCCTACCCTCACTCAGTAGTTTCATTTGCTCCAGATGAATATTGTTAATGTCAGCGTGGGATTGTGTGTATTGCGCATAATATTACTGATTCCCACACCCAAAGTGCGGGAAAGCTGCCTCTCAGCACCAAATTGAGTTCTTTTTTGCTGTTTATGGTGCTGAAACAGTCAAATACTCACAAAAGAATGTCAAAATGCCAGCCTTGGTGAGTATTCACGTAAACACAGAGAGTGAATGCTAACAGCTGAGAAAGAAAATGCATTTGTAACAGTAAAATGGATCCGTGCGTCAGGTCTTAAAGTGACAGCAGCCTAATAAACCTGCTGCCAAATTATGATATAATATTATTAGGAGGCCATGATGGACAGAGGCCAAAGGGCAAATTTGGCCAGGATGCCAAGGTTTCACCCCTGCTTGGTATATATGCTAGTTTTTACCCGTGGTATCGATAGTAATTTTGGAAAACCACTAGCTGCAGTGGCTACATTGTATTTTAATAATGCATATTTAAAATAATTATATTTATTTATAATCATCTTTATTTATTATTTTTATTATTTATTTATTGGGGACAGCCTTCATGGTACAGTGACTCAAAATGTGTCTGTGATCCCTAAAATCTTTTGGAAAGGCGTTGTGGCGCACATTCATTGGACCAATGCCATGTTTCTATTACAGCCCTTTTATCATCGTCAACCTTCAATAAAATTGTTTTATTTAGAGATTTAATGTGTCTGAACCTCTGTTACATCCAAAACAGCGTGTGAATTTGGTCTCGGCTCCAACAATGCAAATGTACATCTTTTGTCTCTAATCATAAACAACACTGTAGCAATACCATCATATGTATACACTTATTTTGCTAAAACGGGCAATGCAAAAAGCCACAGCGCATTTATAGTGAAGTTCACAGCTGATTGGTCTGTGATTAGTGAACATTTTTTGGCGACGCGCAGCTTTGACTCTTCCAGCGTTCACGGCCTCAAGGCAAGACATCAGTCGCTTCTAGTTTGACTTCTTATTTTTCTTTTTAGCACAAGAGCATATTGAGGCCGCTAAAGCAGTTAGATGGGGCTTATTCAGGCCAAGAAAAAAAACATCCACACACATGCTTACTGAAATAGTGCTGCTAAAGTGAATGTTAATTTGGTGGCATAAAGACACAGCTGGTACTGAGAGACGCGAACATTGTGTCACATTTCAGCACACAGAAAGAGCTCTCAGCCTGAGCCCTGTTTAAATATGAGTAAGCGCTATTGAAAAGGCTATTGATCTGACTATGATTAGCAGTCCATTCATGGCCTTTGCTGTGGCTGTTGGCCCTCGCTCCCTTATTGACTCGACGTGATGGACTGACTTCGGCCCATTCAAGAGAAGCCAGTCTGTGTGTTCCCAAGGCAGACTGAGATAAGATAGAAACTTCACTGCTGTTTGAGGGGTTTCCATTGATAAGATTGTTTGGAGGTTTCTAATGAAAGCCAATGTTTGTGCAGCCATCATCAATATAAAGCAAAACTTAACAAGTCTACAGTAGATATAAGACAAAGTACTACAAATCTTAGAGCATGCAACAGATCTGTGCACTAAACTGAAAGCACACATTTTACAATAAGGTTCATTGGTTAAACTTTAGTTAACTAACATGAACTAATCATGAGCAATACATTTGTTACTGTATTTACTACTCTTTGTTAACGTTAGTTAGGGTTAGGTGTTCATGTTAGTTCACAGAGCATTAACTAATGTTAACAAGATTTTAATAATGTATTAGTAAATATTGAAATTAACATTAACAAAGATGAATAAATGCTGTGTAAGTGCAGTTCTTTATTAGTTCATGTGAACTCATGTAGTTTACCTTATTGTAAAGTGTTACCGCACAGATTAATTTAAACATTTATCGCTTGTTCGAAGTCTCAAACTTTAACATGAGCTGACACATCGGCTCTGTTCCAAAACCTAGTGATGCACCTACAAAAGTAAAATAATTATTATTAAAAAAAATGTTGATTTTAGGCATCATGAACTAAAAATGAAAAGCTTTTATTAAACTAGGCTAATGTTGATTTATAAACACTATTGTTCATTGTTAATACGTGTTTGTTCATAAAACATTAGCTAATGTACATTTCATTTACATAAATCGTATAAGTAGGTAGAAATTAACATTAATCAAGATTTCTGATTGCTGTGAAAGCATTGTTCATGGTTATTTCACTGAAGTAATGTTAACATACAGAAACTTATTGAAAAACATAACCATTCTAAGAAACCTTTGTTTGATCAAAACAAAGCATTGCATGCATCCTTCAGAGTGCATTTTTATATAAATATGATTGAATTATATTCTAATTCAAAATGGACTTTATTACCCATTATTTGTGTACAGTTTAGAGTATTGCATCATTTTCATATAATATCTTCATATCATCAGAACTCTTCATGTGAGATGCTATTTGTATGACACACATTTGCTTCCTATGTAGAGCGCTCCAAATCTGTCACTTATGAGGCCCCGTTTCAGTTAAGATGTCATGTATATGGCAGACAGTCCTAGCATTACACTTTTCATTTTTATTGCATTCGGATACTCAGCTTCGGTCAGTGAAGTTGCAACAAAAGAGAAAAGAATAAGAAACATGGATTAGATCATCTTAAATTTGTAGATTGGTGTTTATTGCGTAATCTGTTGGATTATTTTCTTTGTACTACTGCTTTGCTGATATGTGGTATTCAAAATGACCTTTCCATATATCATTGTCATGTCTATATAATGTTGAACCATTGCCAGGACCTTTAGAGAAATGTAATTTAATTCTCCCATGTCTGGACTGAATGACATAAAGTGAACTTGAAGGTGAACGTGTATTTGCAAATGTTTGTGCAAAAGAATCTAACTAGATGTTAATATAATGACAACACTTTACAATAAGGTCTGATTTGTGAACAAGCATTTATTCACCTTTGTTGATGTTAGTTAATAAAAATGTTTATGGTCACAGTGAATTAACTGATGTTAACTTTGACGTCAGGCCAATATGTTGATATTAACATAAAGAATAATAAATGCTGTAAACCTTCATTGTTAGTTCATATCTAGTTAACTTGGTTTGCCACCAAATCAAACTTTACTGTAAGCGTTCCCAATGTAGTAGCACAGTAATTTAAATATAAAACATAACTATATTTTTTAAACAGCACAAGCTGAAAATGTATGCAGTGCAGTCTAAAATGCACTGAGAAGCAAAAGCCAAGATATCTAGGTCTTCTGTGAGTTGCTAAAATAGTGCACGCAAATGTGCCCAGAGAAGAATCAAGTATTTGCCAAGCCATCAGCCTGTTATAGAGCGGCATCGCAGATGACAGTCACTGCGACAGATAAAACTTAAATCTAACACAACAATCTGAGCAGATTTGTTGTATTTTTTTGAAGCTGTTAAAAGGACAGATATTAGTTATGCAACCCAGTGATCAATTTATGGAGTTATACAAGTTGAAGGCAAACTTTCTGATGTAAAAGTCAGGCATAAATGACAAAAAGGGGCATTTTACAGGAAGTCGAGAGGATAGTATCAGTTTAGGCGCGAAATAAGAACAAGAATGATGGCGCTGCAAGCACAAACAAAACAAGAGCTGAGCTATGGCTTACAATATCCTCGATTTATCCATCCTCTTAAAAGTGCCAGTAAGACGAGACTAAAAATGTGACTCGGACACAGACAATCAAATGAAACCAGAACTATCTGCAACAGCTTCATTCACATCTGATGATACAGAATGTCACAGAACAGACAGGCCGCTTCTAGTGGGGAATTCAAAAAAGCATTTGCAAAAGAAATGTGAAAAATACAGCACAAATAATAATTATATTGTCCTCCTGAGATGATCAAACTGCTTTTCTGACAGAATCAAGACATTTATTTACATTTTGCAGACACTTTTATCCAAAGCGACTTACAAGTGAAAAGTTGCCCTTGGTGGGGAGCAATTAGGTGCTCAAGGGCACGTAGTCATGGTATTGAAGGTGGAGAGAGTGCTGTTCATTCACAATCCCCAACTTCAATCGAACCGGCAACCTTCAGATCACAAGCCCGACTCCCTCACCACTAGGCCACAACTACGCAAAACCTACTTTACATCTTGTTTGTGGATGGCAATGTGATGACACGTAATGAAACGCAATGACAATGTGTAAAACTGCATATATTTCAGTTCATATAGCGCTTTTAAAATTCATACAGCAATGCAAACATTTTACTTTGGGCTTAACTGAAAACTATTCTTGACCTCCTTGGAGAAATGTCATGATCTAGAGGTCAGAAGACAATCTGAATCCAAACTTCAGCCTCAAAGCAGATTTCCAATCAATATCTGTGATTCACCATCAGATACACAACAGCTAGCTTTCTTAAGCAACTCCTTTCGTTATTTAATAAAGTCCAAGTCGACAGAACACTAGAAAGTCATTTAAAACTAGAGTTATCACTGCTACTGTTATCACCAACCCATACATAGGCCAATGAGATTAGACTGATAAGTTAGCACTTATTAGCTCAAACGATTGGTAGCCTCGTGGCTGTGACTCAAAACATAATTAACGCACTACATAGTATTTGCGTTCCGGGCAGCAGAATGTTTGTATATAGTATGAGCGTTTCGACTCGAAACGGTCCAGGTAGTCTAGGTAGTCAGCTGACTAGGTTTTGAGACACAGCCCAAGCCCCTCATCAGACAGAAACCCACGGGTTGTCAACACTTACAAAAACAACCGCAAAACACACATACTGGCACATACCTCAACTCAAACAGTATACAGTAAATGCGACAGGTTCTGATGTTCTAATATCTGAGACTGAGACTTCAGCAGATCGAGGAGTTTTACCTCAGATGTTCGGGTGACTGTCTTCCGTCGCTCTTGAGAAACATTAAACTTCCCAGCACCGCTCTTCGTCTCAATGTGAGCTCAGGTCTGCTGGTGCGCGAGACAGCGCGCGCGCGCGTGATTATCAGAGGAAACACGTTGCATTTCTCCTTAAAATCACTTTATGTCCGGCGAACGCGAAAACGAGCCACTCTGATCTCCATCACTGCGAGATTCATCCGCGAGGGGAGCAACACAAACACTGAGAGGAGGGAGAGATCTGCATGTGTGTGTGTGTGTGTGTGTGTGTGTGAGAGAGAGAGAGAGAGAGAGAGAGAGAGAGAGAGAGAAAGAGAGCATCCGCAACTAGATCAGCACCACGGACAGCGACACCCATTCATTCAGTTTTGAGACATTTAGCAAGCATATAAAACATGTTAGACGTGTTACATGTGCTAGAAAAATCTACTTTTTCCTTTCCTGTAATTGATAATCTTAAAATCTTCAAAAGCTTGCGAATTATATACTTTTAAAGGAAACATACGTTGTTTTTAAACCTGTATGACTTTCATTCTTAAGTGAAATGCAAAAGATATTTTGAAAAATGTTCACTCTGCTCTTATTCATAAATTGGACACGTTTATGCTTCCAAATTCCCAAAAAAAAAAAAGGGAAAAAAAAAGAGGAGAAAACACTAAAATATTATAAAGGTGGTTTATATAACTTTAAAGTCTTCAGATTTCACAGCTTTGTGCGAGATTTTTTATTTTATTTTTTTTTTACATTAATTTTTCGGCTCACTTAATATTTTTTTAAAGGAAAACTAAAGACGTATTATTATTTACATCATTATTTTGTTTTAATATCCAACTTTATTGGTTTTATTATACTATTATCCTCATAAAGTGGGTATAAATTTGAATCTTATGTTATATTAATTCTGTTTTAGTATATTTGTGTACAGTTCTTGAGCTGCATATTATTGTGGTATAATCTATTTTACATAAACTCAAAACACAAAACGAAATACAGTGTGGTTGAAGTTAGAAGGTCACGTATTAGCTTTTCTTAATAAAAAAGAAAGAAGGAAACCCCCCTCTAAATGGCACATAAAAACAAAAACAGCAGTTGGTCACTTTACATGTCAATCAGACGGTTTCTTCCTGTTTAGGCGCATCATTTTGGACCGAATAATCTGAAATGTATATGTGTGATGACGTGTGACACATTAAAGAGCCACTTTACGGTATTTATTGTTCAAACTGATGCTTCAGACTACATGAGACTAACAGTCCAATGACAGAAGGACCAAGAGGAACTCTTGAAGGGATAGTTTACCCAACAATGAAAATCCTGTCATCATTTACTCACCCTCAAGTAGTTCCGAACCTGAATGAATTTCTTTTAAAATACTGATAATAGTTTGTCCTGGATATTTCCCAGGCTCTTCTTCAGGCCTAGAGTAGTTTGGAATCAGAAACACTCAGTCTCATCTTTATTTACCTGTATAGAAGCACGGTCGGTGACACATACACTGATGTCTTCTGGAGGAGATGTTGGGAATGATATGTCAGCTGTGATCTGAGGAGGTGAGGGAAGTGTTTGACTCATTTGAAGTGATTCGACGAAGTGATGTTTGATGTATTTAGATGCAGTTATTTTATGCAGAGTGAACTAGGTTAAAGTTGGCATCTATACAAATGCACAAACATATATAATGCCAACATGTACCACTTGCGTGATGCTTTTTTAAAAAATGTATTTCCATTATTATTAAGAGCATGTCAGCTTAGCTGAACACTGTAATGAATTACTGTAAAAATTACAGCATTATTTTACAGCCGCTGGCTGTTTTTTAATAATACAGCCTATTGCTGTAAACTGCAATGCATTCTGGGGTCACGTGTTGGTTTGACTCAAATTTACAGTAAATTGACCCTTCGTAATTTAAAAAAATACAGTTATTTACTGTAATCAGAGAATACAGGGAAATTCTCTAAATTAAATCACAGTAACACTACTGTAAATTTTACAGTAACTGGCTGGCAACCCTGCTGCCAGTATTATACTGTAAAATGTACAGTAATTTTTTAACAGTGAAGGGACACTCCTACAGTGCAAAACCTTTATGCTGTAACTTGAAAAAATGTGTATGTTTGTGTAACTTGATGTGCAATAGCAATACCGTATATACTCTAGTCAAGCTCAGACTTAACATTATTAGTTTAATTACACAATGACAAGAAAATGAAGATGAAAATGAAGATTCCTACATTCGTAAAGTGCTTAAGTTAGTATTTTTTTACGTTTTATGCATCTTTTGAAATGTGAATGTTATAATAAAACTGATTTTTGCCTTTGATCAAACAAGATGTATATATAAAAAAACACTGTAAAACATCACAGAATCCGTCAAATCCATTGAGAATAATACTTACTAATGTTTATGCTGCTGTTTGTCTTCTAGAGTGATGTCACTTCCTGTAGGATGATGTCATGAAGGAACTGGCTGTTGTTAATTAAAGGGATATTACAAAAAGATTAGCAGGATAGAAAGTGATATCAAGGAAACGGGAAAAAAATTGATTGAAAATTAAAATAATATTACAAAACAAGTAATGTTTAAAACATTTATCTATAGAAAGAAAATAAAAAAAAGGATGTTTACTGTTTACTTAATTGCCATATTATGATATAGAAGAAACTAATATGACTTCTATCATCAAAAATATTTCAAATTAAGTTCTTTTTAAAAGGTACTGCATACAAATTCAATTGACCCTTTGCCAGCAGTTTGATTGACAGGCGATCTGACCAATCATAACCCTGATGTCTGAATGAAGAGATGATCGGTTCACAAGCTACACCGATATGTCACGACACATTAAAGAGCCGCTATACAGTATTTATTGTTTAAACTTCTTTAAAAAAATTACAATATTTGAAATATGAACTGTTTCATGTCAAAAGGAACCTGCTCTGTCTTGTCTGTCGACGTGTTGTCAGTGTCCTCTTTGCTCCGGAATGTATTTTTCACTGTGTGAGAACATGATGTGTGGCATGAGAGCGCATAGCTTGTCAGACATAGCAACAGTAACTAAAGGGGGCGGGTCTTTGCGAAGGGTCAATTAAGGACCTTTGCCGTTTACCGAGAGGCTAAAGGTTTGTGAGGTTGAACTCAGATGTATTTCTGCTCTTCTTCTATCCTTTCAAAAAGCTTTTAGCCTCGAGCTGCCAATCGGAATCAGTCACTAAAGTCTACAGCTAGGTTCTTCGGATTAAATGTCTGACAAACGGAACATTTTTGCATGCTTATCCTTTTGACTCCCTTCTCTCTGCAAAAGCTGATAGGATGAAGTGAGATTCAATCCGAAACTTTCCTTTTGATCCTACCTCAAACATATTTAAGCTCTGTCCTGAACCAAACTAACCCAGACTGCCCTCAAACTTCTACTCTAGTCTGGATTATCCTGAATTGACCTAAAACAGAGTATATGGATGCATTACGAAACAGCAATAAATTATTCATCTCTTCTTTGGTGATTGATGATGGGGATTATTAGAGTGATGGAATTCAAAAGATTTCTATTTCAAATAAATTATTTTGAGCTTTCTATTCATTAAAAGATATTGAAAAGAAAATGTGTCACAGTTTCCACAACAATTTGAAGCAGCACGATGATTATCATTGATGATAATCAGAAGTGTTTCTTGAGCAGCAAATCATCACATTAGAATGATTTCTAAAGGATCGTGTGACACTGAAGACTGGAAAAATGATGCTGAAAATTCAGCTTTGATCACAGGAATAAATTATATTTTTATTTTAAATTGTAAAAATATTTCACACTATTATTGGTTTTTCTATATCTTTTGTATGTTCCTTCTTTCAAAAACACTAAACAAAACATACTGACCACAATATTTTGAATGCTTGTCTCTGTAATGTGTGTGTGTTAAATGAAGTAAAGTATCCAATTTAAAGGGACAGTTCAACCAAAAATGAACATTCTGTCATCATATACTCGTGTACATCATGTACTTGCCATTATATGGTTTGAAACCCATAAAAATTCCAATCATATACTTGTTTTGTCTCTTAGGGAGCTTGTAAATATAAATATTCATTCACTTCACATGCATGGAATAGGGCACTTTCACAGAGGAATAAAAATAATAACATTTAGAATGACATGAAGGTAAGTAAACGACAGAATTTAATTATTTTTTAGTGAACTATTCCTTCAAAGTTTATCGTCAATATCTTTTGTTCAGTGTCCAGTGTGTGTGTGTGTGTGTGTGTGTGTGTGTACAGGTGCATAGTACATTGTGGAGACAAAATGTCTCCACAAAGATATAAAAACTGAGATCATCTAAATTGTGGTGACCAGCCAGCATTCCCCAGCAGTCCAATGGATTAATAAACAAACCGAATTATGTTTTGCTTTGAAATGTAAAAATGCAGAAAGTTTTCTGTGATGGTTAGGTTTAGGGGTAGGGTTAAATCATATGAAGAGTCGTTACAAGGATAGAGATCCTGTGTGGGTGTGACTGGAAGGATTGACCATGAAAACACTCAATATTGAATTCACACACACACACACACACACACACACACACACACACACACACACACATACACTGAATTCAATATTGAGTGTTTTCCTGGTCAATCCCTCCAGTCAGTTTAAACGGTTTTGCAGCCACAGGCAGAGAATTGAGCTGCATCTCATTGTCAAATCGTAACAGCTCTCTCTTTCTCTCTCTCTCTCTCTCTCTCTCTCTCTCTCTCGAGTTAGTCAGTAATCAATACAAACGCTACCATGCCAATCAATGCATTCAAAGAAAACAAATAAACAAAAACAAATCAGTCTGATTCACTACCTCTGAAACAAAAACAGGCCAATCAAACCACATTTTACAGTTTATTTTTTTATATATTTTTGTGCTTTTGTTTGTTTCTTATGCAGACTCCAGCTTATTTAAAAAATCCTTTGCTGTGCACACTATGACTATTGTCTGCTCTTATGACAAATTGCTTGTGATGTTTCTCATTTCTCAATCGTCTCAAAAGTAGCTTTGGATAAAAGCATTTCCTAAATAAATACAAATGTATATATCACTTCTTAAAGTGATAGTTTTCCCAAACTTTTAAGATAAATAATCCAGTGTATATAATATCATTGAAACGCTCCAGAAAGCTAAAGCTATTCCTTTATGCCCGGTACACTTTATATGATTTTGGGCTGTCCCAGACGAAAGACGCCCAATAGAAATTTCTAGAATATGATCATCGTTTTCCCTATAGCCATGACTGCTGTATATGTATATTCTTCTATACTAACTTGCATACAGTAACCTACATGTCATTCCCATGTTTATTACATCCATGTCATACAGTGTGATTTGTAATGATCTTATAGGATTGCCAAAATCACACAGTCTGTGGCAGGCATTAAAGTTTCAATGAAACGGAATTTGTGATTGTCTTTTCTTCCTTATTGTGAAGTATATCTGTGTGAAATGTCTTTTGGAACAAGAACAAATGTAGGGTGGGGCTTGATTTTGTCCATGGGGAATTGACTGGATGGTTGTGCTTTGCTATTGGTGGTCTCATGTGAGTGACAGGTTGCCCCGCCCTCACGCCAGTAAATACATCATCAGAGAAGATGTTGCAAAAAGAGAGGGGAAGTTATTTTGATTCAAGATTATGAAGCACATTAATTTAAAACAATAATGGTGTGCACCGATAAATAAATTTGGAATAAACAGCAATATACAGAAAATAACTGCAATATTCCATAAAAAATAAGAATGGTCAATTTTGATTTCATGGTGACTTTAACTGTGGTAATTTCCCTCTAATGGCTGGCCTCTTGTGGCTTATTGCTTTAATAAGATACAGCAATAGAACTATGATAAAAGACACCAATGTTCATAAAATAAATACATAAAATTAATAATAATGTTTTTAGAAAAAACACTTTTTCTGCCTTGTATGTGTTCTGCATTTATTCACATTGATCAAGTGCAACTCATCTGATTAAGTAATGAAAAAAATATTCAGAACTAGATGTTTATTCTCAAAAAGAGTATAAAAGAAGAGTATTATTTCATGTTGTTTTATATTATATATGTAAATGTGCTATATAAAAATTTGTACTGTATATTTTTTACTTATCTGAAGCATTTTTTGGAAAAATAACCATCAAGTAATTCATTTCCAATAAACTGCACTGCTACTCACAAAACAACAGTTATTCTGCCTTTGTTTACTCTGTTAAATGTATTTTTAGCGCATCAAATAGAGAGAGATAAACGGAGATGTCAAAACCACATGAAGAGCTTATGACGTGGCATCCGATCGGCAGATGGTTGTGAGACACATGAGAACATCCATGTTCAGATGGGAACAGCTGCCCTCCACCAAATTCAGCACAAATCTGTTTAGCTAAAATGATCTCAAACAAACCACTTTTAGGTTAATGTTTTTAGGATAAAAGATAGACAGTAAAGATAAAGATTACACTCAGATTGCTTAGACAGAACAGAGAGGGTGCAGCACAGCTCTAGTGTTTTAAATGCCTTATTAAAACAATATTTTTTAGATAATAATGCAACCATCATTGCATCCATTCAAAATATGACTTGAGTGGAACATTACTGCAATATTCTAGATTCTCTTTTGAAGAAAAGAAAAAAAAAAAGCATTATGCAGAATATTTAATTTATCATGTCAGATTGATGGAAATGCGAACAGTGATTCTGCAACAACTATGC
This sequence comes from Opsariichthys bidens, assembly GCA_037194245.1. Lineage (NCBI taxonomy): Eukaryota > Metazoa > Chordata > Actinopteri > Cypriniformes > Xenocyprididae > Opsariichthys > Opsariichthys bidens. Next base: position 10,387,747 of record CM074305.1, on the reverse strand, counting down.
ACACTTGTCCACAGAGATAAGACTTTTCTTACACTGCTTTCTAACTATGCATCTCTCCGGATATCATATCCACTGTAAACCGGATGAGCAGCATAACAAAAGGAAAATGGTATTATTTCTGTTTTTCTCTGAGTGTTGTTTCTCCATGGGCTGCAGATGTCAGATCACTCAAGGTAAGCCAGCCTGGCTTCAAGCATAGTTTAATATTTCACATTTTCAGTAAAAAAAAACACAACTTGACTGATGCAGTCTGGGAAACATTCACCTCTCATGCTGTCAATGAGGTGCATTAAACAAAAACATTAACCTGACTGTCTAAATCATGACTTGCAGCACAACTGAGCAACACTGCTTTTAAATAAAGCTAATTGCATTGACTTCTAGTTGTAGTGATTTCACTTTCACCCATCCAAGGACGCTAAGTAAAATAGGGATTGGCTGACGTTGTGATTTTTGGATCATACGTCCCTTAAGGTGTGGTTATGAGTACATCAGATGACCACTTCCCCCCTCTCATAGTTCGGGGCACCAGTCAAAGTCTTTTACCTTTACCTTTACAGTACTGCACTTCCTGCAGGAGACCATTCAATCATTTAGAATTAATGTCAAGTGATCAGCTGATTTATCTGAAAGATTGGTGAGATTGCAAACTTGTAGAGCCGCTTCTGTATTATCAGCACAAGGAAGACCCACAAGAGTAATAGGATAAATTTTATGAAAGGTGGAAACCAATCAGAATTAGGGGGCGTATGGCAATCGAGGAGACACAACGAGCAGGAGGGAGATTTGGAAGAAAAGAAATGCAGGAAAAGAGATGATGAGTCAATACAAACGAGCTCAAAATAATATCACTGGAATGAAGGGTTATGACTGGGCAAGCACTTTAAGAACTGCGTTAATATTAGAAAAGCTTTCCAGTGCTGAAAAGAGTTTAGAGGGAAGGTCTGAAAACAGGCTGCTTTGATTCCACTTCACATGTGAGTAACTCTGGGTTTGAGTGTCATGATTCTCTGGGGCTGGTGCGCTGTTGGCGACTAACAATGAACACTTATTTGTATCTACTCTTGTGTACTGTACTTTCAAGTTTTTTGTGAACGTCAGCTGTGATAAACAGACACCCACTCTATATTGGATATGTAAAAGTGGCTTGGTATAGTGAGAGTTTTTCAGATAAAACCACTGTGCCTGCCAGTGCCAGCAGCAACTGGGCCGGGGGTTCGAGACAGGGTAGTTAGTATTGGAGAGTGAGCTTTGGAGGCAGAGCAATGAAGAGAAAAAATACATGTGCCTTAGCAAAAGATAAACAAGAATAACTAACACAACTACTAAATGAATACCATTAACGATAAAGAAATAAAGTGCATAAAATACAGTGATTAAGTTGGGTGTGGCAATGGAAGAGTTGTGTTATCTTATGGAAAGATGAACTGTTACTCAGAAAATATTAAGGAGGAGAACCTTATTATGCACCAAACAAATAAATGAAAGATTATTTGCAGTAGGGAGAGGAGCTGTAATCTGTTTCAACAGCCTTGAACATGAAGCTCCGTGGAGTGCTGATCTCCTAGAGCACCGAAGGGTCCTAAAATCTGGAACACGCAGATGAGGTCCTGGCATAGGTGCAGAAGGTCCTTAAAAATCTGGAACACTCAGACGAAGGTACTTTGAAGTGAAGCTTTGCTCTCCTGAGCTTAACTTGTGTGTTTTCTGCTTCACTGGGCCAGATACTCAGAACTTGGTCAATCCACTTTTGTCCCTCTGCTGTCGTTACTGTGTTTTTTAATGTCTCTTTCCTCACAGGCTGGAGGCTCAGAACGTGGTCGTATCTGTTAGTGCCTCACAAGCTGTAGACTCAGATCTGTTGTTGTTTGTGTGGGCAAACCAGAGGCTCAGAATGTTACAATGTATCTGTTACAGTCTCACCTTCTCAGGCTTGAGACTGTGAATGGTATATCTGTTATGTCACACTTGATGGGAGACTCAGAACAGCATACCTTTACAGGACAGACTCAGAACTTGATCTAATGTCTCACTCCTTAGAGAGTTGAGACACAGAGACTCACAGAATTGAGACACTGAGGAGCATCACCTGCACACTGCACCGGTCTCGTACCTTACCAATGAATTTCTCATTGCACCAGCAGAAAACATCTGGCAAGATTCTAAACAAATAGAGACCAAACATAATGGGAAAAAGACTGAACTGTCATGTACTCATTCATTTGTACATTAACAGCTGAATTGGTGTAAGATGTTGCATTACAAATAGCTGTTACTGAGAATACTGATTTCTGTGAAGAAGTATGAAATGGATGTGTGTAGTTTACATCAGTTTCAAGGTTTCAGAACAGTTTCCAAACAGTTATGAATGGATTTGGAGGCATCATTGTGGTCTCTCTTTGTCTCTAGATGGGTGAAGGGCAGAAGGTGCATGTGGACCAATGAGAAGTCCTGTCCTTGGACTTGGTACCACAGGTCTTCTTCTTGCCCTCTAAGAGGTGTCTGACTGTTGTCCTAGCATCTTTATCTGATCACTTTGGACAGTTTGTTTGTGTTAGTCTACAAATATCCAATCAAATGTACCAAACCTTTGTCCACTGTTACGTACAGAGAGTGGCCCGGCCATAAACTGGGCCCTGGAATGTCCTATTCCCTACATAGTCTTAAGGTGGCACAGATCTAAAATCTCATGTGCATAGAAAAATTAGACATCAGAGACTGAGTGCTTCTATCATCATTGTGGTCTTTTATTAATTTGCTATGATCTATTTCAGATAAACCTACCTCTTAATGGCACATACTTCAAAACAAACTGTGGTTAGTCACTGTCCACTGTCCATCAGTGAGATGATCTCTTTCTATTTAAGTCAGCGGTTTTCCCAGATTTAACTAACTTAGGAGACTATTTTGTAAATTCAGACCAATTCATATTGCTTATGCATTTATATGACCACATAGAAGGTTATGATTTAAAGTACCCTTATTATGCTTTTTCAAATTGGACCAAAGTTTTAAGATCAAAGTTATTGTCTCCCAAAAGAAAGAAGAGATTTTGAACTGCCTGAAAAGAGTCATCAGTAATTACAGTCTTACTTCCTGCTGAATCTATGGAGGTTTGTAACTAATTTGCATAACACCCGCCTGTGGTCTTCATTGGCTGCTGGCAAACAATGTGAATCAAGTGCTGAGGAAGAGCTGAAACTCAGATATGACAATTTGGTTTCCAACCAATCACAACAATCAAAAAAAAAAAAAAATCACAACCTTTGATGCATGGTGATTAGGCGTCTCATATTGCTGATGCTGCTGTTGTATCAAAGCAATAAGCCATTTGATGCTGTGCTTTACAGTGATTTTACCATGGTTAAGAACATGCTTTTCCTTAAAATCACTGATGCACAGGATGATTCTCTAATGGTTTATTGTTCTATTTATGAAATATCTACATATTTTAATATATATATCTTTAACCTTTAAGGACGTCCTAAGGGATGTTTGGATAGATTTAACACACACGTGCACACACACACTCACACACACACCTGTATTCACACTAATTGCTTTTACACATAAAAGAACACTACACCTTCACAGTTTTAATTTTGTGCAGTGTCATCTCAATCATAACGTTACATTGCTTTTCTTACCAGCTGCTTGTGAGCCAAAAGCGCTCATCTCGCCTTTCTATAAATTGCACTATCCACACCTCATCATGAGTTCTCAGAGGTGCTCTTACAAAGGTCTCTGTGCTTTTCTCATTAATTATCACTTCCAAACATGCACTTTTACAGCACCAAAACACATGATTCAAATACTTTACAGGGTAAGAGAGACAAACACAATGCACTCAAAACACAAAGAAATGGTTTTTAGGTTGGAATGAATGAGCTTGCAGTCATTACGAGCTGACTTCAGGAACATATTGGCGACGTTATTGGTTTCAGTTGTCTTGAGTGATAGTTAAATGAAGTTCTGTCTTTAGACTAATACAGTCCAGACATGAAAACTACTTCTGTCAGCAGATGCACATGACCATACATTTAAACTTGAATTAAATATGAGTGAAATTGCTTGTTACTTGCAGTGTACGGGAAGTGCATATTTGTTTCACAGAGAAAGGTGTGTGTGGGAGCCGGATCTAATTACAGCAATGCAGTTGGAAATAAAGACGGAGGAAACCATCTCAACTCTCTTCCCTTGTTTCAACAGGGAATGTCTGCAGAAACAGAGATCAGCGAAATGTGCGCCAGCTCAGTTCTCTCTTCGTTCTCTTTTTTTCATGCACTTGATATGAACTATCAAGTGTCATCGGAATTATGCAACCTTTGGCCCACTTTGTTGAATGCTGTGGTATAGTTTAGTTCACATTTAGCGAAAGCTGCTGGGCAAATTTCTGCATCACTAGAGGTATCAAATGGAATAGCAAAAAGATTGATTGTTTCCAAAC